>WPIO01000048.1:707500-1130000 GCA_009760855.2 Cristatella mucedo | reverse complement strand
TTGCCGCTGCTGCTGCGGGCCCCTCCCGGCCCCTGGCCAGTTCACGTTGGCCGATAGGAATCAGAGCCTGCGAGGGCTCTGCTGCTGCTGCGGCGGTAGAGCTGAATGCCGCCTGCTCGAATCCGGCCGTCTCTTCGTGACAGTGCGATGAGTGGCTGATGCGTTGACCTTCTTTCCTGTCCCGCGTGCAGGCAAGCTGACCAGATCATCGCCGACATCGTCGTCGACATACCACTGAAGTATGACTTTGTCTTCTCCAAGAGCCAGGTGGAGATCATCAGCGGCAAACAGGAAGGGGTGTACGCATGGATCTCACTCAACTACTTACTCGGTCGCTTTCATCACGCACACGACGACGGAGGTAAGGCTGTATGTAGCAGGTGGAGTCTGTGCTCTGCCGGCCACTGCCTACAGCTGCTGGCTGCCTGTCCTCCTCAGCAGCAAAATGCCCTTCGTTTGCTGCCGGTCGGCATTTCGTACCTAGCCACGTACTACGTTGCCGCTGTTTCTCTGGATGTTTGTTGGCATGCCGAGTTTGATCGTCGAACGTTTTGCAGGAGCCGGCTCAGTGGGCCTATACGCTGCTCGTATCAGTGCGAACTCGTCGGATTTTCATGCCCGTAAGCAGACTGTTGGTGTAATCGACATGGGTGGTGGCTCGGTGCAAATCGCCTTCGAAGTACCTCCTGAGGTGAGAGGCTGGGCACAGTGGGACGGATATAGTGCTGGGCACAAAACGTGCATTTGTAGCTCTGCATATGCTGTTGTCCTTTTCTTCTGCTCATGCTTGCCTTCTTGCCTTCTGAATTCCCGGGGCATGCTCTGCCGTCGTCTTGCTGTCTCACATCTGCCCGCACACTGCTGAGTTGTCAAGCATTTTGGCAGCTGCAGTAGGGAGGAGGGGTGGGGTGTGAAGCTGCCTGTATCTGGCTGATGATTCACATGCTGCTATCGAGTCAGGTTTGTCTGACTCACAGTCTCGGATGAACTTGTGCTTGTGCAAAAAACCGAGCTTTGGCTCTATGTCTCTCTTCTTTTCTCTCTCATCCTCTCTGTCTTTTTGTTCCTGCCTCTCTGTCTGTCTGTCTGCTTCTCTCTCTCTCTCTCTCTCTCTCTCTCTCTCTCTCTCTCTCTCTCTCTCTCTCTCTCTCTGCCTTCTGTTTCTCTGTCTGTCTGTGTATGTCTCTCTCTGTCTCGCTGTCTGTCTCTCTCAGTCTGTTTATCTCTGTCTGTCGGTCTCTCTCCCTATGACTCTCTCTCCCCTTCTGTCTGTCTGTCTCTGTGACTCTTCGTCGGTTCTCACATGTAACTCACTATCTGTCTCTCTATCTGATACCTCTCTCTCTCTCTCAGATTTTTTCTCATTTTTTCTCTCCCCTCTCTCACGTAACCCATCAACGTCTCTTACTACCTCTTTCTCTCTCACTCTCTCTTTACTCACACAGTGATTGCTACTTACAGCTACTTGCCTAAGCATACCAGTCAATGTTTATACGTCTGCATGCTGCTGGCATGTCTGCCTTCGGTCGTCAGTTCACCTAGCTCAGTCATGTGGCCTGTTTCTCATCTTTCTATAGCTTCAGGGCTGGTCAGTACAGGTACACTGATCTGCCACGTTTTACTAGGTAGTGGCAATGGACTTGACCAGGACTGCGATAGCTGGCATTGTGATTCTTATCGCTACATTAGCATGGCTAATCGGGTGCACCTACAGACTCCTTGCAGATTCTGCCCTCCCCACATTACCTCTTGGGACGTATAATTGCATGGTCAGATAGGAGAATGCCAGTAGTGGGCATTTACTGGAGTGGCCCTACATGCCATGAACACCACTGACGTCGAGCTTGCAGACGAAGATGAGTGGTAGAAGAGCAGTAAGGATGATCTCAACTGGTGCAATCTGCACTCGTTAACTGTGCAATATGGGTAGTTGACCATCGGCCATGTTGATTGTCATGTCTGCACTCGCGATCGCTCGGCTGGCCGGCACAAGTAGCCCCTGTCTGATGCTCCAGTGCTCTCGGCCTCGGTCTCAGTCCTTCGGCTCTATCCTGCGTGAGGCGTGGAGTCTGCAAAAATCGGCAGCAGCTTCGGCGAATGACCTCGTGGCACAGCATAGAAAGTGGCCCTCATGAACCGAGCAGTCCTGGAGGGTAGCTGGTCGTGGAGCCACACTCTGCCAATGTAGTTGTTTTTGGTTCGGTGTGACACTCGAACGACCTCGAGTCTTCCCTCTTTTTTCTTGCAGGTGGACGTGAGCCATCACGACGACCTCATTGCCGATCTCAACCTCGGCTGCAGCGAAACCGATCGCGAGCATCGCTATCGCCTGTACGTTACGACGCACCTCGGTTTCGGTGCCAACATGGCCATGCAGCGCTACCGGGACAGCCTGGTGTCGGAAGCAGCAACTGCGCAGGCAGCAGCGCAGTCCAGCAGGTAACAGCGAGCTGAGTGGCCAAGCATAGCCAGTCAGCCAGCCAAGAGTGGCCCCAGCCCCAGCAGCCCTGGCGCGGAAATCTAGTCGGCAGCATCGCGGTCATCGCCACCTCAAATTGGTGTTGGCATTTTGTTCTCTACCAGCTCCATGCCGCCACCGAAAATCAGGGTGGTGGATGACCCTTGCCTGCCCCTGGACCTCGTAGAGCAGCACTCAGCACGGAATGCCGCTGCAGCCGGTGACGCTAGCGACGGCAGCTCCTTTGAGACTGTGGCGTGGCAGCTACGAGGCTCTGGCCAGTTCGACAATTGCCTGGCCCGTCTGCTGCCGCTGCTCAACAAGACGCAGCTGTGCGAGCAGCGCAGCACCAGCTGCTCGGTCAACGGCGTCTTCCAGCCCGAGATACCTCGCTTCTGGTCGTTCTACGGCATTTCTGAGTACTGGTACTCTCTGCACGACGTCTTCGACATTGCGAGCCAGTACAGCACTGCTGCAGCAGTCGAGGCGGCCAAGGTCTGCGCTGCAGGAGGGTGGGCAAGCAGCTGCTTCGTGCTCTGACCTCGTGCTTTGACGCGCCCGAGATTGTGCCGATGAAGGGCGCAGCCTTGAAACCTCCGGGGAAAGCCAATCGTAGGGTGCTGAAAAGTCATGTTGTTGAATCGAAGATGCACAATCCAAAAATGCCGATGTCTTCTACTATCATCCATCTCCTTAATGACTCCCAGGTTTGCTCCTCACCTATTGATCTTTGTGCTGATCTAGGCGATTGCGTCTCTAGCATCTTTGTCGACAAGACAGACACTGTCAGAGAGTCCATCGCCAAGCAGCATCCTCTCTGGACTCTAGCTTCTCGATAGAAACCCACACAGGACTCCTCTCCTTTAATTCCGTTCAGCAGCACACCGATGTCTGTATTCAAGGCAGCAACGAGTGAGCTCATCATGAAATTCATCACCCAGTCAAAGAAGAATGCGTGCCTTCTAGATCTTACTCCCACTGCCCTACCTCTACGATGCACACGGCTTCTGCTGCTGCCATGCATAACTAACATAATAAATATGTCCTTAGCCGCAGGTCTTGTCCCTGTACCTAAAAGAAATGCTGTTGTTATGCCACTCATTAAGAAGGCAACACTAGATCAGGATAAGTTAGGCAACTTCTGCCGAGCCTCCTTAATGTCGTCCCTATAAAAGATACTGGAATGAGTTGTGGCAGACCAGCTAAACTTTTACACTGAAACTTCAAACCTAGCACCTAAGTTTCACTCTGGTTGTCAGAATTGCTTCGGGTTTATAACGACCTTATAAGGAATGCAGACTTAGGTAAAGTCTCTCTGCTTTCTTTGCTCGATCTTTCGGTAGCGTTTGATTCTATTGATCGCCAAGTCCTTCTCGAGCTTCTCTCATCTGAGGCCTGAGCATCGCTGGCACGGCACTACAATGGTTCAGGTCACATCTCAGTGGGAGACTCCTGAGTATTGATGTGAATGGAAAAAGATCGTCCGAGGTGCGACTGGAGTATGGGGTACATCGGGGCTCTGTGCTTGGTCTGCTTCTTTTCGTGGTTTATAACCTCCCTCTTGCCGATGTGATTTGCCAGGCACAACCAAGGTTTTCACTTCGGCACTGGGGCAGCTCTCAGCTTAGCCGCGATGGGACCCCTTGCCTTAGTGGGTTTGACTAGGGCACCTGGAGCAATCGGTAGCAGCGTAGGGGAGGACTAGCCAAGAAGAATGGGTTAGGGGGACACATTAGTTAACCGGGAGCTGAGCGAGGTGTCAGTCTGACAGCAAGATCCACTCAGGTTAGAATGGAGCTTTGGTCACACAAAGAGAGGTCAGGAGATGACCGCCTCCATTAGACAAAGAGGGAAAGGATGGCAAGCTGGTGTGGGAGCCATCTAATAAATTACAGGCAGAAGGGAATAGGCCAAGGACGGACACCGAGAGAGAGAGAGAGAGAGAGAGAGAGGGAGGGAGGGAGGGAGGGAGGGAGAGAGAGAGAGAGAGAGAGAGAGTATAAACAAGACGGCTGACAGAGATCCGGGCGGCAGCTTCGGTAGTCGATGTGAGACTATGCCTCGTGAGTCGAATCTACGGTGGCGAACAGCTAAGTGCAACTTAGGCTGTGCGGTTATGTTCTGTCGGCTACTCAGTTAGCTGCTCATATCTTGAGGTGCTGTAGCTTTCTGCCTTCGGGTTGAGACCATCGCTAGCGACTCAGGCGTGTGGTAGCTTATTGTAGTCGGGCTTTGGAGTTCTCACGCAGATAACTCCGTCGGTTCGGTAGCGCCCGCGTAAAGTGCTTGCGCCTGTGTGTAACCATTACTAACAGGCCCACAATAAACTGTTGCTTTCGGCACCCAGTTGTGGCCGCTTGTGTTTTAACCGCGCTATAGCGCTACACTACACCGTCCACCAGTAGAGAACCGGGGGACGAGCTTCTGTGCGATTACACTTCTATGCAGACGACACTCAGCTAGCTGTACCTATGTTGTGATCCCTCACAGCTCTCACAGCATGTTGAACTCTCTGAACTCACTTGCTGAATGTATTGCTTGCATCCACACATGAATAAAAGCAAACTTTCTCAAATTGAATGACGATAAAAACAAACTTACTAGTTGTGGGCAAACCAAGCATGACTCAGGAATTAGAACACTTACTGCTAAAAAATCGGCTTTGCCAGTGTATCTTCGGTCACGTTTGCACGAACTGTAGATGTCCAGCTTTGGTGATCACTCACTAGCCGGTCTCATCAGTTCCACAGTCAAGTCTGCCTACTTTCAGCCACATAACATTGCAAAAATTCGGGCGTGCTTAGACAGAGATACTACATCCAAATTGGTCCATGCATTTGTGACATCCCGTCTCGACTTCTGTAACTCACTGCTTGGTGGTGTACTGGTCTGTCCAAGCAGGCTCTTACAGTTAGTGCAAAACTCTGCAGCTAGGCTAATCTGTTATGAGCCTCGCAGTTGCCACATCACACCATTTCTTGCCGACCTGAACTGGCTTCCAATCAAGGGTTGTGTCAACTTCAAGGTTCTGTCACTCATGTGTAGGTCCATCCATTCTCTGACTCCAGCCTACCTGTCAGAACTGCTCCCGTACCAGGCTAGGTATCGTAGCACCTGCCTTTCTGGCCCAAATCGTTTAGCTTTACCTCTTACGAACCTCAAGTCCTTCGGAGACCGTGCCTTTAGTTCGTATTCTCCCACAGCTTGGAACTCACTCCCGCCTGACGGAACGACTTACTCTGACTTGACGACATTTAAAGCTAAAATATAAAAATATTTTATATTTAATATTTAAATATTAAAAATATTTAAATATTATATTAAACAATATAAAACATTAGAAGCTAAAAGTGCATTTCTCATAGCATTTGGTGGGTCCTTCTGTGTTGCCCTTTGTGTGATTATGCTTACTGACAGTGTGCATGCTGCCACTAGCCATATTTTACATGTTGACACCGTGCTTGTCATCTCTAACCATGTCTTGCTTGGTGACACTGGACACGTGACCACTAATCATTTGATCATGCTTCCTTTACAGCAAATATAAAGTGCCTACAAATAGATTACATGTTCTGAGGGCCTATGTGAATTTATTATTATTGTTATCATTATGCCGTGCTGCTTGTAGCTCGGGTCGGTCCAAGGAGGGGGAGCTGCAAGCCAGGCCAGTGCTGGATGTTCTCGTTTGGTACTGCTGCAGTGGTCGATATTCCTCGTAGGAGAAGGGTTTGCCTTGGTCTCCCTTTCTTTCCTCTTTCTTTCTTGCTCTGTGTCTCTTCTCTGTGTCTGTCTCTGTGTCTCCGTGTGTCTCTCTATCCGTCTGTCTCTCTTTCTCTGTCTGTCTGTCTCTCTGTTTCTGTCTCTCTCTCCCTCTCTCTCTCTCTCTCTCTCTCTCTCTCTCTCAGTCTGTCTGTCTCTTTGTCTGTCTGTCTCTGTTTATGTCTTATTCTTGCTCTGTCTTTCCCTATCTCTGTCTCTCACCCTGTCTCTCTCTTTTTGTCTGTCTGTCTGTCTCTTTGTCTCTATTTGGCTTTTGTTGTCTGTCTCTTTTACTCCCGTGAGGTGGTTGTCAGTTGTTGCACACTGTTTCGGAGCTGTTTTTTTTCGTGGCCATGCTGTTATCTTTTCATTCAGAATTGTTATTCTCTTTCCAGAGCTTTCCTTGCTCTGCCTTTAAGTGCTAGATCGTTCGAGAAAATCTCTACAAAGACTTTAAGGTCTTTTAATTAACGTTTTGTATGTCGATGTGGTCAGGCGAAGAGTTGGGTTAAAATTTGTGCAGCATTGCAGCACGGTATGGGCAAGACTCTCTCTCCCCCTCGTGCCCCCTTGTCCTCCCCCTGCTCCCACTGCAGATTGTGAAGCAGAGGACTGGGAGGTACGCTGATGAACTGGAAATACATACCAATGGGCATGTGTCATCACTTACCTGCGTTGGAAGTGAGCATTTCTTTAAGAAAGCCGGGTGAAAGTGTAGAGACAGCTGGATGGAGTAGACCGGCGGGAGTGGCTTTTCTGCAGCCGGGGCTCTTTTGTTGTAGACGTTCTGCAAAACGCCGTGGGTGGATACCCTGCAGCGCCACGCCTCAGGCTCCTATCCGTTTGCCGATATGGAGCGGCTGAAGTAAGTCTGACGTTTGTCCGTGTGTGAGTTCTTGCCCGGCGATAGCTACGACCAGGCGCCTCTCGGCTCATTGCGTCGTTGCGTTGCTGGTGCCACGGCTGCACGACATTGTCTAAACCTTCGAATGCGGTGCCACAGCACCGACGTCGAAGCTTTTGCTCTGCTTGGTCGTTGGCGATAGTGGCTGCATCCGAGCTGATGCCGCATAGGCCAGTTCTTTCTCGAAGGCGTCTGCCGCTGCTTTTGCAGCGGCACTCGTGGCCCGGGTTGGATCGATAGTGCCCAACCTTCTGCTGTTTGGGTTCTTCTGCCTGCCAGCATTGTTTTTGTCTTTGACGTCTTGCTGCAGCTGCTGGAAGGTCGAAGCTTCAATTGGGAAATGGACGAGACCCACCCTCTTGGCTGTTCGGTCAGCTAAATAAACTTTTCATCGTGCATTTTTTGCAGATCTGAGTGTTTCAAAGTAGGCTGGATAGTGACGATGCTGCATGAAGGTTTTCGCTTTCCGAAGACTGACACAAAGTTCGAGTCTATCAACGAGATCAACGGCCAGGAAGTGCAGTGGACCCTGGGGTCTCTCATTTTCAAGACTCGATACTTCCCCTCAAGGTGAGTCGATGCGCCTGCGAAGCAGGCGTCAGCATGCGTCCCGCTGGCTTTGCTCCTAGTTGTTATGTTGTTTTTTGCTTTTAGTTGTTTGTTCCTAGCTGTTTGTTCCTAGCTGTTTGCTGGGCTTGTTCCTGGCAGTGCCTGCTGCTGACGCCAGCGTGAGAGCATCTGCGGACGTACGATGGGACAAAAGCAGTGTTATGAGCATGCAACATTGCACCCACTGCGTGCATCAGGGTGATCGCGTCGCCAACAAACGCGCTCCACTCTTGTCAAGGGACATGGCCAATCAATGCTGAGGGAAAACGCTGTCGCGACTGCTGTGAAATGCCCTCTTTCTCAATGCATCGGTAGCATCGGCTGGCACTCGGCCTGCGCTTCGTGCTGCCTGCCTGCCCGGCTGCCAGCTTCTCCCTAGCTAGCAGCTGCCTTCATCGCTGGCCACTTCCTTTCGTGGCCTTCTTTCAGCGCTGTGCACGAGCATCCGCACGAGGTCGTCAGCATGTGGACCGTGCAGTCACGGATGCTGCTGCCTTATGCTGCTGCCGTCTGCTTCCTGGTCGTCGTGGCGGCCATCGCGCTCTACTGCCGGCACCTCAAGGTCGTACCGGCCGCGCTGCAGACCATGCCGTCGTCGATGAGCTACTTCGCGTCGGCAAACAAGGAGTACGACGTGGAGGAGGGAGTCCCTCTCTCTAGTAGCTACCGTCTAGCCTAGTCCGGTATCGCTCCTGCCTGCTCCAGTGTCCTTTGGGCATTAGAGGTCGATGATCAGTGCAGTCAAATCGTCTGTCGTTCTCGGATGGCAGCAGAGTGCCGCCGCCCATGTCTACGTTAACGATCGGGGGGGGGGGGGGGCACCGCGAGAGAGAGCCTGGCTGGCTGGCTGGCTGCTGCGTCTGCTGCAACTGTGAGTGCGCACGCGTGCCGTGCACAAGCGCGCTTCCAGGAGCACCTACTACCTTTTTTTTGTAAGGGCTCCCTCTTTTTGGGGAGTATTGCATGGAGTGCAAGCAGCCAGGCTGAGCTGGCTTCGTGGCTGCCGTGACTGGGCTGATGTTGGTCTCTTGATCTCTGCGTATCTGGCCCTGCCTGCGTTGGTGCGGTCTGCAGTCGCCTAGCTGCTCTGCCTGTACCTGCAATGCAGCCCAGGCGGTCGCTACTATTGTGATAGCTCTATTTCTCACTTTCTGTCTGTGAGCCGGAATTACAACTTGAGTCGGTATCACCGGGCAGGCTTGACGCTAGCGTCTGTGAATGTATGCGCTAATGTGCTAAAGTTTTCTAGGCGATTGCTGATCGATCTCAAGATAGTGAATTGCGACAAAGAGTGTGTGAGAGAGAGAGAGTGAGTGGGAGAGCTATTTTTCTGCCCAATCGACGAATCGGGTTAAAAACCCCGACGTTGCCAAGTCCTGCCCCTAGCTTAGGTGTGGCTTCTGGTAGTACTGAGGATCCTTCTTAGAGTAGACTCACTGAAATAATGTATTTCTGCTTGTAACTCCACAAAGACTATGTGGATCTTACGTAGGAGAGTTTTGTATGGCACTCTCACAGCCTAAACGGCTTTCGGTATGCATTCGGTAGCCAATAGACTTCATCTCACGCAACAGAGAGAAAGTGAGGAGCATAGCTGAGTCAGGAGAGCAGTTGAGATAGTGAGTAGCATGGAAGTAGCACTTTAGCATGGCTGGAAAGGATGTGCCATAGTCGGCAACAGGAGAGTGGTTGTCTTTGAGGCCCTAAGGCTGGGTTGAGCATTTAAAAATGAAACTCGGCAAATACACAGGTCGATCTGGCAATGGTCAGCCAGTGCATGGAGGTAGTGGTTGTCACTCAAAATGCAGCACGGCAAACAAGGCAATTATAACCTCTGGTTCTGCAGCTGCCCCCCCCCCATCAATCAGCTGGCATTATGCTTACTGTGCATCAGCAGTCTGTAGGATGCTGCTCAGCCTACTGCATGGCTGCGAGCTTTATTGAGAATCTCCTGCCAAGCCGCAGTCATCTAAGGCCGCGCTGCCCGTTCCCCACCGTTCTATGGGGTTGGCTCCGGTGGGTCTGAACCGGTTGGTCACCGAAGGTGCATATAAGAAATGGTTGCACTCGTGGGATAGCAATGGCTTGAGAATGCTGCCGGCAATCCCGAGACAGGTCATACTATACCATATACATATACGTATACATAATATACCCTCATCAGTGGTTTCCTATCAGCTGCAGTTGCTCTGTGAACCATGTACCTGCATATATGCTGGTCTTACATGCACACACACACACACACACACACACACAAGGCCTTGTAGTGCATGTATGCTGCTGCAGCTTCTGTGCCACCCAGCTCGCCGAACGACTGTATATGCGAACACAGCCGACTCGGCATGAGGAGTTGCAGTTACCTCGCTGCTGGCACTCCTCCTTGCCCAGCGTTGCACGGTCCTCAATTCGGCGAGAAAGTTAAAACAGCCGAAGCAACACGACTCGCTGGCCGATCCAAACGTGCAAATGCTGTGCCTTGAGTTCTCGGCTTCCCACGAGCAGCTTTCAGCTGTACACGGGTAGTGTAAGAGACCGTTTCCGGCTGTCCTTTGGCCTGTTCCAAATGTTTGCCGATTTGGCCTCAGCTTGTCTCAGTTTTAAAGGACCGACAGCACCGCAAGGTATGAAAGGATGTACGAAGATAATTGTGTCGAATGGTAAAGGGGCAATATAAATGATGTGCTGCTAAACTGAATGTGGCAAAATGAACCACGGAGGTCGATGCTAATCTCTGGCCTAGCCATACCTCTATTAGAATGCGAATAAAAACGAGCAGTTTGTTTAGCCAGCTATTAGTGGCATCTACCTGACAAAAAATGAAAACTGATCAATTACTGGTGCTTAGTCGCTGTCTGTCGAGCTGGTTGATGGGTTAAAATGCTCACCGTCCGCGTATAAGGTTCGTGGTGACTGCTTGATACGTTTGTAGCTCCCAATACCTCTTCCCTTCGTTTATAGATTGAAAGCGCCGGTGCCGTACTGAGGGTTGTAATACTGTTAAAAGAACCCAGTTCACTAGCGCTGTACGTTAAACTGAAGACCGGTCTAGCTGAGGGTCTGGAATCTTAGAAATCACCTTGTCATAGTACTGTTACAAAAAAGGTTTTTTCCAGGCCAGTGTGAACAGGGTAACGACAAACGGAAAAACAACTAACGATTGCAATTATCAGCAAGCTGCAGTGGATCTAAATTAATAATAATAATAATCATCATACATTTGATATAGCGCCTTCAGATAAATCAATCTCTCACTCTAGAGCCATGCCAACGTTCTCATTGCCAAGGTGCAGTTGAAAAAAAGCAAAACAAGTTGGAAATGGTTTGAGATCTGACAAAAGAGTAGTGCGACTGTCAAGTTTTTTCGGCTGGCTGCTGGCCAAGTGCGTGCCCCATGTGGGTCTGCCATCCAGTTGGTTCTCTCCCAAGTGCCAGCCACCTCCCCACTGGTCTGAGCATTGGACAACCAAGTAGTCAGCGACTATCGCTTAGCCGACTCTTAGCGACCTCAGATGCAGTCGTGCATGCTTATTATCATTTCACTATTGTCATTCAAACGCAATCCAGTTAGCGGCTGCTACCAAGTTTCGTGAATTGCGAATTGCCTATAGGAAGCCTACTCGTGCTAAGCGAGGGGATAAGTGGGCGATGTTCAATAGTTCTAGCCTTGTGTCGGGCCGTCCGGCTCGCTCTCCTTTAGGCTTTGCTGTGAGTCACTCAGGCCTGCTATCACCCCGGCGGCGGCGGCCAATCTTTAAATGTGCCTTTGGGTCTCTCGTGCTCAATATGCAATATATACTTAATCGTACTCGACATGATTATTGACGACGCACGACCTGTTTGTTTTGAGACATGGCTAAAATCTACCAACTGCCCGATTGTAGCCGACGCCTCCCCGACAGGCTTCTCTTTCTTTCATACTCTCGGGATCAATCAGAACTGGTGGACGAGTTGCTATTGCAGCCCGTTTCTCCCTCAATTTCAAGCAGCTAGCAGTCCTCTTTGTCTAGTTTTTCCAATATCCTGTTTTTAAGTCTTGTAAGGCGGTAATACTGTAGCCCCCCCCCAGGTACAAAGTCTTCATTTATGTAAGATTTTCATGATCTCATTTCGACATCATGTACAGGAAATTGTCACTTCCTAGTTCTAAGGGATTCCAACATATATTTCAATGATTGAACTGACCCCTTAAGTGTCGAATTATGTGCACGGACCGACTTATCTTTTTTGCGATTTGCATACATAACCCGACTCACAGCAAAAGTCAGACATTCAATCAAATATTTTTCCACGATTCTATTCTATTCTCTCTTGTTCGCACCAAATCCTGGATATCTGTCTACATGCTGATCTCATTCACGCTGTAGTCTGTGCCCTCCTCGATATCTAGAATAATCTGTGAATCACGAAACATCAAGAATCTTGACATTGATTTGGTTCGCAATCTTCGACACCCCTTCCGACCTGCCCTCACAGCTGCAGCGTTACAACACGACAGTAGACGACATTCTTAACGAGTTGTTCGTCTGCATGTACGCCCTTGCCAAGATGGCCTTCGGTTTACCACAGACATTAAACTAGCTAGGTCTACTAAGCGAAAGCTTGAGGAAGAATTCAAAAAATCCCATTTAACCAGCCGTTACTGGCATATGCAGACTACTTTAGATAGTACCAATCTATCCTTGCAAAGGCCAAGCTCCAGCTTTCATAAAACGATGTTCGAATCCCAGATGCACAATTCTATAAACCCTGATGTCCACCATCAATGATCTCTTTACCACTCACAGGTTTGCACCTTACCTCGCGATCCTTGCAGTGATCTAGCGGGTTGCTTCTCCAGGTCTTTGTCAGCAAGATAATGTACATAAGATCGGAGAGTCTATCCCTAAGGCAACAACATTTCTACTGTTTGCCTCTTGAAGTAACATTCCCACAGGACTTTTCCCCAATCCCTTGCAGCACAGCAGCACCTCAATGTTCACATTCAAGCCTTCCACTAGCGATCTCATTTTAACGTTTATTTTCTATTCAAAGAAGACTATTGGCCTTCTAGACCTTGAACCTACTGTTATTCTTCTGCGATGCACAGATCTGCTGCTGCCATGTATCAGTAGCAAAGTTAATATGTCCTTAGCCTCAGGCATTGTTCCTGCTCCTTTCAAACAAGCTGTAATCAGGCCACTAATTAAGAAAGCAACACTAGACCAAGATAACTTAAGCGACTTCCATCCCGACTCCCTTCTACCGTTCTTGTGAAAGACGCTGGAACGATTTGTGGCAGACCAGCTTAACTCTTATATTAAAACTTCAAACCTAGCAAGTAAGTTCTAGTCTGGTTTTAGAGCTAATCATTCCACAGAGTCAGTATTGCTTCGGGTGTATAACGACCTTGTTAGGATTCCAGACTTAGAGAATTTTTCCGTGCTAATTTTTCTTGATCTTTTGGCAGTGATTGATACTATTAATCACCATATCCTGCTTGAGTGCCTCCCATCTTACCTGTGCGTAATAGCTCTCCGTGTGACCTGTCGTCGGCTGGGTATCGCTCTCGAACAACAAGTCTGCTGGATCTAACACCAAACACTTTATTATCAGAAACCACGCCGGCCAGGCCGGCACACTCAGAACCGCTGCTGGTCTCGAAGGATCTAGCCCACTCCCTCCTCCGCTGTACTCCTCCGGCAGCCCTACAGTACATGCATGCACTGTTTTGGCAGTGTCGAGCCATTGTTCGCTCAGAACCCGCCCGACAGCTGGCGGCAGTTTGAGGTAGACGGGTGTCCCCACATGCTCTTCCTTGCGCATGGATTTGTGCCAGACTGCCGAGTCATCCACCGAGAGCCATTGTCCGCCAATCAACCGCCCGAGAGCCTGCGGCTGCATAAGCAGTCTAAGCCTTCGTAGGGCCTCCGCCCTGTGCCCGCAGGCTCCCGAGTCACGTTCCTTAACACTGTGCATTATTGGCACTGCACTGCAATGGCTGAGGTCCCGTATCAGTGCGAGACTCCACAGCCTTGATGTCAACGGGCAACAATCATCCGCAGAGCCTCTACAATACAGGGTAGCCCGGTGCTCAGTGCTTGGTTCTCATCTTCACACAATTTACGTTCTTCCTCTGGCCGATATAATCGCAAATCACAATCTAGGCTTTCAGCTGTATGCAGATGACACATACGTGTAGCTATGCTTTGATCTCTCCCAGCCTTTCAGCATGTCAAACTCTCTACTGCACTTCCCGCATGTCTTGCTGACATTCACACTTGGATGACAGCAAACTTTCTCAAATTGGATGGCGACAGAACCTATTTAATAGCTATAGATAAACATATTGCTACTCAGAAATGGAAAACTTAACACTCAAAATTGGTTTGGCTATCATATCTCCACTAGCATATGCACGAAATAGGAGTGTTCTGTTGCTAAGTGACCTCTCTCTAGATGACCGCATCAGCTCCACAATCAGGTCTGCCTACTTTCAGCTATATAACATTCCGAAACCTCTGGCTTGCTTAAGCAGGGAAACCACATCCAAATGGATCTACACATTTGCGACGTCTCTACTCAACTTCTGTAACTTGCTGATTGCAGGTCTTCTGGCCTGTGCAATCGAGCGATTACAGTTGGTGCAGAACTCTGCAGCGAGTCTAATCTGTCGTCAGTTGCCGAATTTCGCCACTTCTTGCCGACCTGCACTGGCTCCCAGTCAAGCACCGCATCGACTTCAAGGTTTTGTCACTCGCTTTTAGGTCTCATTACTCTCTGGCTCCAGCCTACCTATCCGATCTACTTCTGCACCAGGCTAGGCACAGTGCCACATGCTTTTGGACTCAAATCATTTAGCTATACCTCGGACAACTCTCGAACTCTTTGGTAGCTGCGCCTTTAGTTCGTATGCTCCTTAAGAGCAGAACTTCACCCCGATTGACGTCACGGCACCCCCTGACTTGACGACATTTAAGAAGAAGCCAGAGGCACCTTTTTCTCACACCATTTACTCGGTCCTTGTGAATGTCCTTTGTGTGCTCAGGCGTACTGGCACTGAGCATTCTACCACTGATCATACGGTCATGCTTCCTTTGCAGGCAGCATATATAAAGTGCATAGCAGGAGATTAAGTTTTCAAAAGGCAATTTTTTTGTATTTATTATTTTTATTGCTATTGAGTCATGCAGGCGCGAAGGGTCGTAACAATCAGTTCAGCTTAGTTATCCGGTAAGTCTGTATCTATGTATGTATCTCCATCTGTAACTCCACAAAGTCATAAAGACCATGTGGGTGTTACGCAGCCTGCCACAAATGTGGGGAAGCTGCTCTGACTCCTTGCCTCACATAGTTATAGGATAGTTCTCTCCCGAAGGCCGTGAAATATCTAATTTCGCGAGGCATCGACTACTTGAGCTAAATGAAACGGCTGGCAAACGCTTCACAGATATTCGACGGTGTTCGTCAGCAATGCAGAGGATAATAGGTCAAGATGAGCCACACGATGGATAATTAATTAGGCATTTCTTAGCAGTAGCGACCGAAGTGACGTGCTTATTTCTTATTATTCTGCTCTTGAGAAGTCATCCCTTCTTTCAAGTCATCCCTTCTAACTAACTGCTGGTGACAAGGATCTCATCAATTTAGTGAGCTGGGCTACGGAGTGGGCCGGATATAGTGTCCCGAGTGATTTATACCTCTCTTCAACGGACTCCTCCGGTTAATGCTATTTATTCCACACTTCATACGTGAGATATCATATATTTAGGACCAATTGTAAGGAAGAGATTGTTTCAAAGGAATCTTTCAGTAAAAACGATGCCATTACCTTAATTTACAGTGAACACTCAACGTTTGTGCTGCCTAAGATGGACAAAGCTTACGTCAAGCTGCCAACTTGACGACGACACGAGCGTTGTAATGAGCGTACCGAGTTATGGACTTATTAAAGCTTGAAATCAGCAAGACGGCTGGTTAAATGCCGCGAATGAATTGCCACACAAATGGCCTGAAAAGCAAGTAGCGTCGTATTATGGCGGTGCACCACCGATGAAAAGATTGTTTCGATCCTTCTTTTGCACGAACTCCGCGAACAAATCTTCTCCCAGGAGAGGAAACGTGGCAAGAAGATAATCATCTGTCGAACAGATACGCACTGACATAGTTAATCCAGTGGTCTCCGTGCGGAGAAATCCAACGAAGCTCGCCGGTATGTTGCCAGCACGTCTTTTCCGCAATTCTCCAACAACTAACTAGAATTGCCACCGTGTTTTTGCCGACTCCCCAGTTGTCGAACGACCCCCTTGTAACTGCTGTAGTGCCTTTGTAATGCACCTCTTTTCCTTCACCTTTTCCCATCTCTTCAGATACTACTACTGCACGTTTCTCAAGTCCGGAGACGCCAGCAGAAAAGTTCTTCTACGGTACAATCTCGAGCCTAGCCAGCCTTGCAAAGGCTGCTCCGATTTGGTCTTTCATTGTCCGCCATTCAAGATCCACGCTCCTCTACAGCAACCTTGTAACCCGCAGGGCACTCGTTTCGGCAAAGATTGCCGAAGATACCGTAGTGAGAATCGTGCGGTATTACCTGCGTCTCAACTTCCAACTTATGAATTCGTCAACCAGTGTCCGACCTGTGAGCAATAGGTTGAAAGATAGTGCACACAATGCATTTGTATTAAGACTCCTCGCTATATATCTAGCCACTTGGGGCATACGTCGACATCGTTCCAGTTAATCCTTACTCAATGCGATGCAAGAAATCTGGCTCAACTGCTTGCAATATATAGGATTAAATTCCTAATGATGCCATGGGAAATTGGCCTGACTTCGTCAACGTTCTCGTCAGACCGTAGATAACGAATCGTGTATAAGTGCGTGGTGACACTATAAGGGGCAGATGCCGTCGAAACTCTGCGTAGCAAGCAAGAATAGTGTACCAGCTCGATCACAATAGTAAGATTAGCTTAGCCTCAAAGTTTTACGAAAGCATTGAGATAAGGGAGCATTGTTCTAGGTTTGATGAGCCATCTGTAGGATTTCAATCTTACTAGTGGACATGACAGTAGAGTGCAAGACCGAGTGCATGCCCCCTCAAAGTGGCCAGCCCTAGCCATGAGCTCCCCGTGCGCTCAGAGGGACCAGCATTCCCCCTCTGTAACTATTACATCAGCCTAGCCCTGGCCAGGCACGTTTTGAGCTGCAGTCCACCTGGAATTTCAAATATCAGCTCCGCTAAGCTGTTGTTTTTATGCAATTAGCCGAACGCGTGCTCTTATGCAAATGACCTAATATAATAAAAATAATCATAATAATGCACTTATAAAGCGCCCTCAGAGAACTCAATCACTCTCTAGGCGCTTTAAATTTGCTGCAAATGGAAATGCAATTTAATGGTGAGTAATATCATGCTTGATAAACAAACAAAATGATTAACATGGTTAGGGGCACACTAGGTAAGGCGGTTGCTCTATCGACCTCGGTCCCGAGGTCATGGGTTCGATTCCTGCGGTAGGCGATTCTTTATCGCCACTGCAAGCGGTGGTGATAGCCGCAAAGGCTCTTCTGTCTCTATACAAAAAGAGGCTGTTTAATCAGCTAGGATTTTTTTTTTAGGGGTGATATGCACAGGGTCAGCATGCAAGTGTGGTTAGTGGCAGCGTCAACGGTGTCAGCACGCATAAGCACATGAAGGACGAATCACAGGGACCCACTAAATGCCGTCCTAAATAGGCGTGTTTTTAAGTTCTTTTTAAATGTGGTCAGGTCAGGGGATGTTCTGACACAAGTCGGGAGTGAGTTCCAGGCTTTGGGAGCATGCGAACTAAATGCACGATCTCCAAAGGATTTGAGGTTTGTACGAGGTAATTGTAGACTGTTGGATTCCGAAAAGCGGGTGGTACGATGCTTGGCCTGGTGGGGGAGTAGATCTCACAGACAGGTTGGAGCCACAGAATGAAGGGACCTAAAAGTGATCAACAAAACCTTGTGAAGTCAATCCGTTGCTTGACTGGTAGCCAGTGCAGGTCGGCGAAAAGTGGTGTGATGTGGCAACTGTGATGCTCACGACAGACAAGCCTAGCTGCGGAGTTTTGCACCAGCTGCAATCGCCTGATCGCACATGCCGGTAGGCCAGTAAGCAGTGAATTATAGAAGTCGAGACGGCATATCACGAATGCATGGCCTACTAAGGCTCGGCCCAGCCAGTCGCTCGACACGTTCAGCTCGGCTATCCAGCTGCCATTGCCGGAATCAGCTGCACGAAGCTGCGGTATCGGTTCAATATTGCACACAACTGTGCTTTTAGTGTACCCACAAAAATTCACGCAGTTACGCGTGCACGCTGTAGTGCGAATGGCCTCCAACAGCACTGCTCAGCGATTGGCCCCGAACTTTGGAACTGTGATCCACCTGCCATTTTATAAGTCGGCCGCTTGAATCAACCGTTTTGATTCCCTTTGGCAGAATACGCTTTTTTGTGTTTACTCGAAAAATTTCGCGAAAGTGCATGCTCGTACTCATGCAAATGGCCTCCAATTTTACTAACGAGATGAGCGGCTTCCACTTTCGGGCGCAACTATGCCGGAAACATGGCGCACATAAAGGTGCTAGTCTCAGTCGATGCTTGACGAATACTGGCGACGCCTGAAACTTGTAGCACGGCTAAGCGACTTGTACGCGTAATGCCAATACAAGCATATATACCGACAGTAGTAGTAAGAACAGGGCAGCAACGATAGAGCGCTCATACCTTAAAAGGACAAGTTCGTATCTACAATCAAGATAAGTCCATGTGACAGTAACGGAGGGTTACAGGTGTTCAATAGCTACTGTGGCGTACACCAATTGCTTAAAGACCTGCAGCTCAAATCAGCCCAGATGCCGAGGCTGACTCCAAAAATACAACTGACTCCCTTTATCACGGCGTCGGATTTTATTCGGCCTCGACCGTAGACTATCGTATAAACGTTTGCCAATCCTTAAAATTTACAAACTGCACATTATGAATATCGGTCATAATCTAGCTGATTAAGGGCACCGTTGTTCAGTGCTCGAAGGCATCGCTTCCATCGTTGAACGTATTGCCGCCGCCTAAAGGGGTTTGACCTTGACAGCGAAATCTGTGTATGTCTATAAGTTGCCGCTCGAAAAAGACAACGGGGAAGGTCTTTACGAAGGACATGCTGGTGGCAAAGATCTCGTGCTCCAAACACAATGGACAAAACTGCTGACCCAGTTGGTCGCCGATGTAGCACAGCCCAAAAGCGTGTCAACAAAATACGCAGCATTCTCATGACTATTACCGCCGGAACGAACGATTGTCATAGGCAACCAATGACTGAACCAAGTATAGAGATGTGACATAATGTAATGTATCTCCGTCTGTAACTCCACAAAGTCATAAAGACCATGTGGGTGTTACGCAGGAGAGTTTTGTATAGCGCACTCACAGCCTAAACGGCTTTCGGTACGCATTCGGTAGCCAACAAACTTCGTCTCACGCAACAAAGAGAAAGTAGGAAGGAAGCATAGCAGAGTCAGGAGAGCAGTTAAGGTAGTGAGTAGCATGGAAGTAGCAGCTCAGGACCGCTGAAAAGGGTGTGCCATGGTTGGCAGTAGGAGAGTAGTTGTCGTTGCGTAAGAATTGTGGGAGCGAGTTCCACAGTCTAGGACCTGCAGAACTAAAGCTTCTGTCGCCAACGGTCTTTAAGCGGAGGAATGGGACAGCTAATTTATTTTCCACACAGGAAGTGAGGGCGCGAACAGGCTGAAACTGATGCAGCAGTTCAGCTAGGTACGAAGGAGCCAAGCCGTGGCGGGCCTTGTGGGTCAGCGTAAGAACTTTGCTCTGTATCCGTTGCTCAACCGGCAACCATCCTAGCTCTTTTAGCACAGGAGACATGTGCTCACACCGCTGGGACTTGAAGACTAGCCTTGCAGCCATATTCGAAGTCCGCTGCAGTGGCCTAATAGCTTTCTTTGGTAGCCCAGCCAAAAGGGAGTTACAATAAGATACGCCTCAATTTCTACTATTGTCCTGTACAGGTTGCTGCTGCACCGCAGCTCTATTGTGCTATATCGAGTAATGTAATGTATCTCCGTCTGTAACTCCTCAAAGCCACAAAGGCTAAGTGTGTGTTACGCAGGAGAGTTTTCTATAGTGCACTAAAACCGTAAGCGGATTCGGTACGCATGCCGTAGCCGACAAACTTCATCTTACGCAGCTAACAGAAAGTGGCTAAAACTAAAGCAACACTTCAGTGAGTTACGAAGGAGCCAAGCCTTGGTAAGCCTTTTGGGTCAGCTTAAGAACTTTTATCTGCATTTATTGATCAACCTAGAACCATCACATTTGCTACAGGAAAGGATACATATGGCTGAACCTCTGAGATTTGTTAACTAGCCTTGCAGCCAAATTCATCACCAGTTGCAGTGGCCTCGTGGCTTTTACGGTAGCCCAGCTAAAATTGAATTGCAATAATCCACCCTCGACAGAACCACAAAGGTAGTTGCGGCTAGCTGTGAAGGCTGTGTTCTTGATGAAGCTTTCCAAATTTATACAGTTTTCAAAGAGGAAGCTCCTAAATGTTCAGCGAATGGTGACTGCATGTCACACAACAGCGTCACCTATTAGAAAAGATAAGGTTCCTAGTCCAGGCACACAATTGGGGTGTCTTACGAATGTGAGTTCTGTTTTAGCCCAGTGAGTCACCGTGAATATTTTTTATTCCACGCTGTCTAATGGGAAGCTAGCGAAATTTGGTGAAAAGTGTTGTAACGTGGCCGTTACGACGTTTCAGACAGACAAACGTAGCTGCGAAGTTAGGCACCAACAACAAGCGCCTTATTGCACAGGCCATACAACTTTTAAGTAGTAAGTCACAAAAGTCGTGATGGAATGTTACAAAATGCACGGAAAATTCTGAATGTAGCATCTCTGTTTCAGTATGCCCGAATGTTTTGCCATGTTATGTAGCTTAAAGTTGTCTAATTTGGTGAATTAGGAGCCGATGTGGTCGTCTTGTGAAAAGGGTAACTTTGAAAAGGACAACCAGATAGAATTCTGCAGATTCTGCAGGAAGTACTCGTGCCGAGCCCATTTGAGGGCCAGGTTTTCCAATGTGTGAGTAATAATACGTTTCCCCATAGCTAGTAAGTCTGTTTTATCGCCAATTATTTGAGAAAGTTCACTGCCTCCCAAGTCTGAACGGCAGTAATGCATGCTGCAAGGGAATTTAATGAGTTTGACTTACTGGCAGGCAGTAAGAGATCCATGCGAAGGTACATCTGTGTGACGTTTGAATAAAAATGAAAGCCTGGATTGTCTCTGGAGTTTTTATCGGCAAGAGGAAGAGGAGAGATTGTGAAAAGAAGCGGTCCAAGCTCCGATCCCGGAGGTATGCCGTACTTCATTGGTTCCTCGGATGATCTCGACCCGTGCACATCAATACTCTGGAATCTCCTACGGAGGTAGAAACTGGACTAAGTAAAGCTGTGCCAGTGATGAAATGCATTCGTGAAGAACTTGGCAATCGATAGTATCAAAAGCTGTCGAGAGATAAAAACAAACATGCAGAGAGGCTTTACCCACGTTTTCATGCCCAGGAAGGTCTTCATACACCTGAAGCAATACTGACTCTGTGGAGTGATTAGCTTTAAAACCTGAGGACAACTTACTTTCTGGTGGATAAGTTTTGCTATGAGAGTTCAGCTGGTCTGAGACGTACTTACGAGGTTAATCGTATGACGTTTTCCTATTGATGTCAAAACTTTAAAGCTTCCCCCTGAGATAGGATCTAAGCCATTACAGTGCGGTGCTAGTTTTGCCGAGGAGAGATTACGCGCTCAAAAAAGACTTAGTGATCAATAGCTTCAAAAGCTGCCGAAAGATGCAGCAAAACAGGTAAAGGCTGTTGCTATCATCAAGAAATACTACCGCACAACAGCTGACCGGAACATGAGTGGGATACTGGCGGAGATGCGGCTGTTTTCACATCGGCAATCAGGGAATTTACCGACGGGCAGGCAGACGCTGTAGTTGGCCAAAATATTCGATCGTGCTTCCTTTGCAGCACTTGTAAAGCGCCTAAAATATATTGAGTTCTCTGGGGCGCTTTATCAAATGTATTATTATTATATTTTTCATCAAAATACGACCATGATGTGAATGTAAAATGATGAATAGCTTCAATTTCGGGAAGTGTGGACCAGTTTTAGCCAAGAACCATCCACCATGCCGACCGACATCAAATATCGCAAAAAATGCTGTCCATTTAGAAACATGGAGTCCATGGTTGCCAATAACGGTCGAGGTACGAGCCGACTCAGGTCTTAACGCCCTAATTTTAGAATTAGTGCTGACTGCCGACAATTTTAATTACAAGGTCGTTGCCCCTGTACCAAGATATTCTCATCAGGGTGCGAAGTATTTGACAACTATGGGAGCTAACTTTATTTGCAACTACAGAACGCTTCGGAGACACCACCCTCATTATTTAAATTCTCCTATCAAGTCTTACGTCATGTAGATCATTACTTGAGGAAAATTAACCCACATCGGGCAAGGCTACGAGCAGAAAAACGTAAAATACAAATTGTAACGTGAGACGGCTACTTTGGTTTCTTTTACTCTGTTAAAAACATCTCAAATTATTGGGCAGGTTCTGATTATTATGCCGGTTAGAATTCCATGCTTTTTGCACTGATCTTCCATATGTGCAATCGTTTTGTGTTTTTCTTCCAAATGTAGGCCATGTGGGGCTAAAGATCCATCTTTGCATAATAATAATAATAATAATAATAGTAATAATATTATTAATGCACTTGATAAAGCACCCTCAGAGAACTCAATCTCTTTCTAGGCGCTTTACATCTGCTGCAAAGGGAAATGCAATTGAATGGTGAGTAATATCGTGCTGGATTAACAACATGAATAACATGGTTAGGAGTAACATGCACAGGGTCAGCATGCAAATGTGGTTAGTGGCAGCATGCACAGTGTCAGCACGCATAAGCACATGAAGGACGAATCACAGGGACCCACTAAATGCCGTCCTAAATAGGTGCGTTTTCAAGTTCTTTTTAAATATGGTCAAGTCAGGGGATGTTGTGATGCAAGTCGGAATGGAGTCCCAGGCTTTGTGAGCATACGAACTAAATGCACGGTCTCGAAAGGATTTGAGGTTTGTACGAGGTAATTGTAGACTGTTGGATTCCGAAAAGCGGGTGGTACGATGCTTGGCCTGATAGGTGAGTAGATCTGAGAGATAGGCTGGAGCCAAAGAATGAAGTGACCTAAAAGTGATCGACAAACCCTTGAAGTCAATCCGTTGCTTGACTGGTAGCCAGTGCAGGTCGGCGAAATGTGGTGTGATGTGGCAACTGCGACGCTCACGACAGACAAGACTAGCTGTGGAGTTTTGCACCAGCTACAATCGCCTGATCGCACGTGCCGGTAGGCCAGTAAGCAGTGAGTTGTAGAAGTCGAGACGGGATGTCACGAATGCATGGACCAACTTAGACGCAGTATCCTTATCTAAACATGCCGAGCTGGTTTGGTCTAGAGGTTAAGGTGCACGCCCCGACCAAGGTCAGACTGAGGTCGTGGGCTCGAGCCCCGAGGCATATGTGAAGCGCCTGAATAGAGATTAAGTTCTCTTGGGGCGCTATGTAAATGAATTGCATATATATATATATATATATAAGCCCGAATTTTAACAATGTTATGTAGCTGAAAGAAGGCAGATTTGACTGTGGAGCTGATGTGGTCGCCTAACAAGAGGTCACATTGGAACATGACACCTAGATTTCGAACTGATACAACAGAAGATATGCTGGCAGAGCCGATTTTGAGCGTTAGCCTTTCCAATTTCTGAATCACACTAAATTTGTCCATAACTAGTAAGTTAATCATGCAGCTTCCTTGGCCAGCTGTGGAATGCCAGGAATGCAAGGCCCCAAAATGTGGAATATAAAACAGTGCCAATGTTAAACACACTAACAAAGCATCTTAATAGCTAGGATCGCCCACTCCCCCACCAGACCAAGCATAGTACCACCTGCTTTTCGGAATCCAACAGTCTACAAATACCCCGTACAAACCTCAAATCCTTTGGTGACCGTGCATTTAGCTCGTATGCTCCCAAAGCCTGGAACTCACTCCCGACTTGCATCATAACATACCCTGACTTGACCACATTTAAAAAGAACTTAGAAACTCACCTATTTAGGACGGCATTTAGTGGGTCCCTGTGATTCGTCCTTCATGTGCTTATGCGTGCTGCCACTGCGCATGCTGCCACTTACTAGATTTGCATGCTGACCCTGTGCATGTCACCCCTAACCGTGTTATTCATGTTGTTTATCAAGCATGATATTACTCACCATTCATTCGAGTTTCCCTTTGCAAAAAATGTAAAGCGCCTAGAAAGAGATTGAGTTCTCTGAGGGCGATTTATAAAGTGCATTATTAATATATATTATTATTATTATAGGATTAAAAACAGCTTTTACTTATTTTGTAACCGAAAAATCAGCAATTATAAGGATAAAATCCTAAAGGCTTAAATACTGCACAGGAAATTTCCTGAAACATTAAGCTTTTCTACCCTAAAGGACAATACTGCAGGCATTTACTATATTTGTCAGCTGCAAACAGTTTCCTAAAATAATTGCATATACGGATATTCTCATCACTTTCATTTGAAAATGGCATACCATTATCGTGCGAAACTATCTGACAAATACACTTCATTCAACGGAACGATTTTAATCAGCACGCGAGTACATTCAGTTTATACTCCGCTTACAAGAATACGCCCTTGTCGGCAAATAGGTAATCGCATATGCGGAGTTTCCTATATACGGAGTGAGATGAGCAATGCTTAAAATCTGGATCCTAGAACTGCTATTCTTATAAGCGGAGTATTCCTATTGCGAATCTTATACGTTGGAGTCGACAGGAATAGTCTCGTAAAGTAATTGACCAGTCACGTGTACCACTTATTTAAACGGAATAGGCTGCTTGGTATTCACAGAGGCAAGCTTAGACGGAAATGTTGTAGTATTTCTGGCGCTTTGGTTATGCACAGTCATCAGCAGTGGCGGAGCTGAGGAAGGGGCCATGAGGCATCTCCCCCCCCTTAAAGCAGACCAGCGACCTGGGCCTTCCCCCTATTGCCGCGCCTCCGACTGTTATCAACGAAGAAAGTATGTCTTAAATTCATTCCACTCGATGACCGACCACCGAGTTCGCGTAAAATTAAACTCTGACTTTTTGCCATTTTTTTTATTATTTGCGTGTCTGGCCCACCCGTATAAAAATCTTGCAGGTCTTGCCCGCTGAATGAAAATGCTGGCGGTCTTACCTCTCTATATTAAAATCCTGACTCAAGATTGGTCATCAGAACTATTCTTTTCTTCCTGTCGTCAATGTGAGCGATGTGAATGAATTAAACAGCAGGGAACGTTTGAGAAGGCGTTTTTATTACAGCCAAAACATGTATTGTGCTTGCCGTGTCTATCTGACAGTGATGGTTTCCAACGGAGATAAAATGTCCGATAGTTTCTACCTCTTGCAGCGTAGTTTGTGTGTGCATGCGCGCGGGAGTGTCCTAGAAGTAATAATAATAATAACAATAATGCACTTGATAAAGCGCCCTCAGAGAACTCAATCTCTTTCTAGGCGCTTTACATTTGCTGCAAAGTATGAGGGGTCTGGAGACAATAGCGTCTGATGTTTATCGTATGAGACACGAGGGTGTAAGCTTACCATAGCAGGGTATCTGATTGACTGCTACCGATAATGATCCAGTTGCGATGTCGCATAAGTTCGCGCGTGCTTGTTCGGCCGAGAACACTTCTTATTCAACCAACCTTCGCTTACAGCAATGGCACATCCGGTTCGGAGCTCTCTACTCTGCAAGCGACTAGCGCATGCGTAGCGTCTCTGCAGTAGCACAACCTATCAGAAATTAAGACCAAAAAGGGCAGCCTTTATTTACCAGTGGCATTGTCCATAATAGGCAACAACAATTAGACCTTCACAAAGCATACGTCAAGTGCTCGGCAAGTGGGCGGCAGCTCGACAGCGCCTTCCCACCTGTCCGTAGGGGGCCATTGGAGAGGGTACACGTAGGCAACGTTTGGGTAAAGTAGTGTGAGAAAACTTGCGAAGCCGAGGTTTATAGCGTGGAACTAAAAGCGTACCAGTGGCCACGTGACGTACCTCTATATGTATCTACCCGCAAAGAGAGACAAGGAAGTTGCTGTTAAGCTAACGGAGAGCTTCCTACAGTGAACTCCAATGCTCAGCGGCTTTCGGTACGTTCGCACGGTCGTTAGCAGACTTCATATGATGGCACGAAGAGAAAGTGAGACGCAGAGGCAAAGTCAGACGGTTAGTTGAAGAAGTGAGCAGAATGGAGGTAGCAGCTCAAGATGGCTGGAAAAGATATGCCACAGTCGGCACGGGTGAGTAGATGTCGTTGCATAAGCCATGGAGTGCTGTAAACGAGACTATGGGGTAAAAATAATAATGGTAGTAGATTTGAATAGTTCTCTCGGAGAATTTATTATATATACGGCAGCAGGCTGCTTCGCACCCGATCAAAACCTATCTCAGCCAGTCCGGCCGCTTGCAACGTCACTGTTGCATAGCTAGAGCAAGACAAGCTGCAGTTTGATTGAACTCATTCTAGCAATATCGGATGCATGCACATCAGGCTACAGTGGGATGTGAAATCCGACGTTACGAAAATTTCTGAAAGAGGAAGGGAACTGAAGCAATCTTGAAGACAGCAGCTGGTACCCCACAAAAACCATTTCAGACGCCAGAAGTATACTCGAGCGGGTACATCTCACCTTGCCAAATGCGCCAGCTCACGGGGACCTACGAACGACAAACTTTAGAAAGCTCATAATGTAGAACAAAATAACAGCGAGCGCCCTTAACTGCCACCTTGCTAAGGCAGTGGGTGCTCGAGGCCTTCCCCCGGTTGATCGCATTGTCAAAGAACACTAGACATCCATTCATCGGGATGTGGCGAATGAGCAACCGGGACACTGCTCACCGGGTCTCGCGTCCTGGCCCACGAACTGTCTCCCCACAATAGCTCAGATTAATGTGCTTCGTCTCTCATCCGGCCTTAAGTCAAAGGTCAGGCTTGGCCCGGCCGGCGATCCCTAATCGGCCGTTTCAAATTGCAGCCGCCCTAGGCTACTGAACCTCGCTTGGGTCATCCTCGTCGCTAATTCCACAAAGCTACAAAAGACTAAGTGAGTGTTACGCTGGAGAGCTTTCTCTAGAGCAATCAAATCATCCTAAGCGGCTCTTGATGTGCATGAGGTAATCAAAAGACTCAATCTCACGCAACATAGGAAAAGTAAGAAGCGAAGCCAAGTCGGGAGGGCAGCCGCGGAAGTAAGTAGCACGGAAGTAGCTACTCAGGATGGCTGGAAAGGGTGTGTCATGATCAGCAGTAGGAGTTGTCGTTCCTTAAGAAGGGGAGAAATGAGCTCCACACTTAAGGAATTGCTGAGCAAACGCTTCTCTTCCAAACGGTCTTGAAACGTAGGTTTGCAACAGCTACGGGTGTCTCCGGAGTTGGGTGACGGATCGCTATTTTAAAGTGTTGGGCCTCTGCCCAGGCATATGCTCATTCGAGGACGTTAGCTTGTGAACACGCATGTGAATTTCCACGAAGCTTTCCCGCTAAACCCGAAACACTGTGGTACACAAGAGGCAACCAAAACTATAGCTTTAAACGGCTGCTTTTAGATATTGCAGATGTATCACATTTCGGAAGTACTGGGCCACTCGCTGGGCCAGGATTTTGGAGGTCATTCCATGAAATTTTTGAGTAAATATAAAACACACAGGTCGATAGTACTGAATCGAGAACAATGGTTCATGCATCATATTTTGGAAAGGGCAGGTAGATCGCAAATATATGTGAGACCCATCAGTCGACGCACGGATATTAAGATGGCCACCCCTGACCATGATCTGTCAATGTACGTGCACCTCGGTGTAGCCATGGCAATGGTAGGACCTTTGGATGGTGCTCTTAAGAAAGTTTAAGCTATTTCTACGCACTTTACGTATGCTGAATATAAAGCTTGTCACGTGCCTAGTGACACGGGCAGAGCAAATGCTGAGAGAAATAGGTGCAGGTCGTCAAGTCTGGGGATGTTGGACGACATTCGACGTAGCGAGCTTTATGGTTTCGTATTGTTGGAACTGCGGCTGTAACACGACAAAGCAGTAGCAAAGATAAGCCTGTACTCACATAGCATCGGGATTACTGTATCCTTGGACTCTTTGTGTACCGATGCAATGTCATAACTTCTCACTCTCTGCTTTTTCACTAAAGGTGGCATGAGAATTTAGTCAGTCACTTAGTCACGTAGCCATACAAGAGGTTTGATAGCACATGACCTAGTCTGTGGCCATGATAGCCCGAGGGATAAGGTGCTCGCTCTTCACGACCGAGATAGCGGGTTCGAATCCTGCAGTAAAACGATCCTTTATTGCCAACTGCAAGCGGTGGTGATAGCCGATAAGGCTCTTCTGCCGCTATGAAAATGAGGCTGTTAAATCAGCTAAGATTGTTATGCGTAGTTAGCATGAGGCTCAGGATGAGCTCAAGTTCAGGAACTCGCTGCTCAGTTGCTCCAGGTCCATAGTAGCAGATGATATGATGACATTAGAAGTGTAACCGTGAAGACGCTCGTCCCCCGGCTCTCTACCGGTGGACGGTGTAGTGCAGCGCTTCGTGGTTAAAACACAGGCGGCCACAACTGGGTGCCGAAAGCAACAGTTTATTGTGGGCCTCTTAGTAGTGGTTACGCGCCGGCGAAAGCGCTTTACACGGCGCGCACCGGACCGACGGAGTTAACTGCGTGAACTCGCGAAGCCCGAGTATAACCAACTACCATGTGCGTTTACGCGGCGCATACCGGACCGACGGAGTTAACTGCACGAACTCGTGAAGCCCGCGTATAATAAACTATCCTGTGCACGAGTCGCTAGCGATTGTCCCAACCCCCGAAGACGGGTCGCTACAGCACCCCAAGATACGAGCAGCTAACTGAGTAGCCGGCAGAACACAACTTCGAAGTCTAAGTTGCACTTACCTGTTCGTCGCCGTAGGTTCGTCTCTCGTGCTCTCGAATGGTAGTCTCGCATCGACTACCAAAGCTGCAGCCCTGAGCTCTGTCAGTCGTGTCGTTTATACTCTCTCTCTCCTCCTCCTCCTCCTCCTCCTCCTCCTCCTCCTCCTCCTCCTCTCTCTCTCTCTCCCCTCTCTCTCTCTCTCCCCTCTCTCTCTGCCCTCCTGACCTTCAGCGTAGCTGCTATTTCTATCGGACCCTGCTCTCGGTGTCCGTCCTCGGCCTATTCGCGTCTGCCTGTAATTTATTAGATGGCTCCTCTATCAGCTTGCCATCCTTTCGGTCTTTGTCTAATGGAGTACAGTGGTCGGTCCACATCCCGACCGCTCTTTGTCTAACCAAGCTCCATGCTAACCTGAGCGGATCTCGCTGCCTCGCTCCGCTCCCGGTTAACTAATGTGTCCCCCTACCCAATTCTTCTTGGCTAGTCCGCCCGCTACGGTTGCTCTAGGTGCCCAAGTCAACCCCACTAAGGTAAGGGCTAGTATCGCGGCTAGTCCGAGAGCTGCCACAGTGCAGAAGTAGAGTCAACAGCCGGAATAGCCGATTCGTGCAGCTCATATACAATGCTGGCTAAATCATCTGAAGTCTCCAAGTGATCCAAACGCTGCCGAGGCTTATTGCTGTGCTTTGTCACTGCTATTCTGAAGCGAATGGTGTTCTTCATCAATCAGCTGTTGCCGTTCTTTAAAGCGAAACAGATAGTCACATCCGTAACCGTCTCGGTGAGCTTGCTCGGTTTAGAGGCGGCAATGATGCGTACTTCGATAAAGAGTAGTTGACGACTACAAGATGCCTCTTTCCGACTGAATTTTCCGAAAGCCTTCAGTTAAAGTCTACGTAAAAGATCCAAATGGCTTTCTTCGTGTCGGCATCACCAAGTGGAGCCTTTTGTTTTCGGGCTGATGGCCAGTGCTCCTGAGAAATCACGCAAAGCGTAACCCGATCGTCAACGTCTTTATTCATTATTAACCAGCAGAACCGCTCACGGACCATCGAGAAGGTCTTCTCCGTCGCACGGTGCCCTGCAGCTGGGTTTTCATGGAGGGCTCTCAAGGTACTCCGTTGAAGTGACGGAAGCAACAAGATCCGAACTGTCTCTACAGTGAGCAGTCACGTGGCAGTGTCCATTGAAACTCTAGACAGCTTGGAAGCAGAGCTTTTCAGCAGCAGAAGGCGTCCATCTTTTGCCGAGTCTCGAAAGCAGAGCGGTCAAATCAGGATCCTGCAGGTCCTTCACTTGCTTGATGTCTTCTAGTGAGAATTCGCACTCCAAAGCAGCAGCTGCTACGCGATGACGTGTCCGGCTTAAAGTATCGGCAACAACGTAAGCCTCACCAGGTTTGTGGAACACCTTGTGAGGTCGAACTCTCATCAAATTTTCTAACCCAACGCCACAGACGGCTAGTGGTTCCTACCGCATTCGTCTTAGGATGCAACCACTTGACCGCATCGTGGTCTGTGAACGGAGTGAACCTAGTGCCTAACAAGCAGGGTCGGTACACTTTCAGCACCTCCACCATTGCGAGGCACTGCAGCTCAGTTGGCGAGTATTGCGCCTCTCTGGCATTCAGCTTTTGCCGCCAAATGCCACCGGCCGGTGCTCACAGCGCTTATAGAACTGTTCAATGACAAAAACTAAATGCTACTATGGAAGCATCGCAAGTGACGACGAAGGGAAGATCTGAATCTGGGAGCTTTAGCACCCCATCGTTGTTCATCAACGCTTTGAGTTTGTTGACAGCTGCCGTACATTCTCCAGACCACTCGAACTTCAGCTGGTCATTGAAGACAGCAGAGATCTGTGCATTACCAGGGAAAAACTTTCGATAAAATTCTATGAGTCTTAGGCTGCTTGAATGTTCTTCAGCTTCCTTATGTACTCGACAGTTGTGGATAATTGACACTATCCGACACGTTGTGGCATTGCTTGTGGCTTGTGGCAATGCTTCCTGCAGACATGACGAGTTCCATGAAAAAAACTTCCTGTTGGGCAAACTAGCCCTTTTCCCAGAAAGCTTTAATCAAAATGATCCAAACAGGCTTACAACTCTATTGATGCCGGCAACATGGTCGTCTAAAGTTTTATGGGAGCAAACAAAGTCATCGAGGTATACCAAAAGATCTTTCGTGTCAAGCACATGAACGAGGTCACTGACGGCACGTGAAAATATACCTGGGGCATATTGAGCCCGAATGGCATACGAAAATTCTGGTAGTGACCGTGAGATGATGTAATACGCATAGTTTATCCTCGTGGCTGCCGTCGTCGTCTGAGCACATTAGTTCGGAAACTTGTTCAACACGTCCAATCGACTGACTGACATACACTGTCACCGGTTAGTCTGTGAGGTTCACTGATATCATCAGAATCAACCTTTACTTTTTGGGATCATCACAGTTTTTCATCAAAGTACACTATCTGGCAGATTAATACATTACAACAAGATTAATATATATATATATATATAATTTCTATAGCACCCAAGGAGAACTTAATCTCTATTCAGGCGCTTCAAGGATGCCATGGGGCTCAAGCCGATGGCCTCGGTCATTGAATACAGTCACCTTGACATTGGTCGTTAAAGACGAGCAACGTAATTACTGGGCCAAACCAGCACGGCAGAGGTGTAGTGAGACCTTTAGGCTTCCGTGGACAAAGCTAGAAATGGCACCCTCCCCTTGTCAAAAACTGCAGCAAAATAGCTCCACCACAGGAGAAATGAAAAAACTAGCAGGCATATTGAGTCGAGAAAGTTCTACTAACTGTAATAAAGTTAAAAATTAGCTATCACAGCTAATTAGCTTTAACAAAGTTTTAACAAAGTTTTAACGCAGCTTTAACCAAGAGGAGTTTTCTGACCTTGAACGTGGCAAACTGGTCTTTTACAGTTTGAAAGTCAATATTTTTCCGTATTTCTTTCTCTATGCTTAACAAGGCCTAATCGCAGAGTCAATCTTACCGCATTGACACTCTCAGACAACATTGAATTATCTGCAGCTTGCTCAAGGAAGGTTCACAACTGGCAGCTGATACCGCTATGGTGAGAATAACTTGCATGGCAAATCGCAAATTAGGAAACAGATCTTCTCCAATAACTCACAGTGAAAGACTTGAGTTCCAGTAGTGTTTTTACTTCCGAGTCGTGAAGTGTGGCAAGAAGCATTTTAAGGTGACATATTTCGTGATACATATCTGTTCCATCAACGTCTGAACAATAGAAGCCTCCAAAATCTAGATATTGCTGGCGGTGTTTGTTCTGGTCAAGTGTCTTCAAAAGCTTCTCAACTTCAAACAAGAAACCAAATTTGGCATAAACATCTGTGATCAGGGAATAGCTAGCTGTAATTTCTTGTCGGATAGTCTATGCTGTCCTTCATTATTCTTGAAATCTCCTCCACTTCTGTGAGACCAATACCTTGAGAAAGTCCTCCACAGATCTGAGTCTTTCGGCGGATTCTTCGTTCAACTTTAAGTCCTCAATATTCACATATCATTTTGGCATGTAGTAGTGATTCATGGCACCAGTTGTCTCGAAGTCTAGACAACCATTAAGAGATTGGATGTCACAAGACGCGTCTTTGAAGTTCATCTTTGGATCCTGCAATCTTGTGTAACCGTGGTCAATCTTTCTTAAAATGCTGTACCAAAATTACAACAGAGCCTACAAGTTAACGTTCAACATAAAGCGTTGGAGATTGCTAGTTTCACTTCTTGTTTCAAGTTTTCCACTTGTGTTCTCAGACAGTAGCTCCAAAAAGACCTACAATGCTGTTCAGTCCATCATTGATAGCTTTCACAGCCTCCATCTTGCACTCCACCTTGTGGCAGAGTAACGTTTGACAGTGATGACTAATACTTTCTACAGTTCTTCCCACTTCAGAGTTGATATTGAAAAGAACAAGTAGGTGCTCTCAATAGACTTGCATCATGAACTTTTGCCAGGTTCAAGCTTTGGTTGTCACAGTTTACAAAAAGCCCTCTCTCATTTCTGAACAGTATTGTCTTTTGGACACCCGACAAGTAGCGAGATATGACTGTTACGTTGTCGTAGCACAGCCAGTTTAGCCTAGCTCGTGTAGTATAATAGCATGTCGGTGCTGAGCCACAGCACGCTGGCTCTTCATTGACGTGATGCAGCCTGCCAGTGACAGGCAGGATGGGGCGAGCGGACGATAAAAGCACTGGGAATACGGACGGAGCGGTGAACGGCTGTGTGCTTATTGCCCTACGAGCGCCGGCCAAATACCAAGTGGTTGAGGCCCCCCACTGGTGATTGAGGCCCCCACGGGAATTGAAGCCCCTTTCCCGGTGATTGAAGACCTCCCCCGTGATTGAAGCCCCATCCCCGGTGATTGAAGCCCCCTTCTCCTGTGATTGAAGCGCTCACCGTGTTGAAGCTCCCGCCCATTGATTGAAGCCCCGCCCCCGTGATTGAAGCTTTCCCCTAGTGATTGAAGCCCCCCCCGTGATTGAAGCCCCCTCCGTAATTGAAGCCCTTACCGGTAATTGAAGCCCCCACCCTCCCCCCCCCCAGTGATTGGAGCCCCCTGGTGGTTGAAGCCCCCCCCCCCGTGAATGAAGCCCCCCCCCCGTGATTGAAGCCCCCACTGGTGATTGAAGCCCCTCCCCCGTGATTGAAGCTTCCCCAGTGATTGAAGCCCCCCGTGATTGAAGCCCCCCTTCCGTAATTGAAGCCCTTACCGGTAATTGAAGTCCCCGTGATTGAAGCCCCACCGGTGATTGAAGCCCCGCCCCTGTGATTGAAGCTTCCCCCAGTGATTGAAGCCCCCCCTCCTAATTGAAGCCCTTACCGGTAATTGAAGTCCCCCCCCCCCCCGTGATTGGAGCACCCCTGGTGGTTGAAGCCCCCCCCCGTGATTGAAGCCCCCACCAGTGATTGAAGCCACACCGTGATTGAAGCCCTCCCCTAATTGAAGCCCCTCGTTATTTCCATGTCGTCGGATGTGTGCCGCCAGAGCATCAAGTTATAGCTTGGTCCAAGTCTGTATGCACGTTTAACTAGCTGAGCCAGCAACAGCCAAGTCCATTGGAACAAGGACTTGCTTGACATCAAGATTCGTATTCGCACCTAAAAAACTTTTACAAAAATATGCGCAATCCATTTTCCTTTTGGCGTCCCCTTGACCTTGGCGGCCGTGGACATCTGCTCCCTGCCCACTCCTTGCTATGCCTCTGCAGTGCGGTATAGTTCTAGGGGTGTCCCAGGGCTGAACTGCAACGGAGCCACAGCTTGGCTCATACATTCTAGAAATGTTGTCATTGCGACAAGTACAGCTCGCACATTTGCAATGGCTGCAGTCTGTGAGCCACGCCTAGCATGCTTGCATGCGCATGTGAGCCACGCCTAGCATGCACTGGGTCCTCAACCTAATGAATAGAACTGTCCTGAGCATCATTCCTACTGATGTGAAATGTACTTGTGTTTATCAAGCATGAAATTCCTACTGAACATAAAATTCCCACTGAAACGTACAAGATTTTAGCTCACAGCCTGACTTGTAGTTCAATTTTGATGCAACTGCAGATAGCATGACGGATTAGCAAGTACTTGGTCGGGTCGCAGAATATGAGGTCTTGAAATGAGTGTATCTGTTAATCTTTTTCTTCGTGGTGACCTGACACAATTGCCCATGACAAAATAGCCCCGACAAAATAGCCTGCACACAAAACAGCCCGAGACAAAATAATCCCGAAAAAGCTGATAATTTTGAGATAAAAACATACTAACAAAGACCTAAAATAAAAATTAGAGTTCGGGGTTTAGGACTTTGGGGTTCGTTCTTAGGATTTAGGGTTGGTTTATGATTCGGACTTTAGGATTTAGAATTTAGGGTTTACCCTTTGTTTCATAATATTGTTTTTCCTGTCTGTGATTCGATGTTCTCCATATTGACACTTATCGATATGGACAGGAAGGATTAAGAGAATATGGAGGCAAACGGAAACAAAATTAGAAATGTGGATTATTAGGAATTTTTTTGAATTATTGGTAATTTTATAAAACAAAAATGTTTCAATACGTTTTCACTTATTAACAGTTTCAATTAAATATATTTTAAAATTTTATTTTCATTATCGTAATAGAATATGTTCAATGTTATAAGCTAATCGAAATATAAAAGATTTGTTACAATATTCTTTTATTTTGTCGGGGGTTTTTTGGTCTTGGGTATTTTGTGTGCTGGCTATTTTGTCGGGGCTATTTTGTCAGGAGTTACCGGGTTGCCCTTTTTCGTCAGGTATGCATAAAGCCGAAAGGGAAACTTGCAAGGCTACTTTAAGCCCACTCGCTGAATTTTAGAGCTGTGGGTACTAATGACTCCAGGCTGCTGGCTTTCCATGCTGCTTAAAACAAAGGCAGAGTACAAAGAGTATTTGGATAGTACTAGCCAGAGGTCCTAATAACCGGTGATCATGGCCTAAGCATGATGTTTATCTGCTTTGCATACTCATTAAAGCATGATGCTGTGCATGTCACTAATCCTTGGTTATTGATTCCCGTGCGGCCGAGCTTTGCCTGGACAGAGATTTAGTGTGTGTGTGTGTGTGTGTGTTTGTGTGTGTGCTTATGCATTTGTGTGTGTGTGTGTGTGTGTGTGCTTATGTATCTCGGTTTATAACTTCGGAAAGCCACAGATAGCAAGTTGTTGTTAGCAGGAGCTTTTGATAGCGCCTAGCCGGAGTTTTATATAGTTTTCTATTTTGAGTTTTCTATAGCGCACTCAGCTTATGCGGCTTTGGGTAAGTATTCAGCAGTAACCAGACTTCATCTCAGCCAATAAAGAAAAAGTGAGAAGCATAGCCTGAGTCAGGAGGGAATCGAGGAAGTGAGTAGCATAGAAGTAGCAGTTCTGGACGACTGGAAAGGATGTGCCACACTCATAAATAGGAGACTAGATGTCGCTGCGTAAGAACTATGGAAAATAGTTTCACAGACGAGAACCTGCAGAGCAAAAAGCTTCTGTCGCCAGCGGTCTTTAAGGCAGAATGCCAAGAAAGTACTTATAAAATCGGTCCAATAATCGGACACTTGTTTGGGGTACCTGTAACAAGACAAAACACGTTAGAAATTGGATCAGAAGTGCTGCCGACTTTCACATAAAAGATAAGAATAATCATGTAAATGAAACTGAAAGCACAATATCTATAAGTAATAACAATAACACACGATAAAGCGGCATGAAAGCACAATATCTATAAGTAATAACAGTAACACACGATAAAGCGGCCTTAGTAAACTTAATCTCTTTCCAGGCACTTTACATTTGCTGTAAAGGAAATACGATCGAATGGTTAGTGGTAGCTTGCTCAATAAACAACATGAATAGAGTAACAAATTTACCTATCTCTGCATTCCAAACGACTTATGTCCCAACTTGTTGAACCTTAATAGATCGTGGTACGTGAGTGAAGCTTGTTAAGGTGCATGCTTGTGACATTAATTCAGCTTCATTTACAATGATAGCTGATTCATTGTCCATGAAGGACCTGAATAGGCTGAAACAGGTGCGGCAGTTCAGCCAGGTATGAATGAACCAAACCAAGGCTGGCCTTGTGGGTCAGCATAAGAATTTTACTCTATCTGTTGATCAACAGGAAGCCATCGAAACAAAAGGGACGCATGGCTGAACCTCTAGGATTGGTTGACCAGCCTTGCAGCCAATTTATCAAGAGCTGCAGTGGCCTAATGGGTCTTTTCCAGTAGCACAGCCAAAATAGAATGATGAGATTTCAGGGCACAATACAGTAGAACTATTATCTTTATTATTATTATTATTATTATTATTATTATTATTATTATTATTAGTGTTACTATCTAGGCTCAGCTATCGAATTCAATGAGAAGCTCGATGCAACGGGCTAGGAAACAGTAGGTATAAGTCCTTGACCCCCAGGGACCGCCTAGGAGCTTGTCGTGTGGCCTAGTCGCCCAAAGTGCCCTTTAATTTCCAATGACAAGATGCTTCCGGATAGATCAAGGTCTGACCATCCCCTGGCTTAATCCTAGCTATACCTAAGCTCAGCCACCAAAAAATTATTCGCTAGTTCGTAGGGTTAGTTGGCTGTGTCCTTCCTCAAAGTAGAGATTCGGAATTGGTTTGTACAAAGTGAAGCTAAGTCGAATGGCTTTGAATACCGAGAAACCATCAAAGCCAGCATACATTGGCGACTGGAGTCGAGTCTTTATTGTTACAACTGAGCTGACTGAACTTCGGCTGGGAGCCTATGAGGCTCAGTCAAAAAAGTCGAAGCCGCTGCCGATGTCCTGTTACACAAAGCGGCACAGCAGGTTACTAGGAGCATATCGGCTGCGAAGCACTGGTCCAAAAACAGCCCTCGGGGCAGCCCTCGATTCAGCCAGCAACTTGGGTGTGCCGAAAAAACTCGAGGAGCATTGCATTAAATAGTTACACAGCATACAAAACCTATTGTGCGCACATGAGCCGCTGCTAAGTATGAGCAGCAGCGGCTGATTGCAGCAGCCAGCCAACCAGCAGCCACGCGCGAGCAGGAGCTCAAGCTTCGGAGCTAGCGACGATCGTGGTGGCAGCTGCATAGCCTCAAGTGAGGTCATCTGACTTGTCCCCACCCACCCCTTCCAGATGCCACTCTGAGGACAGCTGCCACCAGCCACATCGTAGCAGCAGCAGCTGAATCTGGCACGAGAAGGGGGCTCGATCGTTTGCTGACCTCGGTGGAAGAAGAAATCGATTAATGTCAACCTCCACCACATGCCATGTGGGTGAGAATGAGGACGACAGGTCGGCGTTGCCTTGGCCCTGCCCTGTGCTAGAGGTCACAGATGGTACCAACGAGCTAGGCCGGAAGCTGCGTGCACAGGAAGGGCCAAAGCAGTTCGCAGCTCGGTTGCCCGCACGCGACACTCCAATGCCACCACGAGCAGCCTACGCATCAGCAGCCGAAATAATTGGGTGCATCGAGAGCAGCATATCAGCCACAGCTGCCGGCCACCACGGGGGAAGCACGATTATACGATGACGAGATAGACACGACACTGCACCTCGCGATCAGGTGCATCAACGTATGGCGGTGTGGACGTGACAGCAGTGTAACCAGGCATGAATGTGGCGGGCAGCATCGGTTGCAGTGACTAGCCGTTGCTTGCGACCGCCAATATGTCCGCGTCTCTCCGACACACGAAGCACGAAGCTGTGGCTTCGGCAGCGGCCTCTCTCAGCTACGAGGCAGTTACATTCTGCCGGGCCACGATGGCATGCCGTCTCCTCGCAGTAGCTGCTGCACTGGGAGAGCGCCTCTGCCCCAGGGCAATACTGGCTGGAGATGTCACTGCATCATGAGGCTCTGCAGGTTCTCCTGCAGTATCGTATCCTTGGCAGCTTGAAAGACAAACTTGATGTTCTCGGTATCCACAGCGGTGGTGAAATGGTGAAATAGCGGCTTCTGGCGCGACGACTCTGTGCACTTGAGCTCGAACATGCGCAGCATGAACTGTTGAACGCTGCGCAGATTGTGCGGATCACCGGTGAATTGTGGAAAGTGCTCTGCTATGTTAGCTGTCTTGACTTTCTCTTCAAGCAGGTCTGTTTTGTTAAGAAACAGGATAATCGAAACATTGACGAACGACCTATTTTTGACGATGGTTTCAAAAATATTGACCGACTCCACGAGCCTGTTCGTTCTTCGGTCCTCCATGAGCTTCTGATCGAACTCGCTGGAGGACACCAAAAACAGAATGGAAGTGACCGAGTCGAAACACTGGAACCACTTCTGGCGTTGTGATCGCTGGCCACCGACGTCGACGAACTTGAAAGGGATCCCTCTAATATCAATATCGTACTCCACGATCCCTTTTGTGGCCTTTCGGGCATGCAATATATCAGGTAGAGTAGGAGTATATGACTGCAACACCAAACACGAGCAGCAAAGTCTGATTACTGACTAGAAATGACTGCAGCCAGTTGCAAATAGCCATCAACAGTTTATCACCCGAAATTGCAAGCAACAGCAAGTCATCAACACGTGCTGACACTGTTACATGCTGTCATTAACCACACTTGCATACTGACCCTCTGCATGTCACCCCTAACCATGCTATTCATGTTGTTTTTTGAGCAAGCTACCACTAACCATTCGATCGTGCTTCCTTTGAAGCAAACGGAAAGTGCCTGGAAAGAGATTGACTTCTCTGAGGGCACTATATCAAATGTATTATTATTATTACGATTGTTATCATCGATTATTATATATAGCAGCATCATAGCCTTGGCAGCTATTACTTCAACTTGCAGTAGCAATAATGAATTCCCTCTTGCAGGACTCAAACCACGGGGGGGGGGGCAGATCTGGGTTGTGAAGTGAGAACACAGTACCCTTAGGCTACATGTGAAATTCTCCCCAGAAACTCACAGAACGTCGGGTGAAGACTAAGGAGCACATAAGAGCAAATGGTGTCTCTCATGGAGGCCTTGTACGCACATCAAATCAACAGTCTTACGCTTATTCAATCATTAGTGTTGCCATAGTAATAGGTCAGCATATACTGACGGCATCTAGCTTTGCTTACACACGCAGCAACATCTGCATTGACACACTTATCCATTATCTACCCTTGGGTCAGTCACAAGGTAAGAGGCACAGCCGGCCTAGCATGCTTTATCTTCACGGACATGCAAATAGACGACTCGGTAGCATGAGACAGCGCCGCGGGCGATACACATATTTACCTTTTGTTGCAAGCGGTCAATGTTGTCAAAGAAATACTTGACAGATTCAATCTGCAATTCCACAATATCTCGTTAACCAGGCTGATCGCAGAGCCGCAGTGAAACAAAAAGGAAGTGGCATCAATACATCGATTTCCAACGCGTCCGAGAGCTGAGAGCAAGGCCAGCGTGCCAGACGAAAGCATGACACAGCTACGGCGATGGCAAGAGACCCGATAGAGACCAGCTCCCACTGTCTGAGAGCCGGAGGGCAATGGCGACGAATCTCGGGCTTAATCTGAGAGCACCGGGCAATGATTTAATAGCTGGACAGCCGTGCACGCAAGAAGGGGCGTCCCAGGGTAGAAAGTAACACAGCATTGCTATAATAATAAATGTGTACAGAGCCCGAAGAGAACCAAATCTTTTCCAGTCACTTAAAATTCGCTGGAAAGAAAGCATGTCAATTTGTTAGTGATAGCGTGGAGAGTGTCAGCATGCACAAGCAACGCACACACACATACACAGATAAGTGTGCGTGCACACACCAACAAACACGCAAACACACTCGGGCCTTGTGCACCATGACAAGGGCTAGAAGGCGACCCTTAGAAAGCTACGCAGCTCTCGTAAGACTAAGATCAATTTACTGAGCTAGCCTAGCACAGCGGCCAATGAAAAGTGGCCTTAAGGTATGCAGTGACAAAGACCCAAAGGTACTGCTTCGGATCTTGACAAAGATCGGCATCCATGAGATCAAGAGGAAGACAGACAGAGGCCATTGTGCCTGCCTGTTCCCCTTAAGTTCTTCCCTTCTCTGACTGCATAGTGCCGGCTCCCTGCCCAAGGTATCTGAGACGAGACAGAGCCCGACTTTAGCTTGCACCAGTAGTAGTAGCAGCAACCGAAGCAGCTTTTGCTCCCAGGGCACAGTCGCTTAGTTCTGGCTTAGTACTTCTCAATTATGGATCTAGAGATGCAATCGTATCCCTTGCCGGACATGCCATCTGCAGCCCAAAGCCAGACTCCTTGAGGTGGGCACGGAGGTGGGGGCTCCCAGGGAGACCACCGATCCGGTGCAGGCTCCGGCTGCTGTTGCCTGCTGACACCGGCGTCAATCAATAAAAACAACTGCCGGGCCTGTCTAAAAGCATTCAAAAGCAAGCAGACTAAACAGAGCTATACCAAAGAACAGGGAGAAAAATGGAAATGCAACACTATCCATTGCCAGCGCTCCTATAACGACAACAGCACAACGGCCGCTGGACGATGCAGGCTACTGTCAAGGACGGCTGAAGATCTGCGACATCTAATGACAAGGAACATTGCAGACCATCCCAGCAGCGACACGGCAAATAAGGGCTGGTAACAGACCAACGGGCAGCAGACCAGCGAAGGACTGACCAGGGTCTCTGATCAAGGACTTAAAACCTCGGGCAGCCTCCCCTCCATCCACCAAATCACTCATTGGCTCTACAGAGTAATAACAATAATGATATTATATATCGCCCTGGGCAAACTGCCTCTTTTTCAAGGCACCTTACAAGAGCTGGAAAGGAAATACAGTTTAATACATAGTCAATGGGAATATACAATACCAACTGATTATAAATTTATGGTATACCACACAGAAGCTTGACCTCTCACATCAGCTCGATGCTTTACTGCTGCTTGCTGGACGACGATCAAGGTAAGTGCCTATGTTTTAAGCTCATATTTATCGAGGCAATAATTAGCACAGTTTTTCACCACGACATTGCTGCCAGGGCCTCACAAGCACGTTCAGTTGATAAGTAGCTAAGGGTGTGAACTTGCATTTAGAGCTACAAGCAGCCTACTCAATTGACAAAGGAGTGCTGATGTTCGCAGCAGTCGGTGACTAGGAAATGCTCGTGGCGCAGCCGTACTGCGGCGGCACACTGGCTCCCAATCAAGCGTAGAATCGATTTCAGATCCTCTTGTCTGGCTTAAAGGTCGGTTCACTCGCACGCACACTCGCCTACACACCCAACCTCCTTGCTCATCCAGTGCGCTCTTTCAACAACCACTACTGAACATCTAGTAGTCGTCTCACCATCCTGCCACTAAACTAAAATCTTTTAATGATCGAGCCTTCAGCCCATAGGCACTGAAAGTCTGGACCTCACTTCTGGCTACGCTCACTACCATCGATGACCTTGCAACTTAAAAGTCTCAGCTAAAGACGAATCTTTTCGGGCCAGATTCACTGCAGCCCAGTAAACTTCTCTTTTTTATTTCGCTATGCTTGGTGCGAGCACCTGTACACGAGTGAGTGCTTGTCAGTAGCCACAGGTCATACTAACCGGTGGCCACGAGTGTCTTCATGCTCGCTTTAGTATGCTGGCGCAAGCATGCAGCTCGTCAGCAGCTGCACTCTTGACGTTGCGCACCCCACGGGCATCGATTCTCTAGCTGTGAGTCGTAAAGTGCCTCCATAGAGATCTAGTTCCCTTGCTGTGCTATACAAGCGACCTGCTATTCTCCACGAAGGAGAAGAGAAGGCAGGGAAGGACCAGCCTCCGCTCCAGATTGCGTCGCTTGCCCGCAGCACGCAACTATGAGCAAAAGCTACCGCCAGGCTCAGCAAAGCACGGCCGAATGGCAGGGGCGCAGTGTGGCGCGGCGCGGCAGCGGTGCCTTACGAGGTTGACAATGGGGAGCTTCATCAGCACGCAGATGGTCCCAGCCCGTGCCCGACCTACTTACTATTAGCCAGCCAGCACACCTGCATCTCAGTAAGAACTGTACACGGTAAGAAACTAAAAGCAAATACATGACCTGGATCAATATTCTGCAGAAGTGCTGAGCGGCTGGTGCCATTTAACATGCGTCAGGCACCCCCTGCGGAGACCTATAATAATAATAAGCAGGCTCAACTGCTGGCTGGCTGGCAAATAATACTAGCTGATTTAACAGCCTCTTTTTACATAGCGACAGAAGAGCCTTTACGACTATCACCACCGCTTGCAGTGGAAATATAGGATTGCCTAACGGAGGATTCGAACCCACGACCTCGGACCGAGGTAGTGAAAGCAACCACCTTACCTAGTGTGCCATCACGGCTCACCAAGTACCAGTAGGCAGAACTGCTCGGCTGCACATGCCCACAGGAAGCTGAGTGACAATAGTAAAGAAGGTTCTTGTCGTGCTTTAGTTTAAGCCCCAATTTCTGCCACGGTGCCACCCAGCCCCAGCAAGCAAGCAATGCTGACTAGCTCGCACCGCTGGCTACTAAGGCGAAGCCAAATGTAAAGCACCTAGACAGAGATTGAGTTATCTGGGGGTGCTTTATCAAGTGTATTATTATTATTATTATTAAGCCGGAGGCTCCGGCTGGGCCAAGCAAGCAGGACCGGAAGTTGGCCACACCGGGCATCATCTAGCCGAGCATGGATGCAGCATTCTTCTGAGCAGCATGAACAGCCGTCAATCATCCTAGGCAGCTCCAAGATTCGGCAGGTCATAAGCGGAAGTTTTGCTCTGGCCAGCTACTCACCAAGGCAAGACAGTGTTGACCTGTGAAGCAATCAGTGAACAAAGTGCTGAAGGCAGAGATCTACCCAGGCAGCATCCGGCGGCTACGCAATCCAAGGCACTGCATAGTCGTGCACAACTCATCGAGTACAGTAAACACGTCACGAACCGGTCGTCAGTACCAGGATGCTCGTGCAAGAAGCAAAACTTGCACTGCTCACCCGAGTCACCTAATCGGATGACCAGACCAAGTCCGGGTATCCGAAATCTAGAGTCGATACTTGACTAACACACCGTCAAGCTGAGTCGAACATATTCACGTATGTGAAGGTTGCATTAGGCTACAAAGTGGGAACTTGACCCCATCGAGGAGGAAACACTCCGAGGGCTGCTTCATCAGGCTCGATTTGCCAGATACATCAACGAAATTACTAACAATTCTCACACTCTCAGCAGCACCCTAATGCTTGCAAACCAATATGATTTTGAAGTATCACTGGTCAGGCATGACAAATTGACAACTGTAATTATCGGCATTCACAGTTGTATGGCTTTTCCTTAAATATAAATAAATAAATAAAATTCATTTATATAGCGCCCCAAGAGAACTTAATCTCTATTCAGGTGCTCCACATATGCCTCGGGGCTCGAACCCACGACTTCAGTCAGACCTTGGTCGGGGCGAGCACCTTAACCGCTTCCTTCGACTTTTAGCATAGTTTCATGACCCATGTCTAGTGTGTGAAGCTTGTTCCCTTGCGACTGATACCGGTCCAATAAGTATGGCCACACCCTCGTCAACTAAGAAAAAATCAAGGAAAATAGAAAGGGTTTGAGCTAAAAATGATCAAAAATCCAGAACGAGACACAATCGAGGAAACTGGGACTTACACGGGCTCAGTGGTTTCCCTATCAATGGGCACACTAGCACGTGGGACGGCAGTAAGACTGCACTGGCTGAGTCCTAGGGTCAGCACCACTCAACCCTACAAGCAGGGGTTTCCTTAAATTTCACTTCTGGTAAGTAACTCCTACATACGATTAAGTTTCAGTGGCTGCACAGATTCTGAACTTGTCTTTGAAATTGCTCTAGCTCCCGATTTTGTTAGTAAATAAACTCAATACCATTACCGATGTGGGTTTTTTGAGGCTTTTGTTTATAAGATATGACATGGGGATCTTGCAATGAGCCGAGCCCGTGATGCACCAAAAATAGGCAGAGCAGACATAATCTTGACTGCAAGTCTGTGCAGAAAATGGTTAGAAAAGATTGACAGTATGGGGATAACAGCACCTATGCCCTTGAGCTTTGTAACAGGTAAAATCACATGAACGAGAAACTTATGACTACCGTTGAGCCTGAAGATTCTGGTTGCTGTCTGATTCAAATCCAACTTCCAAATTCCAGCTTGCTAACCAGGCCTGAAGAGATCCAGAAATGACGAGATCCACTATGAAGAGATTCAGCCAGTCACTGATGGCAATTTTACGAAGCTAGAGGACCACCGAGAGCTGCTGTGTTACTAACAAAAGGACTTGCAGGGTGTAAAAAACTACACAAAGATTCCAGGTGTACATAGCGCATGATTCATTTGTATAGCACCCTAAGAGAACTTGATCTGTATTCGCGTGCTTCACATATGCCACGGGACTCGAGCCCACGACCTCGGCCAGGCCTTAATCGGGGCGAGCACCTTAACTCCTGGGCCAAACTAAGGCAGCATCATGATAAGGAACAGACATCAGACAGACATAGCTTCAGGCACGGCACTGTTCAACAAACCTCAAGATCAGATGCAAGACACAAATGGAAACAATCATCAGCATAAAAAGATGCTAAATGCTTAACGATAAGATTGGGCAACATTATATATATACATATGTATATAAATACACATATGTATATTTATACATATATACGTATTTATATGTATATATATATTTATACATATATATTTATGAAAAATGTACTGAAACTTTTAGAGAGAGAGAGAGAGAGAGAGAGAGAGAGAGAGAGAGAGAAAGGGAGAGAAAGAGAGAGAGAGAGAGAGAGAGAGAGAGAGAGAGAGAGAGAGAGAGAGAGAGAGAGAGAGCAAAAAAAGGTCAGAATGAAGCGCTAAAGAAGACGATGCATGTTACAATGCAACAGTAACAGTAATTGCTGCCACAGAAAACCTGAATGAGCTCACCGGGGTATGACCTAAACCATTTCAAAGCCAAGGCCACGAGGCCAAAATAATAATAATAATAATAACGCACTTGATAAAGCGCCTTCAGAGAACTCAATCTCTTTCTAGGTGCTTTACATCTGCTGAAAAGGGAAACGCAATTGAATGGTGAGTAATAGCATGCTTGATAAACGAACAACATGAATAACATGGTTAGGGGTGACGTGCACAGGGTCAGCATGCAAGTGCGGTTAGTGGCAGCATGCACAGTGTCAGCACACATAAGCATATCAAGGACGAATCACAGAGACCCACTAAATGCTGTCATAAATGGGTACGTTTTTAATTTCTTTTTAAATTTGATCAAGTCAGGGGATGTTGTGACGCAAGTCGGGAGGGAGTTCCAGGCTTTGGGAGCATACGAACTAAATGCACGGTCTCCAAAGGATTTGAGGTTTGTACGAGGTATTGGTAGATTGTTGGATTCCGAAAAGCGGGTGGTACGATGCTTGGCCTGGTGGGGGAGTAGATCTGAGAGATAGGCTGGAGCCAAAGAATGAAGTGACCTAAAAGTGAGCGACAAAACCTTGAAGTCGATCCGTTGCTTGACTGGTAGCCAGTGCAGGTCGGCGAGAAGTGGTGTGATGTGGCAACTGCGACACTCACGACAGACAAGCCTAGATGCAGAGTTTTGCACCGGCTGTAATCGCCTGATTGCACATGCCGTTAGGCCAGCAAGCAGTGAGCTACAGAAGTCAAGACGGGATGTCACTAGAGGAAGCTAACAGCCTCAGCAGGATAGCCCATTGTTGCCCCTTGCTTCGGCGCCGAGATAACGTGCTCCGGGCAAGATGCCACTGCAAACACGTGCAGAACCAACCTCCCAGAACGCATGCACGGAAGGACCTGGGAAAGCAGGTGCCATGGGAGCCATTTTTACAAGAGCGACCAAGCCGAGGCCCTTTTGCACTGCCAGCTCAATGTAAAATGAAGGCAGCACTGTTAAGATGGACAGCAGAGTTCTTGCACGGGCATTCTTCCTTTACAGCATAGTGCTGAGAAAGAGATTCCATTCTCCTAGGGTGCCATGCAAATGCTTCTTAATATTATTATTATTCAGGTGGCAGCAGCTGAGAGGAGCAAGGAATAATCATCGACACAGCCCAGACGCTAGGAACGGCCGATACGATCATGCTTCTCAGAGCATCCGGCAGGCCTCCTGCTTGCAGCACACATGTCCGGCCAAGCAGAAACACTGCAAGGACGAAGACTTACACCCAGTGCAGTGGCCTGGCCAGCAGAGGCAACAATGAACTTCAGCGACCCCACTGAGGCAACAATGAACTTTAGTGGCCTCGAAAAGCCCACGGGACATTAACTACTGGATGAACCTAGCGCTGCCGGAAATTGCTGGCCTTCCAGGGCAGCAGGCCGACCGGCAGACCGAAGCACCTGCCTTAGAGCAAGGCCACAGCCTGCCTGCCTCAGCTGCTGCACCTGCCGTCGAGAGCAAAGGCACCGACTGCAGTCAGGCAGCCACCGGGGAGCACAACTAGGGCCCTTCAAAAGTCATCAGACCGGAGGCGATCGACCGAAACCCTGCACGTGGCTGGCGAGCAGTGAGTGAGAAGCCCGGTGTCCGCCAGGCAGCACGAGATCTGATCCTGGGAGAGCCACTGCTAAAGCTTTTAGAAAACTAGAACACCAGCCATCCCTGTAACACGGCCAGTACCACGAGACTTTGAGCAGTTACATACAGACACACATAAGTACTAGCTGCTTCCTCAGCTAGTCATCGGCCCATTCGATCGTCCTTCCTTTGCAGCCAATGTAAAGAGCCTAGAAAGAGATTTAAGTTCTCTAGCTGATTAAACAGCCTCTTTTTGTATCGCGACAGAAGAGCCTTTACGGCTATCACCACCACTTGCAATGGCGATAAAGGATCGCCCACTGCAGGAATCGAACCCATGACCTCGGGACCGAGGTCGTGAAAGCAACCGCCTTACCTAGTGTGCCATCACGGCTTCTCTGAGGGCGCTATATCTAATGTATCATTATTATTAACGATCGGTCATCGATTCAACAGCTAACTGCTGCCTGGGAGTATCACGGCCGCCTGGACTGGGAGCAGGCTCAGCACAGCTGCCTGCTTATACCAAATAGATCAGGCCCTCCCTCCAGCAGATCAGCAAGCCTTGCCCCATCTTCCCAATCCACATGCCTCCTGCAAGCTCAGCTGCTGCAGTGACTCAGTAGTAGATCAACTGCCCTACACATAAACAAATCCATTTACCCGTCCCTGCTTAACTTCTACTATTTACTTTTACAAGCAATTATGCTTATTCGTGTGTTTCGGGCATACACTTGATATGAGAAAAGGTCTAAGCACGAATGCGAGGTCAGTTGGCTAGAGGCCAGGTAGTTGTTGCCCTCTTCCCAGTGAATAGATAGCACCAGCCAATTACTCCAATTACTCCTAATGGCCCGAGTCCTGTGACCGGGCTACTGCACTGCTTCGAAAGCCACAATCGTGGCTTATCGAAGTAGCAATCCCGGCCACTTGTGGCTGGCCATTGCACTGCCTCTTATTGGTAGTGTGCGATTGCACCGTTGGCTTCTCCTTTGCTCGACCTCATTCCTCAGCAGCACGGTCTGTTAGCATATCTGACAGCCTCTCGAATGCACTCGTATGTAATAACCTGCAATCTCTCTCTCTCTCTCTCTCTCTCTCTCTCTCTCTCTCTCTCTCTCTCTCTCTCTCTCTCTCTCTCTCTCTCTCTCTCTCTCTCTCTCTATCTCATTTCTTTCCCCCTGTCTCTCTTCGTCCCTGTCTTCCATCCCTGTCCCATTTCCTTCCACCTGTCTGTTAGCTCTACCCACGTACTACTAGTCAACAGATATAGTATATTATATGTCAAGTGCATACTAGCACGTGTCAAGTGCCTAGAAAGAAATTTAATTCTTATTGGGTGCTACATAAATGTCTTATTATTATTATTACTTTCCACTAAACTCCCTTATTTGCCACTAGGGTCATGCTTGCCCTCTTCCTCTCTTGCTTGCCTTCTTTCTGGGCTGCCCTCTCTGCTTCTCTCCCAGCTTGTCATGAGATCACGGTTTTCGGCAGACATATCAGTGAAAAACACTTATGCTAAGCCCTGCTGCCAGCAACACAGTGGTTAGGGGTCACGTGCCAATGACATGGATTAGCAGTGGCAGCCATTCGCCAGCAGCTCCTGTCAGTGACAAGCAAGCCCACCGAAACTGCTGCTGCTGCTTCTAGTGCCGACGGCAACTGGTTGGGCATAGCAGCTCCACCTAGCGGTGAATTTGATGAGGCCTGTGGCCTGTGGCCTCACCAAATCCTCCCACCGGCAGACGCCGGACGACATGAGCCAGGGCAAAGGTTCCATGTCGAGTCAGACAGAGTGCGGCTCGATCAGGCAGACAGTGGTGCAGCAACAGTTGCCTAAATCCCGAGAGACCGACTTAAAGTGGTGCGGCCGAGCAGTGCAATTGCACGGCAAACAATCTGATAAGATCTAAGAGCCCAAGCAATACTCACGGGCAGGCGCGTCCCGCCGAGTTCAGAGCAAGCCAGTGGTGCGGTCTGCGAGAGCTCAACTAAGACATGACCCAAGACGGCCGGCAGTGGAGAGCAGGCGATTAGCAGGCCGATGGTCACCCAAGGAGGGAGGTATCCGGCAAATAGATAATCTCATTCGAAACCGTCCGCCAGCCGACATGCTGCAGTTGCCACGCAACCCGGACAAGCAGACACGAGCCTGACGAGTTGTTGCCACTGGTGCAGCATCTTTCCTTTCCCTACGACAAGCCACATGAGGCGACTTCGGCCAGCTATTGCCTTAGCAACAGCTCCCTGCCCTGAGTGAGGAAAGCTAAAGTGGATGGGGCCTAACAGGGCTAGCTTCGCATAGCAACAGCACGAGAACATGGACAGAGGATCTTGAAGAAAAGAGACTGCTACCCGGCAGCCTGATGGGCCGGCGTCAACATTGCCACTGGTAGACACCCACATGCTCATCCGACTGCACGAAAAGAGTGGCATGATGCCACCTGGTGCCCAAGGCTGATCGCAACGGCCAGTGTGAATGCAAGCCCAGTGGCGTCTGCTACCGGATTTAGCTGCGATCAAAACTGGTCAAAACGCACTGCCTCACCAGCAAGTGCACTCGCGAGCAGCACCGTGCAATGCAGGCAGCTGGCCGGGCGGTACGGCATCTGTGCCTATGTGCAGGCCTCCACAGCAGCAGAGACCGAGCTCGGCTCGATCTCGGCTGCTGTACTCGCTCTCTACCCTGGGAAAGCGGTCTCGGCGGGAAGAAGTGCTGCTCGGCCGGCGGTCATCCTGGGAGTCACCGAGGGCGCTGCAGCCAGCAGGCATTACTAGCGGCCCCATGCCCTCACAGGCTACAAAGCAGATCCCTGCTTGCTTCCATGCTGCTGCTGCGGTGGCACGGGCTGCAGCGACGGCAATCGGGTGTCTCGGGCGCCGGTGCGGGCTCCCATTTTAAAGCTCAATCGAGTGGAGACTGCAGCCAAAGAGAGCTGCCGCTGAAGCACGGCTGCTGCAGTGTCTCTGCCGCAGCAGATGCCGACGCGCCTGGCGCGCCAGGGGCAAAGGGCGGCCGGCTCGACGGCGGTCAAGCGCGAAAACGCACAGCCAGACACAGCCGACAGATGGACCGCTGTATCGTTGTTGGCCAGCACGAAAATGTGGGTCGACGGAACCCGTTTTCGCAGTGCGTAGTGGCCCGACGTTGGCGCTAGCCGCCCACTGATTCCGGCCAGTGCGGAGGGGGTGACGAAGGCGAAGCGCAGCACTCACCAACTGAAATTCAGTGCGCCTTTCGTACGCTTTGCGAATGCCGCCGTCCTTCCACAGCGCCCCGACGCTGGGCGCATACTGCTGAAACATGGACTCGCTCAGATCGGCTGAGTTCATGTCGTAGCTGTGGAGGGCGTCGGCGTGCACGGACACGGCGGCGTCTTCCCAGCCTATGCCCAGTTTGCTCTTGGCATCTAGTAGCACTCGCATACCTTTGATAACGTTCATGTAAATTGTAACGCGGTATTCCGCGATGGAGTCGGGCGAGAACTTGTCGCCGTGGATTATCTTTATCTGCTTCAAGAAGGTACTCTTACCGCTCTCTCCAGAGCCGAGCAGCAGGATCTTTACTGTCCTCTTATACAGCTGCCGCTCCTTCGCCAAGATACGGTCGATGTTGTTACTATGTACCAAGGCGGCTTTGGCATCGTCGGGCACGCAGCACAGGAACAAACCAGCCATGTTACGAGGGTTTCCTCAGATTGTGACGTCACTTCCTCGTCACAGGGCTTTACGCTCAAGCTTTAGGCCCGCCGCCTACGTGGTCACAAGACCCGCTCTCGTCGGGGCCACCGCGGCTAAGCGGCTGTCCGGCTTATCAGCCTCTCCAGTTGGTTGACTCAGTCTCCCGAACCGGCGATGGCGGCTGGCGCGGCGTGCGGCGCCGAACCGCAGCGCCAAACCGCAGCCGCCGCCCGTCAGCTGCAGCTGGTGAACGTCGGGCCTCGGACTCTTCCTGGACTCCAAGCTTCTGAGCAGAGAGAGTGTGAGAGAGACAGAGATAGATAGATAGATGGTAGAGAGAGAGAGAGAGAGAGAGAGAGAGAGAAAGAGAGAGAGAGGAGAGACAGGAAGAGGGGTGGAGGCGAAAGCCCGTTTTGACAGCGTCACTTTTAATCCGGCGCTCCGGCTAGTCGCGATAGAAGATGTAGCTTCATCGTCCGTCGGCTAGTTCGACGCCGTCGAGAGCATCGGAGAGTATCTGACCAGACGGCGTTTTCTAGGGTTGCCGACACCGCACCTTACGCTGTTCTGACGTCGAAAGTTAACTGCAACAGTTTCCTTATTAGTATACCCGAATCCCACGCGCCAATGCGCAGCGTATTGCGCCTACCTCGCTCGGGCGCCCCGCTCTGACTTCATGCGCTATCGGCGGATTTCTTCAATGCCGCTCGCACCAGTGCAACGTCACGTCGGAGTCAGGACGAACGCGATAGCTCCTTGATTTACGCGTCGCCAGGCAGAGCTCGCAAAGCGTGACATCACTCGCTTGCGTTCCGGGTGCCAGTCGCCGCGACGGGCGTCGTCTGGCTAGCTCGCAGCGCTATCGGGCAGCAGTTTAATGTGTCGCATTCGTCGCTTGGAGTCATACTTTAATTCTTTGGCTTCGCGAGTTCCCGCGACACTTTATCTGCATTTGCCTTCTGGGAAACTGGAATTTCCGGCGGCGCCGCGGGCCTCGTTCGGCTGCGGATAAAAATGGGGAGCGGGTCTAGAGAAAGTCGCTTCCGGTACGGCTCCTCGGCGAATGTACGACGAAGGCCCGTTTGCGCTCGCCGAGGCCCCGACGTTCTGCATTGCTATAGTTGGAGAAACCTCGCACCAGATCTCCGCCACGCGCTATCGGCCGACAGCGCGTTCGGGCAGGTGGCACGCCGCTAGTTCACCTCCCCCCGCCGCCGCCACCGCCGTCGCGCCGGAGAAGAGCCGCGGCGACGCGGACCGTCGCGACGCGTCGCCGCAGCTCTTCGCAGACGCGCGCGAAGAGGCAGGGGTTAGGGGCAGGCTGGCTGGCTGCTGCACGGCGAGGAGTGCGGCAACCGAGTCACGCTCGCCGCGCTGGGCCGCGAGCGGCGGCGGCGGCCCAGCACGGCGGCTGTGCGGAGAGGGAGCAGCGCTGATCATTCGCGAACAGCAGAGTGCCTTGCGGACATTGCGGACGCGCAGACATCGGCTTGCGGGCGCGCCGCCGCCGCCACCGCCGCCGCTGCTGACTCCAGCGCAAAAACCCGCGCTCTGCCCGACGACGCGTGCAGCCAGCGTCCCACCGAATCTTCCGTCTGCACCGGCCGGAACGTTTCCGGTCGGTCCGCCTATCTCGCTCAAAAATACTAGCTGATTTAACAGCCTCTTTTTGTATAGCGACAGGAGAGCCTTTACGGCTATCATCACCGCTTGCAGTGGCGATGAAGGATCACCCACAGCAGGATTCGAACCCACGACCTCGGGGCCGAGGTCTTGAAAAGCAACCGCCTTACCTTGTGAGCCGTTACGGCTCACCGCTCACTCTCTCATCCCTGCTTACTCTCTCACCCCTTTCCCCTCTCTCTCTTTCACACACCTTCTACCTCTCTCTCTCTCTCTCTCTCTCTTTCTCTCTCACCCTTTCCCTCTCTCTCTCTCTCTCTCTCTCTCTCGCTTAATCTCTCACCCCTTCCCTCTCCCTCTCTCTCTCTCTCACCACTTCCTCCCTCTCTCTCTCTCTCACCCCTTCCCTCCCTCTCTCTCTCTCTCTCACCCCTTCCCTCCCTCTCTCTCTCTCACCCCTTCCTCCCTCTCTCTCTCACCCCTTCCTCCCTCTCTCACCCCTTCCTTCCCTCTCTCTCACCCATTCCCTTCTCTCTCTCTCTCTCTCTCTCTCTCTCTCTCTCTCTCTCTCTCTCTCTCTCTCTCTCTCTCTCTCTCTCTCTCTCTCTCTCTCTCTCTCTCTCTCTCTCACTCCTTCCCCCCTCTCTCTCCTCTCAGCTTTTCTTTCTCCAATAGATGTCGCTCTTACATTGCAAGTCAACTGAGCGCACCCGCTGGGCCTACAGCGTGGCCGATTTAGCTAACAGTCAGCATTTTCTACTGAGGCGAACCAATGCGATCGCCATCTGCTGTTTTCTGTATGACTTGCACCCCAATCGTCTGTTGCTGAGGCGAGCCTCTAAAATCCTATGCGGCACTGGCGCGTGCGTCAGCGGCCAGTCGGACGTCTCGCTCGGGCGACTGCGGCTGACAAACCTCAAATCCTTTGGAGACCGTACTTGTAGTTCGTATGCTCCCAAAGCCTGGAACTCACTCCCGACTTTGCGTCACAACATCCCTGACTTGACCACATTTAAAAAGAACTTTAAAACGAACCTATTTAGGCCAGCATTTAGTGGGTTCCTGTGATTCGTTCTTTATGTGCTTATGCGTGCTGACACTGTGCATGCTACCACTAGCCACACTTGCATGCTGACCCTGTGTACGTCAGCCCTAACCATGTTATTCATGTTGTTTATCAAGCATGATATTATTCACCATTCAATCATGTTTCCCTTTGCAGTAAATGTAAAGCGCCTAGAAAAAGATTGAGTTCTCCAAGGGCTCTTTATCAAGTGTATAATTATTGTTATTAATCGCCGCCGGCGAGAGAGCTCCGAAGTCGAAGTGCTAAGAAGACTCGCTGTAGTAGAGGCTCTTGTGCAAGAGTCCTTGGCCTGCAAACGCAGAGCCCGCGACGGTGCCTGCCCTTCATATAACTACTACATTTGATTTAGCGCCCTCGGAGAACTCAATCACTTTCTAGGCGCCTTATATTCTTGCAGGAGCCACAAATACTGCTATAGCCGGCACCTCGGAGCCAGGCTAACAAGTTTTAGCTGCTGGACCGATTCACGCCGCTATGCAGACGGTAGCAGTTCGCGGTAGGGATGAAGCACCGCGCTCAAACCGTAACGCAAAACCTCTGCGCCATTAGCGGAGAAGAGCAGTCTATTCGACAGGCCAGAGATTTCACGCGTTCAGCAGCAGCAGCAGAAAATTCCCTTCGTAGCCCAAAGGGCAGTTGACTATTACTTCATGCGTCCTGCTATACTTTCTAAACTCTAGATTGTGCCATATTTAAGTCCTATAGGCTATAATTCACGAACCGTTAATAATCTCTAGGGCAATCGAAATCTGGGCCGTGTAGCGAGCCAGCGTGTTTCAATTCCTGCTCTTTAAATTAAGGCCGTCCTCTCAGGCTGGAGGTACTAAAAGAAACCTAACGCAGCGTGTCAGTTGTTGACGTCCGGCTTCGCCACCTGATTAGGCTCTAATTTGAATTCCTACCGAGGATTTTCAGACGCCATCTTTGCTTCTGCCGTTGCAGGCTCGCAATGCAGTCGTCACTTTCATCGCGCTCAGCCGCTGGACCTAGCTTCGATGCCTCTTCCTCCACCTTTTCGAATGAAGTTCGCTTATTAGCACTTCACTTGGTCGCAGAGGCTAAGCCAGGTTTGGAGCGCCGGGGTGGCGCGAGGGTCTGAGCGCTGAGCCCCCTGTAAAGAGTGGTCTGGGGGCGGCCCCCCCCCCAGCGCTTGCGGCAAGCGAATGTTGGCCGAAATGGCCAGTCAGATGAACCATTTCGTTACATTTCGTCAGCTGTAGAATACAGCCTGGCCAAGCACCAAGGGACCAGCGGTCGGGCTTTCGGGGCCGCTGGCCACCCGACCGGGTGCTAGACTCGGAGACCTACCAGGCTAGGAGCTAGGAGCCAGGAGCCAGGAGCCAGGAGCCAGGAGCCAGGAGCTAGGAGCTAGGAGCCAGGAGCTAGGAGCTAGGAGCCGCAGCTTCCACCCCTGCCACCAGGTTGGCTTCGTCTCTGCTCGGTCCTCGATAGACGAACGCCTTCAGCTTCGGACCTATCCCAATGGTTATCTAATAGGATCTCAACACTCGAACGCGTTACAAAAAATGAAGGCGGGAAAAGTCCACATACCTTAGTACAAGTAGTTTCGACAGCGACTTATCAGTTTCCTCTCTCTCTCTCTCTCTCTCTCTCTCTCTCTCTCTCTCTCTCTCTCTCTCTTCGTCTTGCTGATCGAGTCTTGCCTGAAATTAATTCAGTTAGACTGAGCTCTGTGGGGTCAGCATGTCAATATCCAGCAGATCGCTTAGCTGAGCACACCCCACTGCGAGACATTCGAAACGCAGTGAACACTTAAGTTACTGCAAATCGGAGGAGAGTGCGATCAACTTTCTTTACTATACGTAGTTTCAGCAACTGTAGCGTAATCGTAATAGTTTGAAGTTCGTTGGACGGAGTTGCGCGAGGCATACACTGGCAGTCTGCTCTGTCAATATATAAAATCGGCATATATAGTACCATAATACCATAATACCATATATAGTAACATGTTTGCATTGCATACCGAAAAAAATAGATCCTTATCGGACACGTAACTCTATTTTGCAATGGTCGCACAAACTCTTTGTCAAGAAACCATCAGAAGCACGATCGCAAAGTGTTAAAGTAGCTTTCTAGCATCAGACAAGTGATCCACTAACTAATCATTTTTCGCAGTAGCAGTCTTGAAACTAGTTACAACCAATAGAGGCTCTACGCTGGATATAGTCGGCACAGGAAGAGCGACCACGTGGCTTCTCACTTCTTCAGTTAAGCCTATGCTACAAGAAACCTTTCAAAGTAACCGGCAGCCGGTTCCGTGCAGTCTCGTAAAATCATAAATCCTGTCAACGCCATACGCCATTGTAACGAATTTCCCGATTCATCACACAACTTCAATCGTGGCTCGTGCCTGTGGTTTTCTGGTCATCTTACCGCATTTGACATCTTCGAGTTAACCATAGTAGGTTCCTTCCTCCCGACATTATGAACCCACTTACTAGATTCCTCGCGAGCTGTGAAGGCAGACTAGGTAGGCGGTTGCTTTTCATGACCTTACGGGCCAAGGTTATGAGTTTGAATCCTGCGGTGAGCAATAATCTTTTGTCGCTGCGAGCGGTGGTGTATTTTAGCAATGCTATGTAGCTGAAAGTAGGTTAACTTGACTGTGCAGTTGATGTGGTCATCTAATGAAAGGTCACTTTGGAATATGACACACAGATTTCGTGGTGATTCAACCGGAGATATGCTGGCAGACCCGACCTTTTTATGTTAACCATTCCAATTTCTGAAGTACACTTGTTTTGCCCATAGCTAGGAAGTTGATTTTATCATCATTCAATATAAGAAAGTTTGCTGCCATCCAAGTTCGCATGTCACCAATACATGCAGCAAGGGAGTTGAGAGACTTCGACGTGCTAGAGGGCGGGAGGGATAATCGGAACCATTTTAGTAATACTAATACATTTGATTTAGTGCACTCAGAGAACTCAATCTCTTTCTAGGAACTTGAAATTTGCTGCAAAGTAAGCGCGATGAAGTAGTTAGTGGTATCATGCTCAATAGACAACAAGAAAAAAATGGTTAGGGGTGACGCCCACACGGTCAGCATGCTAGTATGGTGAGTCGCAGGATGCATAATGTCAGCACGCATAAGCACGTAGAAGTCGAATCGGAGAGACCTACCCAATAACGTGATAAATAGATACGTTTTTACTTTCTTTTTAAGTGTGGTCAAGTCAGGAGATGTCATGATGCAAGTCGGTAGCGAATTCCAGGCTTTAGAAGCCTACGAACTAAAAGCATGGTCTCCGAAGGATTTACGGTTTTTATGAGGTATAGGTGAACAGTTAGTTTCCGAAAGCTGGTGGTACGATGCTTAGCCTCGTGGGGGAGCAGATGCCATAGGCAGTCTGGAGCCAAAGAAGGAAGGGACCTAAAAGTGGGTGAAAGAACCTTGAAGTCGATGCGTTGCTGGACTGGGAGCCAGTGCAGGTCAGCAAAAAGTGGCAACTGCGATGCTCACGGCAGAAGAGCCTGGCTGCAGAGTTTTGCACCAGCATGCGTACAACTGCGTGCCATCTGAATAAAAGAGAAAGCCTAGATTGTGCCTGGCAATCTAATTGGCTAGAGGGAGAGTATAAACCGTGAAAAGAACGGGACCAAGCACGGAGCCCTGAGGTACCCCATATTTCAGAGGTTCCTGCGATGATCTTTGTCCATTCACATCAATACTCTGAAGTCCCCCAATAAGATAGGACCTAAACCATTGCTACGCAGTGCCAGTGATGCTCAGGCGAGTTTAGTGGCGCTAAAGAAGGACTTGGCTATCGATAGAATCTGAAGTTGCTCAAAGATCGAGCAAAACAAGCAGAGAGACTCTACCTAAGTCTGCATTCCTAAGTAGATTGTTATACACCCGAAGCAATTCTGACTCTTCAGAGAGATTAGCTTTAAAATCAGACTGGATTTTACTAGCAAGGTTTTGAAGTTTAAATATATGTGTTCAGCTGGTCTGCCACGACTCGCTCCAGTATCTTTGATAGGAACGGTAGGGGAGAGACTGGTCGGAAGTGGCTCAAGTTATCTTTGTCTAGTATTGGTTTCTTGAGTAGTGGCCTGACTACAGCTGTTTTGAAAGGTGCTGGGACGTGACCTTAGGCTAATGGTAAATCATTGGTGTTAGTTAAGCCTTGAAGTAGAATATCAATGCATCGTAGATGGTGAGCACTGGAAATATAATCTAGAGGACTAGTTGTCTTCTTTGTATCGGAAATGATCTTGAGGACTAGGTCACTAGATACCTCCTTGTTTGTAGGCATTGAATTGCTGTATGGAATTGCCGGACAGGATTCCAAGGAAATTCTGCCTTCTTAGGGATGGACCGCTGCTCTTGTTTATCTTGTTAAGAAAAAAGTTAGAGAAGCAATCAGCTTGACCATCACAAAGATCACTAGGTAAGTAGCTTACCTGGTAGCTGTTAAGGAGATGGTTGACTGTCGACAGCAGTAGTTTTGGATTGTGCATTCAACTGTGTTTTAATTGAAGCTACAATTGGTCTTTGCAAGGATCGATTGGTACGATCTACACTAGTCCTCGTATGCCTATCGTTGGCCAGTCAGTCTTGATCTTGTGTATGCTTTTTCAAGCTTGTGCTTAGTAGACCTAGCTAGTTTTAAGGACTGTGGTAAACCATAAGCCGCCTGGGCGAGCTCGCACAGTCAGCTTAGTCAGAGGTGCAAACTTGTCGAGCAAGTCAGCTAGTGTCGTGTTGCAGCAATCTACCAACGATGACATGACGGAAGAGAGATTGAGCAGGAGAGGAGAAGCAGATGCTCTCGTATGAACAGCTTCTCTATCAAGGCTCGTGAGGCTTCAGGATTCTCATGCGATTTTGCTGAGGAGGAGGTGGGCGCACACTGTAGATTGAATGAGATCTGCATGCGGTCAGATAAGCAGGATTTGGTAATAATTGGTGATGACCAAATGCATTTGTATGAGAAGATTTGGTCTGCTGTGTGACCCTTGATGTGAGTAGGGCCATGCAGATGAGCCACAAAAGACAATGAGTCAATAAGTGCACACAATTTAGTGCTTAATGCCTCATATAAGATATCAAATTGAATTTTGAAATCAACCATAACTGTAAAGATCGGTTTTTGCAGAGGTTTTTTCACAGAACCGAAATGAGATCAGAGAAATCTGAGATACTAGAGTTGGTACCTGGTGGGTGATAGACTACTGCCACCATCGGTAGCTTGCTGTCGGGTGAGATCTAGACAACAAATTCAAGAGAATCCTTCGAAGGTACCGCAATCGGCTTGAAGTCAAAAGTTTGAGCGTGTGATAACAGCGAATCCGACTGCAGTTTTTACAGATATAGGGGTGTGAAAGAAGGAGAAACTAGTCAAGTTTGCGTCTTTAATTGTCTGGCAGTTAACCGATCTTTTGCCAAGTTTCAGTCAACGCGAGCAGGGCGAGACATTTTTACAAAAATTAGGTCGCTTATTAATAAGGGTTTATTGAAAATTAAGCGATGCTACAAAAGACAAGCGTTAAGTTGGGCCGACAGAGTTTTAGCTGGCCTAATGACCACCAAGTTAGAGAGACTCACAGCTACGCTCGAGGGCGAACGCGCTGAGCGGTTCGAGACAATGCTAGGGACTCCCAGCGAGCGAGTACTCAGCTCGCAGCTCCATCACAGCGAGCGGCTTCTAAACTTGCGGCCCGGGCCACCGCGGCGGCTCCGGGGCGCTTTCCTTTTGTTAATACATAATTCGCGGATCTTAGCAACAGCAATTACACCTAGGAATGCAATTGAACTACGATACCGAAGGATAATAGGTAGGCACGGTCATAACTAATATGCAGGTTACTAGCCGCCGGCGTATCTAAAGCTGCCACCGGCTTGGAAGCCCCAGTAGCCCGAAGCGATATGCGTTTAGATGTCAATAGGCACGTAATTTCTTAAGCGCTACGGTAACAAGCAAATAGACAAACTTCGAACAGGTCTTAGCTGTATCGGCTTCCGTGTACGATGTTCGCAAGGACTTCGGTTTTCGGAAGAGAATTCCGCCGCCACGGACAAGGAACGCGTGTGGTGCTCGGCGTCGGGAGGAGAGAGCACTGACGATACGTTGGCGAAGTATGTTGGCCAGATTATGAATGCCGACATATTTATTGCGGTTTCTGATCTGTAATTATTAGGAGCCGGTTAAGTAAAACGTAATTTATCTCCTTATATAACTCCATAAAGCCAGAGATTTAAAATAGGGTAAGACGCAGGTGCGTTTCAATTTCGCATTTAAATCCTAAGTGGCCTTTTTGTGCACGTGCGCTAGCCAAAAGGCATCATCTCAAGCGGTAAAGAGAAAGTGATAGGCATAGCTGAGTCGTAAGGCAGTCGAAGAAGTGAATACTCTTGGCAAGCATACTCCCGTTCATTCTATCCGTGTACGCCGTAATGGCTCACTGGGTAAGGTGGTTGCTTTTCAAGACCTTGGCCCTGAGGTCGTGGGTTCGAATCCTGTCGTGGGCGATCCTTTATCGCCACTGCAAGCGGTGGTGATAGCCGTAAAGGCTCTTCTGTCGCTATACAAAAAGATACTGTTAAATCAGCTAGCATTTGTTTACGAAGTCGTGGAGATACCTTTCAATTTACAAAAAAAAACTCCTAAATATGCGCCAGGTTAAACGCAGGCTTGAACGTCGTTTCAAGAGACCGGGGTCCGATGCAGATCTAGTCAATTTCAAAGACTTCCTTCGTGTTTACACCCAGAATCTTAAAAAGCCTGGGCTTCTTTTGTCATCCGAAAGCTGAATTCCTGCCAGTCGGACCCCAAACAGATTTACAAGACAGTAAACCATTTACTTGCCAATGCTGAGAGATCTGACTCCCCAGATATTAAGGGCTCAGCCGAAAAGTTTTCAGCCTTCATTACTGAAAAAATTGTGCAAATTCGTGCCTCCAAAAAGCCCTCTACGACTAAAGCAATTGCGGTATTACAGCCTGTAACCTTCCTTAAAGGTTTTCCGAGGTTTCTGAATGCGATGTGGCTACCTTAATAAGGTCTAGCAAAAAAGCTTGTCTCCTGAAGACCATATACCATCATCTCTGTGGCCTTCACCGGCAGACCAACTTAACCCTGCCATAGCCGAGATTTGTAGTGCTTCTTCGGGAAAAGGGGTCGTCCCCAAGTCCTTCAAATAGGCAATCGTTAGACCCATACTTGAAAAGCCTGGATTAGATACAGAGGTCCTTGCAAACTATCGCACAGTTTCATTTTTCCTTTCTTGTAAAAGATTCTTGAAAAAAGTTTTGTTAATCAGCTGGTTTAACATATTCAAAAGAATTAAATGTCAAGAACATTTCAATCGGGGTTCAAGAGGCAGCACTCCACTAAAACTGCTCTCTTCCGTGTTAGCAATGACATTCTACATGGCAACGATGACGGGAATGTCACTGCCCTAGCTCTGCTAGACCTGTCAGCTGCCTTTGACACCTTTCATCATAATGTTCTACTTGAACGATTGAGAACGATGATTGGTCTGGCAGACGAAGCACTGGCGTGGTTTAAATCGTACTTGTCTGATCGTGTTTAATCTGTGTCGTGTGGGGGTTAGGTTTCACACACGAGACGGGTCACCTGCGGAGTCCCTCAAGGGTCAGTACTGGTCCCTCACTGTTCTCCATTTATACTCAACCTCTGGGAAAAGTAATTAAGGCCCATGGAATAGGATATCACTTTTATGCTGACTATACTCAGCTGTAATTGTCGTTCAAACCGTCAGAATCTGCTGCAGCGACTGATAAACTGAATGCTTGTCATACCGACATTCGATCCTGGATGTCGGAAAACTTCTTAAAACTAAATGACAATAAAACCGAACTGCTGCTCATAGGACATCCTAAGCGTGTGGCTGGATTAAAAGGCTTTGCTCTTCTAATAGGTGATGCTATCGTGCGACCATCACCACGTGCTCGAAATTTTGGTGTCGTTTTCGACAGCTGCCTAAATTGTAAAAGCTTCATTCAGAAGACTACTTCTAAAGCTAGCCAGCACGTCCAATCCCTATTCAAGATTAGGAGCTGTCATCCACAGTGGGTTGAAAAAAATTTAACTACCTCCTTAGTTCTGTCTCGGCTTGATTATTGTAATCCCTTTTGGCAGGGCTACCAAAGAAAGCAACTAGGCCACTGTAGCTGACTATGAATATGGCTGCAAGGCTCTTCAAGTCCCAGAGGTTTGAGCACGTGTCTCTGTGGTTCGGTTCGCCCATCAGAGAGCCAGCCGATGAACAACGCCAACGGTTTATTGTACAAGGCACGGAGCAGCAAGACGCACGACTGCCTTCGCCCCCTTCTCATACTAGAGTCTCTTTCCACTCCTCCGGTTGACCCCGATGATTAATCGAGGACCACAACTGTGCAGCGGCCGATCCTGATGGTGAATCCACCATCTGGCCACCAGCGGTTACCGGCCAGTGTCCATGCCACATCACAGGCTCATTAGAGGAGCCGGCCTACACTCAAACTACAGTTTCCTTTGCTAAAAGAGCTAGGATGGCTGCTGGTTGATCAACGAATACAGAGCAAGTTTTTATGCTGACCCACAATGCCCGCCACGGCTTGGCTCCTTCGTACTTAGCTGAACTACTGCACCAGTGTCCGCCTCCTCGCGCCCTCAGGTCCTGTATGGATAATTAATTAGCTGTTCCATTCCTCAGCTTAAATACTGTTGGGGACAGAAGCTTTAGCTCTGCAGGTCCTAAACTGTGGAACTCGCTTCCACAATTCGTACGCAACGACAACTACTCTCATACTGCCGACTATGGCTCATTCTATTCAGGTCCTGAACTGCTACTTCCATGCTACTCACTACTTCAACTGCTCTCCTGACTCTGCTATGCTTCCCACTTTCTCTTTGTTGCGTGAGACGAAGTCTGTTGGCTACCGAATGCGTACCGAAAGCTGCTTAGGCTGTGAGTGCGCTATACAAAACTCTCCTGCGTAACACCCACGTGGTCTTTATGACTTTGCAGAGTTACAGACGGAGATACGTTACATTACATTACCAAGAAAGTAGCAGCTCAGGACGGCTCGAAAGGATGTGCCGCAGTCAGCAGCACGACACTACATGTCGTTGTCTGTGAATTGTGGAATAGAGTTTCGCAGTCTAGGGCCTGCAGAACAAAAGCTGCTGCCGCCAACGGTCATAAAGAGTAGCCTAGCCGAACGGCTAATTCCTTGTCTATAGATCACCCGAAGACTCAAGTAGACTGAAAGTTGAGCAGCTATTCAGCAAGGTTTGAGACATTGCAGGCTTTGCCGGTCAGAGCTTCAATTTCGCTCTGCATCCGTTGATAAAATGGTATAATGCGATATCGCTATCGCATTCAAACTGAACTGAGTAGCCCATCTGCTATTAATTCCTTATCGCAATGGCCTACGGTGCAGTGCCGTTACCACTAAGCTCTGCCCCACTCTATCAGCTAGGTATCGATATATCCTTCCTATATATCCTATCCTTCAGCAAAAGAGACTCGTTACTGAATCGCTGGGATATTTTGGCCATTTTAGCCACATACATCCCCAGCTGCATCGGCCTAGTTAATTCTGCGATAGTCCAGCCAAAACGGAGTTGTAGTAGTCCAGTCTAGAATTAGCTGCTATGGGCGCTGTGCTCATTGCCGAAAGTGCGCTCGATGTATCAATAGACGACGCCACTATTAGCTGTGTTGCCTGCCTTAGCCGCATTCCCCAAACTGCTGCATTCAGCCAGCTCGCATATATGTACGTGTGAGAACAGTAAGTATAGAGTCTCTTCTCGCTCACGTCCGAGCTGCTGCCTCCGCGAGACCCTACAAGATCTGCTGCCGCCGCCGGATAGTAATGCAACGGTACGGTGCGAGGTTTTTACACGCTATCTCTGGCGTCGGATACCGTTAGCACTCTTCTGCTGCCAAATAGACTATTCTACGCTACCAAAGCAGACTTTTACAACAAGGCGCGGACACTCTTTAATGCTGCCACGCTCTGATGCCGGCGGAATACCTGCGGGGGGGGGCCCCCCCCCCGCACCGGCGCAGCGCCTGCGACTCGTTAGCTGCGCTTCGTCTGGCTTCGCCTCGCCAGCACTAGTCACTCACCGGCGAGGCGAAGCGCCGCTTGGAGCTGTGTGTGTGTGTGTGTGGCTAAGAACTTAAGTGCAGGAGCCGCGGCGGCGAATCGAGCGTCTGCAGCAATGGCGCTCTCGCTGAGCGCACGCCTCGACTTTATCATCAGACGCTCCCTAGCTGCGACCGTACTACATCCGCAGCTATTCTTGGGGTAAGCGTTCTCCAGCCGAAAATTCGCTCACGTTCGGCATGGCACGGCGCGGCGCGGGTCTGCATTACGCTTGCGTTCGATCTATTGGCGCTGCTCCTCGATTCGCCAAAGTATGGCGCCGGCGGATTTTCCTGAATGTCCGGTTTTGCTAAATCGATCGAGCAGCGGCCAGCTCAGCCAATTTCTAGATCGGCGCTCAATTCCCCGATCATCGCAGGCTGTACCGCCACCCGGACCGGAAGGCGAACATTGAGCTGCGGGCATGCTGCAGGCACGCTGCTCGTCACTAAAGTTGCATGCAATCGGCGGGATCAGCTGGCGACTGCTAAGGGTCCTCTTTTAAGTAACCGCCACTAACGGCACCAAACGTTGCGGACGCGCAGCTGGGGTTCTCGAACCGAAATCGCTAAAAAAAAGAACGCACCTGTTTATCACAGCATTGAGTGGGTCCTCGTGATTCGTTCGTGCTTTGTGTGCTTATGCCTGCCGACACTGTAAGCGATACAACTAATCACATTATACATGCTGACACTGTGCAAGTTTTCTCTAACCGCGTTATGCTTGCTGACATTGTGTACGTCACCGCTACCCATTTGATAACGCATTCTTTACAGCACACGTGAAGCGCCAAGAAAGAGATCAAATTAGCTGATATAGCTGTATACAAGTAATAATAATGATATTATAATATATTTATATAAATAAAGTCCTCAGCTGTGATCGCAATGAACTTAACGACGCTTGTCCTCACAGACACGCGGCAAATGCTGGCGGAGCTGGCGATGCCTCGAAAGAATGCTAGCAAGTCGAAGTCGTTGCACTGACGCTTCGCGGCGCCCAGGACGAACGCCGACGGCAGCCGAGCTTTCGCCGCAATAATCCACGTCGTCGTCGTCGTTATCTCGTCGTTATCCGATCGTCCGCGTCCGGACAAATATTGGGCCGCGAAGGCAGCGCCTCTAACGACGCTAGTCTCCTCAGCCAACGCTGGGGCCGATGACCGACCGATGACGCTCCGAGCTTTCGTCGTGGCCACCGGGTCGCAAGTGCACCGGGCGCCAATGCACGCTGGTGGCACGCCATGGCAGTGGCCGAGCGCCCGTCAGCGACAGCATCGGAGAGCGTCCCCTACCGCATAACGATAACGAGTCCGCTTGCAGCGCAGGGAGAAATCTATTGGACGGCGATCGAAACTTTCAGCAGCGGCTAGTACGTGCATCGACTCTCGTATGGCTCTGTAATGTAATGCAATGTAGCGCCATCTGTAACTCCACAAAGACTAGTTGGGTGTTATGCAGGATAGTTTTGCATAGAGCACTCACAGCCTAAGCGGCTTTCGGTACGCATTTGGTAGCCAACAGACTTCACTCACGCAACAAAGAGAAAGTGCGAAGCACGACAGAGTCAGGAGACCAGTTGAGGCAGTGAGTAACATGGAAGTAGCAGCTCAGGACCGCTGAAAAGGTTGAGTCATAGTCGGCAGCAGGAGAGTTGCTGTCATTGTGGAAGCGAGTTCCGTAGTCTAGGACATGCAGATCTGAAGCTTCTGTGGTCAACGGTCTTTAAGCAATTTATTATCCATACAGGACCTGAAGGCATGAGGAATCGGAAACTGGTGCAGCAGTTCAGCTAGGTGTGGAGGAACAAAGCCGTGGCTGGGCCTTGTGGGTCAGCGTGAGAACTTTGCTGTATCCGTTGATCAACCGGCGTCCATCCTAGCTCTTTTAGTGAAGGAGACACGTGGTCAAACCTCTTGGACTTAAAACTAGCCTTGCAGCCGTATTCATGGCCATTTGCAGCGGCCTAGTTGCTTTTTTGGTAGCACAGCCGATAGGGAATTTCAATAATCAAACCGAGACAGAACTCAGTGGGTAGTTACATTTTTTTGCAAGCCATGATGGAAGACAGCTCCTAATCTTAAGATAGAGATCAGACGTGATGGCTAGCTGTCGAAGCAGTCTTCTGAATGAAGCTTTTAAAATTTAGGTGGCTGTCGAAAACGACACGTACATTTCGAGCACGCGGTGATGGTCGCACAACTGCATCATTAATTAGAAGAGCAAAGCTTTTTAATTTTAAATCCCTCTTGCCACACGCTTGGGGTGTCCTATGAGCAGCGGTTAGGTTTTATCGTAATTTAGTTTCAAGAAGTTTTCCGACATCCAGGATCGAATGTCGGCAAGGCGAGCATTAAGTTTCTCAGTTGCTGCAAGAGAAACTGACGGTTTGAATGACAAATACAGCTGAGTATTGCCAGCATAAAAGTATAGCGCCGTGCTGGCTTTGGCTTAATTTTAGTGCAAACAAGAACTGCTCAGCTGGGAAAAACTCCTTTGTCCTGGAGCACTGAGCCAGAGAGGAGCGCCAGTGAGGTGAGAGAGCAAGAGCTTAATAGCAAGCCAGGAAGCTCTGTGACCAGCGACAGTGTTTACGCCTTTAGAATTGGTCTGCTACCCGCTGGAGCGGCTGATTGATGTTGGCTGGCCTGTCAACCTCGGCCACAACTCTTTCCGAAAAGAATCGCCTGGAACCTTTTCATCATTCAAACTGGACTGAGTAGCCCATCTGGTGGCCTAGCGAAGGTAATAATTCTTTATCGCAATGGCCCACAGTGCCGTGCCCATTACCACTAAGCTCTTCCCCTTTTGTCTCAGCTATGTATTTATAAGTCGAGCGACTCTCGCTCCGGGTCTTTTATTAGGTTCCTGCTCTCTCTCTCTCTCTCTCTCTCTCTCTCTCTCTCTCTCTCTCTCTCTCTCTCTCTCTCTCTCTCTCTCTCTCTCTCTCTTCGGCTTCGCTTCGACGCCGTCGGATTCGTTTCTGTGAAACCGAGGGAGGACTGCGGGCTATTCACCGGCGATTGATGGGACAGGACGAGGCAGTGCTAGGAGGATTCTATGGACTCCACCGAATACGGTCGTATCGCGACCGAACTCGCATTTTGTGTTTCTTTTGGGCTTTGTGTGTGCACGCACGCTGTCTCGGTATTAGAATTTGCCGGTGCGAACTAGAAGTAGTTCAGTGTTGTATGTGAGACATTCCGTTGGTTCAGGCTTCTCCGTCTATTTGTGTCGTTCTTCATTAGAGACGCAAGTAGCATAAGTGCAGAGACGTGTTTCCTCCGCAAGAGTGCTTGAGGTAGGGAGTGAGGTGGTGTAGTGTGTGAGGTATTCACATTATGATATAGAAGAGATGAAGAAGCTTCCTTAAGTTACCGATACTGCGAAGAATAATCGTCGTAAGCAAGTAATAATATTAATAATAATCATGATGCATGACATGCAAAGGGTCAACATGCCTATATGGTTAGCAGCAGTATGCAGTGTCAGCGTACGTAAGCACGTAAAGGACAAATCGCGGGGAACCACTAAATGCTGTGACAAATAGAAGCGTTTTTAGCTTCTTTTTAAATATGGTCAAGTCAGGACATGTCGTTATGCAAGTCGAAAGTAAGTTCCAGGATTTGGGAGCATACGAGCTAAAGGCACGGTGTCCACAGGATTTGAGATTTGTCCGAGGTATAGGTAAACGATCGAATTCCGAAAAGCGATTGGATACTTACGATGCTTAGCCTGGTGGCGGAGTAGATCTGATAGGTAGGCTGGAGCCAAAGTAGGAAGGGACCTAGAAGTGGGTGACAAAACCTTAAAGTCGATGCGTTGCTTGAGTGGGAGCCAGTGCAGGTTGTCGATTTGGCGTGATGTGGCAACCGTGACGCTCACGGCAGACAAGTCTAGCTGCAGAGTTTTGCACCTGCTGAAAACGACTGATTGCTCAGGCCGGTAGACCAGCAAGCAGTGAGCTTTTGAAGTCAAAACGGGATCTCACTAACTCACGAACCAATTTAAGTGCGGTAACCCTGTCTTAACAAGCCCGAATTTTAGCAATGTCGTGCAGCTGTAAGTAGGGAAGACTGCACTGTGGAGTTGATGTGGTCGTATAATGAAAGGTCGCTTTACAGCAGGACGGCTTGGTTTTCTAGCAGCTTCACAAGGACATGTGCTGGCAGAGCCAAATGATGGCATTAAGCTTTCCAATTTCTGAATCACACTTGGTTTGTCCATAACTAGTAAGTTGGTATAATCTCATTCACTTTAAGAAAGTTTGCTGCCATTTATGTGCGGATGTCATCAATACATGCAGCAAGTGAGTTGACAGTATTTGAAGTGCTCGAGGGCTGGGATGGATCAAAGCAATGGTACAACTGAGTGTCATCTGCATAGAAGTGAAAGCCTAGATTTTGCCTTTCTACCAAATCGGCAAGAGGGCAAATATAAGCCGTGAAAAGAACGGGACCAATCACAGAGCCCTGCTGAGGTACTCTATATTTAAGAGCTTTCTCGGGTGATTTGTATCCATTCACATCAATACTCTGGAGTTTCCCACTTAGGCAGGACCTGAACCATTGCAATGCAGTGTCAGTGATGCAGAGGCGAGATGAGAGGCGCTGAAGAAGGACTTGGCAATCGATAGTGTCAAAAGCTGCCGAAAGATCTAGCTAAACAAGCAGACAGACCATACCCAAGTCTGCATTTTTATGTAGGTAGTTTAATACCTGAAGCAATGCTGACTCTATGGAGTGATTAGCTCTAAAATCAAAATTGAACTTACTAGCACGGCTGGAAGTTTCAATATATGAGTTCAGCTGGTCTGCCACGGCTCATTCCAGTGACTTTTATAGAGAAGGTAGAAGGGAGACTGGGCTGAAGTTGCTCAAGTTCTATCGGTTTAGTGTTGTCTCCTTGAGTAGTGGCCTGACTAAAACCTTTTTAAAGGTGCTGGGAAATGACCTGAGGCAAAAGACATATTTATGATGTTAGTTATGCATGGCACCAACAGATCTCTGCATTGCAGAAGCAGAAGAGTGGGAATAGGGTCTAGGACTAGTTGTCTTCTATGATTGGGATATGAGCTTCCGAACAAGGTTATGATCGGCCTCCTTGAATGTAAAGATTAATGTGCTGCACGGAATTGAGGAATAGGATTCAAGGGAGGACGCTGCCATCTTAGGGACTGACTCTCCGATGAAGGTAATGATTGGCCTCCTTGAATGTAGAACGTGATGTACTGCATGGAATTGAAGGATATGATTCCAGGGGGTTGCTGCCATCTTAGGAATGTACTCCTCAATCTTGTCTATCTTATTGAAAAAGAAGCTAGAGAAGTGATCAGCTAGATCCTTACAAGAATCACTCGATAAGGAGCTAATCTGAGAGCGGTTAAGGAGACAGTTGATAGTCGAATTCAGCATTTTCGGATTGCACATCTATGAATCAGCAATGCTTTTTTTTTATAGAAGCTAGTGTTGTGAACGCCTATGGCTTCTGCTGTAATTAGCAGAAGCGCCTGACACTAATGCACATGCCTCACTTGTGGCCAATAGTTAAGCCATTGAAGCAGGGCAGCGTCGTTTACCGAGCACGTGTGCTTGAGACTCCCACTAGAGCAGCCGTCGCCGGAGCCACTGTCATACAGCACTAGACTTGGCGTCTGCTGGATCGATTAGTACGACCTGAAGTAGTCCACATATGCCTCTCGGTGGACAGTCAGTGCTGATCTTTTGTAAGCTTTTCAAGCCCTTCGTAGACCTAGCTAGTTTAATGTCTGTGGTAAACCATAGGCCGCCGGACCAAGGTGCGCAGTGCGCTTAGTTAGAGGTGCAAACCCGTATGTCATTTAGTGTCATGTTGTAGCAATCTGCCAACGATGACAGGTCGGAAGGGGGATCGAGCAGCAGAGGCGAAGCAGATTCTCGCACGGAAAGCATTGATATCAAAGATCTGGAGATTCCGCGATTCACATGTGATTTTAGATGACGAGGAGGGCACTCCTTGCTGATTGAATGAGATCTGCATGTGGTCAGATAAGCAGAATTTGGTAGTAATTAATGATGATAGCGTTGTAGGAGAAAAAATGGTCGAGTGTGTGACCCTTTATGTGAATAAGGCCCTGCACACGAGCCACAAGAGACAATTAGTCACTCAATGCACGAAATCTGGTGCTGAAGGCGCCAGATAATTTATCAAACTGAATTTTGAAATCACCCATATTGAGGAAGGATTGATTTCTTGCACACATAATCGAAATGAGATCGGAGAAATAACAAGTGCAGCTTTCAACGTAGGCAGGGAGCCTCTCCATCATCGTAAAGCAGCAGCAAATGACATGGCGCTGTCACTGTACAGAACTTGGTCAAAACTCAATTAATTGTATGGCATGTAGTAAGAGTAGGCTACAGCTACAGGACAATGAACGTCGTATAGAAGCCGAGCACTAAAATAAGATTCGCCTCGAACGCGTAGAGCTCGCAAGATAGACAAGCGCTTGCTAATTATCGGCAAAAACAGTGGCATGCGAGGCATAGTCACAGCATAGCATTGCAAATCAATCCAGAAGCAAGGATTGGGCACGTAACGAGAGCTGGCAACAGTCACGTTACTCGTAGTGCAGACACCATCATTAATTGGCTCTCAATGAAGGAAAGCAGCTTGTCCAGCATCAGAGCAGCAGTCAACAACCTCAATAGCTTGCTCAGCAGCAGTTTCGAATCAAGTTCTGACAGTCACAGGCTCCACGGTGGCTGTAAACGTCACCGGAAAAGCGACAAGTTCCTTCCTCAAATTGTCAGACCAGGCTAAAGTACCAGCCGCCAGTACGCTGCTAGCAGCCATTTCTATGCTCTCGTGCAAAATCAGGCCTTTTAAGCCTCATGCGGGACTCCCAGATTTCAACCAATGGAGCTTCAACTACGGCGTATGCTGGTGCTTCCTTGATCCTCTTACTGGGCTTGGCATCTTCTAGATTACGCGTTATAACCTCAAAGCTGCGCCACCATGAGTGCATTTAAAGTCCTGACTGGTGGTAGTCTGAGCATTGCTCTCAGCAGCAAACTTGTTGGGTCCACTGCATCGCCATAGCCTACCACGTCGGCGTAAGTATTTGTAAAAGAAATTCGGACTCATTAATACACTTTTTAGCATTCTCTAGGCCACGATCGACCAGGACGGTCAGGAGCTGTCTCGCGGCTTTCTTTGTACATTAACATAGTGCCTGCCGTATTGTCGACTCGATCTTTTGCTGTGCACAACAGCCCGCAAAAATTCAGCAAAACTGCTGGTTAACCATGATATTCAGGGTGGATAAGTTCTAACCCTTACTTCCGACCTAGACGACCACTTCCTTCGGAGTCCATACTCTCATCAAAAGCGCGTCCATACGCTGCTCGATTCTTTGCAGCCGCCGAAAATGCCGAACGACCTCATACGGTATCAGCACTGTCAGTGAATCTGCTGAATCTTGGCCCAATAGTGTTCCTCAATTCGCCTAATTTCGGCGAAGCCCAGATCCTATATTCGCATACGTTTAGAACAAAACTTTTCCGAATGACGACATTCGATAGAAAAAGCAGCCGCCGCAGCAGCTCTGAGGCAATAAATATTGTTGTCGGCACATACCGTAATTCGCTGAAGATAGAAATTGCCGTGTCAGGTTCAACGTTCACTAACATGGTCACAAGCAATGAGGCTTAATCAAGACGACTGCCGAGGGTTCCCAGCCATCATCCCACTCTCCCGACACCGAATGTTACAAACGGGTTGTAGCGGTGGAGAGGCGGCGTTCTAAATCAGCCATGTCATTATGACCGACATTCATTATTCGTGATTCCTGAATTATAATGGCTGGTAATGTAATGTAATGTAATGTATCTCCGTCAGTAACTCCACAAAGTCAAAAAGACCATGTGGGTGTTACGTAGGAGAGTTTTGTATAGCGCACTCACAGCCTAAGCGGCTTTCGGTACGCATTCGGTTGCCAACAGACTTCGTCTCACGCAACAAAGAGAAAGTGGGAAGCATAGCAGAGTCAGGAGCGCAGTTGAGGTAGTGAGTAGCATAGAAGTAGCAGTTCAGGACCGCTGAAAAAGATGTGCCATAGTCGGCAGTTGGAGAGTAGATGTCGTTGGTATCCGACTATGCGATAATCTAGCAACGAAGCGCATAAAAGCCGACGCCATGCAACAAGCAGCGAGTAGCGTTTTTGAAGTTAGCCAAGGCATTTGAGCTCGTTTGAACTCTAGGCAGCGGATACTTTGGAGTGCTCGCCGCGGCCACTGTTGAACGCCTGCAGCACGAGCGCGTAAACACGGCGCTCGTGCTGGAACTAGTCTCAGCCAAAGCGCGACGAATATTGACGACGACTGAACGCCTTGTATCGCGGCTTGCGAGTTGTTCGTGCGGCACCGATGCTCGCTGGAATTGCGACAGTAGCGGAACGCGGTAGCAGCGAAGAACGCCCATGCCTCAAGAGAGCGAGTCCATATCTAAAACGTTGGGGTGTCTATTTGACAGCGACGGAGGGCTACAGGCGCTCAACTGCGGCGGCGACGTGCACCAATTCGCGTACGGCCATTCGGTTGTTAGAGTGAAATTCATCTCCACAGCCTTGCAGCAAAGCCTGCAAAAGTCCAACTGACTGCCTGTTGTTCGCGGCTTTGGCTTTTAAGCGGATCTTAAAGCCGTGGATTCTCGCTTAATCGTTTCCGATTTGCCGATACAATTTCAGAACCACAAATAATGTACATCGTTCGCAATCTGGCTGACTTAGCACGCCGCCGTTTCGCTGGCAACTAGGGCGCCCAAAGCACTAGCATTGCAGATGTAGTACAGACTACAGATTAGGGTAACGCCGAAGGTTCGGCGGAGGAAGCGTAAGCGGCGCCGCTTGGCAAGCGCTTACAGCCGAATGCGGTTCGGTGCGCGTCTACGCGCAATAAACGGGCGCCTCAAAATGAGCGTTTCCGGTGCAGACCTACTTACCATTACTAAGTGGGTCGTGACTTCGCCGCGTGAAATTGGAAAGATGCACTCACGAATAAGGGATTTTGCTGGAATTTATTCGCAAGCGCACAATGTCGCTGCGTGTCTAGTTCAATTTTATTCCCACACTCTTCGCAGGCTCTCCACAGTACAGCCGCTCTTGCGGGGGTAATACGTCCCCACAGTTAAGGCTACCTACGTCTCTAGCGGGAACGCCCCTAATGAACGGAGGAGCCCGAACAACCAGAACCTAGACCTTGCTGTAGAACTAGGGCTCCGCTTCCATCGTAAAGGCAGGAATACCTAACACACTACACCGAACTACTTCTCGTTGGCAACGGCACACCCTATGCCGGGACTACGTGCGCGCTCGCGCACACACACGCACATGCAACACTAACACAAAATCTAAGCCACGGTCGCTATACAGCCATATGATGCGTCCTCTTGGAGCTGCCTTGCTCTGTCCCGTAAATCGCTGGCGAACAGCCCGCCCTCCTCCCTCGCTGCTAGAGATGACGAGTCAGGCAACTACCGGTGACGAAGTCAAAACGAACCCGAAGGAGACCTGAGCGAGCGTCGCTCGCCTCTTAAATACCTAGCTGAGACAATGGGGCGAGAGCTTAGTGGCATCGGGTCCGGCACCGTGAGCCATGGCGGTAAGGAATTAATACCGTCGCTCGACCTCCGGATGAGCAACACCGTCCAGCTTGAATGCCGAAAAGGTTCAAGGCGACTCTTGTTGGACCGAGCTATGGTAGAGGTTGACAGGCCAGCCAACATCGATCAGCGGCTCCTGCGGATCGATACAGATCAATTCCAAAGGCCGAATCGCCGCAGCTGCTGGTCCAAGAGCTTCCTGGCTCGCGCTTTTAAGCTCTTGCCATCTCAACACAATGGTGCTCCTCTCTGGCTCACTGCTCCAGGGCAAAGGAGTTTCTCCCCTCTGAGCAGTTCTCGTTCGGCGCTAAAATTGAGCCAAGGCTGGTGCGGCGCTGCTACACTAGTATTGCACACGTCCAACGTGCGATTCCGTTTGGTCGCGATTCCGGAGCCGCTAACGGTATCTAAGGCAGCTACTGTCGGGCCGACGTAGCGCTCAATCGTTTCGCGTAGCCTAATCAGCGACTCCGACGGCTCGCTGTGCTACCGCTCAGAGCAGCTGGCGCGTCCGTGTACGCACATTACGGACAACCTTGCTTGGGGTTCTTCTTCCGGCTCGCCGCACCTCCCCTTTGCCGCCACATTCCTCGGCGCTTGCCGCACAGTCCCCCCCCCCCGTTGATGTAGTGGGTCCAGCGAGTCCATCGCGAGAGCGATGAGCCGCCGCACAGAACGGAAGCCGTCTGGCCGACTGGAGCACCACCGCTCAGAAATGCGCTCCGACAAACGTCGCCGCAACCGCCGCCGAGTGAGCGGCGGAACACCCGCCGCCGCCCGCGCGTTGGTTGGCGCAAAAGCGTTCGCTCGCGGATGATGGGCGTGCTCGAGCAACTATCGCGCCGCGCCCCAAGTCCCGAGCCGCGTGGGCTGCGGGGCAGCGAATCCACAGCTCGGGCGACTCGGAGGCAGACGCTGGAGGAATGCTTCTCGAGATAAGTGGATTTGAAGAGGCCCAGTGCCGTGCGAGGTGTGAACCACTAGGTGGTCAGCAGCGAACGCCGTCGAGGTCGCAGCAAGAAGCTGGCACGATAGAGTACAGGGGCAGGGCAGGGGGCGGGGCGGACATGTAGTGAGCACGTGAAACCCGATTGAGAGCATCGCCCCAAAGCCGAGGTGAACGGACAATGCAGCAACATAAAGCAAAGCACCTATAGCAACCGCGATCGAGAACGGGAGCAAAAGAGCAAGAGAGAGAGAGAGAGAAAGAGAGAGAAAGAAAGAGAAAGAGAGAGACACACAGACACATGGACAGGCAGACAGACAAACAGAGAGAGACAGAGAGAGAGAGAGAGCAACAGAGAAAGAAAGGATGATTAAGATACACACACACACACACACACACACACACACACACTCACACACACACTCACACACATACACACACACACACACAGACTTGTAACGCCGAAGGCTCGGCGGGGTAGGCTTGACCTGCCGCTTACCTAGCGGCGTAACCTTGCGCCTACTGCCGTTCGGTGCGCGCCTACGCGCAATAAGCTGGCCGCCACGAAACGATGCGTTTCTGGCACTAACCTGCTTACCGTTACTAAAGGGGGTCGTGAGTCCGCGGCGTGAATTGGAAAGCGAGACACACAAATTGGGGATTTTACTGAACTTTATTCGCAAACGCACAAAGTCGCTGCGCGTCTAGTTCAGCTTTATCTCCACACTCCTCGCACGTTCTCAGCTGCACTAACACTCTTGCGAAGGGAATACTCCTCCACACTAAGCGCGACCCGGACCCTAAACCCTAACCGGTGAACTAGGAATCCGTTCCCACCTGTGCCGAGGGAATACCCCAAACACGCCAACTTAAACACTCTTGCGGAGGGAATACTTCTCCACACTGAAGCGCGAACCGGAGTCTAAACCCTACCCGGAGAACTAGAACTCGGTTTCCACCAGTGCGACAGGAATACTCCACACACGCCAACTCAAGCACTCCTGCGGAGGAAATACTTCTCCACACTGAAGCGCGAACCGGAGCCTAAACCCTAACTGGGGAACTAGGGCTCCACACACGCCAACTACGCCTAGCTCGCACCGGCAAATCCCTATGCCGAGACCACGTGCTAGCGCCTACACACACGACACAAAAGAAACACAAAACGCGAAAGAACACACAAAATGCTAGCTCGGGCGCGATACGACCGTATTCGGGGAGTTCCACCGAATCCTCCTAGCGCTGTCTCGTCCTGTTCCGTCCATCGTCGGCGGACGGCCCGCCCTCCTCCCTCGCTTTCAGAGAAACGAGTGCGACGGCGTCGAAGCCGGACCAAAGACAAAAGACCGTAAGACCAAGAGCGAGCGTCGCTCGACTCTTAAATATCTAGCTGAAACAATGGGGCAAGAGCTTAGTGGTATTGGGCCCGGACACCTTGGCCCATTACGGAAAGGAATTAATACCGTCCCCAGGCCACTGGAAGGGCACCTCTGTCCAGCTTGAATGGCGAATGGGTTCCTGACGATTCTTTCTTGGAAAGAGGGAAGGCGGGGGTTGACAGGCCAGCCAACATCTATCAGCAGCTTCCGTGGGTATCAGACCAATTCTAAAGGCCGAATCGCCGCCGCTCGTCTCAGAGCTTCCTGGCTTGCTCTTAAGCGCTTCCTCTCTAACCGCACTGACGCTCCTCTCTGGCCCACTGCTCCAGGACAAAGGAGTTCTAGCCCGCCTCCGAACAGCTCTTGTTCGTGCTAAAATTCAGCCAAGGTCAGCAGGGCGCTACAGACTTATATGTGAAGGCAGAAGCAGAGACAAAAATAGATTGAGGGAGCAGGTAGAAGGCAGAGATTGAGGAGGAGGTGCGGAGAAAAGAGTGAGATACTCGCGTGCTTCAGCCAACTCTTGTTTTTTTGCACTGAGAAACTCGTCGGAGAATGTTAGTGTCCTTCTATCCGCTGTGGTTTTACTAGCAACAGTTAACGTTTAGGTGCTACCTCCCCCAGCCATCTGCAGCAATGCTACTGGGGCAAAGGTCGGCGCACGTGCGATGCAGGGCAGCCACGGCACTCCTTCGTGGCAGCAGGACGACGTGGCCGCCGATAGGGGAACCGTGACTTTCCTTCGATAACTAAAGCGACGCATGCCGATAGCTGGGCGGTAGCGGTAGCTGAGAGTGAGCTATGAAGCACGCCCCTCAGCGTTGCTCGCAGCTCGACCAGACCGCTTGGTCTGCCTAGTTCGAAGTGCCCACTTGCAGTAATGCAAGGTAATGTGTCTCAATGTGTAACTTCACAAAGCCACAAGTACTGAGTGGTTGTTAGGCAATAACAGTCTCTACAGTGCACTCACAGCCTGGCGGCTTTCGGCGAGCATGCGGTAGCCGATTGACCATCTCAAGCAACGAAGAGACAGTGACAAGCATAGCTGATAAGCAGGGCAGTCGAGGAAGTAAGTAGCACGGAAGTAGTAGCTCAGGATGGCTGGAAAGGATGTGCCATTGTCGACAGCACAAGAATATACCGCGTATAAGGCCCCCTGATGTTTAAGCCCATCAAATGTTTTGGGAAAAAAATATTTTTATTCTATAACTGAATGAGCTGAACGAAATCAAGGCTCATAATAATCACTCACATCGCTATCATTATCCTCTGCATCAGGATTGATGATGACACCCTCTCTATCTCTATGGTCCTCGTTCATTTCACAGGCTCGAAGCTTGGTGGAGTCTCCATTATCATCGCTGTCGTCCTCACTCTCTTCATACACTGCGTCATCTATCGTTTCGTCCACTGCATTTGAAATGCCGCAATTCTTGAAACTTCTTGATACGCAAGCGTATCGAACCCACATTTTGGCGGCCAGGTTATCTTTTTTGAGTGGCATTAAAATCAGGAACGTTACTTGGCGAAATATTAAAGCAAAAAAGTAACTTCCCACTTATAAGTCCCTTCTCCATTATCTGACCCCAAATTTTGGAAGAAGTGGGCTTATTCAAAGTAAAATAAGATATGTCGTGCATAAGAGTTTTGGAAGTGAATTCCACAGTCTACGACCTGCAGAGCAGACGCTTCTTCTGTCACCAACGATCTTTAAGTGTAGGGATTGAACAGCTAAGTTATGTCTCGAAATGACCAGAGGGCACGCGGAGGCTTAAACTGGTGTAGCAGTTCAGCTAGGTTGAAAGGGGCCGAATCGTGGTTGTCCTTATTGGTTAGCGTAAGGATTTTTCTCAGTATCCGGTGATTGACTTGAAGAAACGGTAGCTACTTCAGCAAAGGACGCACATACCAGAACCTCTGCGATTTATTGACTAGCCTTTCAGAAATATGTGTCACTAGCAGCAGAGGCTTACTGAATTTTATCAATAGCTCAACTAAAACGGAATTTTATTAGCCCAGCCTAGACAGACAGAACCACAAAGCTGGTCAGAATTTTAGCAAGCCACAATCTTGGATACATCGTAGAGATAGATCGATGGTGTTGGCTAGCGATGGAAGCAGTCTTCCTGATGAAACTTACAAAATGTATGCAGTTTTTAAAGACGACGACACTTAAATTTCGTGCCAATGGCGACGGTGGCTCAGCAGTATCACCATCACCTATTATTATTAGAAGAGCGAAATCTTCTAGTTCAGCCGCAAGCTTAGGGTTTCCTATGAGTAGTAGTTAAGTTATATTGGTGATGAGTTTGCGGAAATCTTTCGACATTCAGGATCGAATGTGTGGCAAGGCAAGCGTTCAGTTTACCAGCGGCTGCAGAAGAATCTGACGGCTTAAATAATAACAATAATACATTTGCATAGGTCCCACAGAGAACCGAATCTCTTTCTAGGCCCTTTACAGACGCTTTATAGAAAGCATTACCGAATGTTTGGTGGTAATACCAGCAAGCAGCAGGCACAGTGTAAGCAGGTACATGCACATGAAAGACGAATCACAAAGATCCACCAATTGCTGTAACAGACAGGTGCATTTTATGCTTCCTTTTAAAGGTCAGGTGACGTTGTGGCGTTCGTCAGTAGTGAGCTCCAGGCTTTGGGAGCATAGGAACTAAAGGCATGGTCTCAAATGGTTTTGAGGTTCGTACGAGGCATGGCTAAACAATTCGAGTCAGAATAGCGGGTTGTATGATTCTTCACCTGGTGGGGGAGTAGTTCTGATAGGTAGGCCGGAGACAACTTAAGCACATTGAAACGGTACTGCAGTTCTTTTTCATCAGGAAACATAGTTAATTTCTAGATCTAACAGCATTCACTATCGCTTTCTTGAAATGCGTTTTCAAGAGGTGACTTTTGAAGCATCCGAAAACACCCTTTGCCGTGTTCAGATGGTGCTAGAAAGAGCCATTCAAAAACTCCAGCTGTTTTTCCGAACCCACTCGAAACTGCCAAACAGGTAATTTGCATGTTTTTCAAACCTATTGGGATAACGCCAGCAGCATGTAAAATGTATTCATGACAAATATAACTTAGTATTTTCAGCATAGAAGTGATAGCCTATCGATTGGCCCGAATCACTTTTCATACAGTTTCAATATAAACAGAGGGCAGAAAAGGACCGATAACGTACCTTTGTGGGACTACACAGGTGACTGCTCTGGTGGATGAGACTTGACCATCGAACGACACGGATTGAACATGATCAGAAAAGTTCGATTAAAACCCCATCAGTACTTTGTCCGCCAGACCGATCTTTGTTCTCAATCGTTTAAGTCGGATATCATGATCAATAGCGTTGAGAACATCTGACAGATTCCGCAGGGCCAGGGCAGCAAAGTTTCTGCCATCATTGCTGAATAGAATGTAGGTGGTTACACGGAGGAGAGCAATTTCAGCAGTGTGATGTCGCTTGAATCCCGAAATATGTTTTCCAAAAAAAATTCTTTTGAATGCGTACTGCAAGCTGCTTAGCGACGATTCGTATGAGAACCTGTGACAAAAATGGAGAAGGATTACTAAGCAATAGCTAGCTCGGTCCTCTGAATTCAATCGAGGCTTTTTAGGTATTACGATGGCCCACTTGAAAAACTTTAGAACACTCGTTTGATCTAGAGAAGCATTAAACATCTGCATTCATTATATCTGGGCTAAGTTTATCTGCCAGTGAAGAACACCAAGGAGATGATATGGAGTCTTCCGGAGACGAACTCATTTTTCTAGGCGTCGATTCTCATTTTGTTTTATTTTGAACGCCTTGGTGCAGGCTGCGGATAATTGCCAGCCTCCGGGTAAAGACTTGTTTAGAGGTACATGGGCAGGTACCCACGGGGTTTCTCCGAATGCACAATTGTTCGATGCACGCCCAGTTTATATCTTCGGAGCTCCCTCTGAAGACGACTCCGCGATGGCTAACGTAGGCGGAGGTGACCTCAAGCGGGCTGCAGCCGAGCCGTTGCAAGTTCTGCTTTGAGCCGCAACAGGAAATGGCAAAGTACGCTGCTGAGCACCCGCTGACGGCCCCAAAATTCTGTTGGTTCTGCTGCTCCTTATGAGGCGGCAAAATAGTTGCACAGCCGAGTGTAGGGGGGTCTGTGAAGTGGCTAACAGTGGAAACGGGTTGTGCATGAGACGCAGCGTGCCCGGCCGTGCTGCTTCAGCTGCTGCTGCACGCACATACAGTTGGACATTTCATGTCACACCATTCCCCTGCATCAGAGCAGAGTAGGCTGAGATAAGACTTGAAGAAAATAGCGGCGGATCGGCTACTCAGAGCAGTTTCTAGGCTCTCTATAAGCCAGCTGCAGGAGTTAAGCAACGCGAAAGGCAAACGAGTCGACGGACGCAGTCGCGAGGCGCACGACGACCTCCCATCAACGTTTGCTGAATAAATGGCGCAAAAAAGGTGCGCAAGCTGCGAACGGTGCGGAGATGCTCACGTCGTGTCTGCTGTCGGGCGTCTGACAATGAAATGGAAAATATCGAATGGAAAATTCTCTGCTTAGCCAACGTTCGTTCTGAAATTCGCTTGCGTCCGCAATGCTGACCATTCCAACGGGCGTCCAATCGCGCGCAGACGATAATGATGTTTTAGAATTCAAATTCCACAGAATACGGGTATCCATGTTTCCCATCAGAGCGGAGTAAGAATAGACGCCGTACTGAGTGTGTACTCTTAAGGGAGCTGGCACTTTACAACACTGTTCGCGGGTTCGATTCCTGCATCAGGTTGGTCTTTTTTGCCCACATCAAGCGGACTGCTCAGTGCGTGCTCGCGAGTTTGCACGTGACCGAGCGAGATATGATAAAAAAATTCCTCGCCTCCGAGTCACGACGCTCAGAATTTCCCGCCAGGCTATTCTCAGCATTGGGAGCTGATAGCGATGCCTCTCCTTTGCCCCCAGAAGCGACCATGGCCGTAGTGCAACGGCTCAGACCTGACGGCTGACCGTATATGGCTGCCCCGGCACTGGCTTTTTAACTATTTGCGTTTTACATTGGACAGATTAGGATTGCCGATATTTATTCTAGGTTCCTGAAATGGTCTCGATTGTTAAAAACAATTTATGTCATCACTACTGGTTTGGAAGCTTAACAAAATCCGAGTAGAATAGCAATCGGTCAGCTGTGCTGTGGAAGTCAAACTGGTCAGCTAAACTTGGGCATTCTAGCGAGTTACCATGCATTCTAATTTATCGCGGTCCATAACTCTGTAAAGCCACAAGAACTAAGTGGGTGCAACGCTGGAGAGTCTTCTATTACGAACTCAAAGACTAGGCCACTTCGGCGCCAATGCTGTGGTCAGCAGGCTTCGTGTCACTCAAAAAAGTAGGAAACATGGCTGAGTCACGAAGGCCGTTAAGGAAGCGAACAGCGCCGAGGGCTGGCAAGATGTGCCACAGTCGAAAGCACGAGAGTAAATGCCGTTGCGTAGGAATTGTGGAAGCGAGTTCGACACTCTAGGACCTGCAGAGCTAAAGCTTCACCAACAGATCGCCAACGGTCTATTAGCGAAGGGATAATCCTCATAATTTATAGTCCACAGAGGTGCGCAATGCTGGTGGACATCGGGAACCCTCCGCGGCTACCGAATTAACATCGGTGGGATACGGGGGCCGATTTACTGCACTAAGGTACGGGCGCTACTCATTATTGTGTTGTGCTCCGCTGCCTGACGGAATGAATAACTGCAGGTATTGAGCCTGATGCACCCGATAGTCGCTATCCGTGCTTCAAGGCTAGGCTTCGCTGGTATCGATTACCACTTGGCTACGAATAGCCTTATTGCGAGTGCGTAGCCTTTGTGACCATATGACTCTAGTGAGAAGTCTTGCTACAGACCGTCTGCAACGTTTGGTGTCGATAGTATCGCAAACTTGCCGAAAAAAACCTTTAGCAGAATCTTGTACTACGCTGATCACTCGTTACTGTATTGGTGAACATTAAACCTGAAATACGGCTTTCTACATTTGCTTGATTAACGCACATTCTGACTGTCGTGTCGAGTGCTTAAAAGGCTTTGAATGAGCTAATTGGCGTGCCAACTTTTGGAATTCAGAAGGGGAGTCACTCGATGAAAATCTACGGGTTTTGGAGCGGTGTTTAATAAATCTTGAGCAAATTACAGAGCACCAGAGATCAGAACTAAAGTGAATTTCAATTCAAGACTCTTCTCAAATAGTTTAAGATGTAATACTTACAGCTGAGCAACATCAAGTGAAATTGAAACGTATTTATGAATGAAACAATGGTGAAACTAACAAACGTTTTGCCTTTACAGCTAGAAATATCTAAAGGAGGGCCAAGGATAAGCAGGATTCTGCTAAGAATAATGAAGAGATGACTTTGCAGCTAAAACTTTAGTGCGCTTATGACTGCAGGCGGAATGAATTTACTTCAGTTAATCTAAACGATTTCAAAAGCAATAAGGTACTACTGTGGCACTACTGCAGGCAGCGGCAGAGTCAGGATTTTCGTCTACGGGGGCGACCTACAACTGTTTTATAGAGGAGGAAAGACCATCAAGATTTTCATATAGACGGGGCTAGAACCGCAATTAGTGAAACGTTTTACTACAATGTTAGCGTTTATTCGACACGAACTCAGCGGTTGCTCACCGGGTGAAGTTAAGACATTATTTCGCCATTGGTGGTGGTCGGGAAGCCTATGAACAACGGGCGTGGTTTTGATTGGCGATTCTCTTTCTGTGCCGGTTATTGCCCCAGCGACCCATGTGACTGTTGTAACTAGCTTCGAGCTTGCTACCTTGCGAAGTGCTTAGCTTATTTAAGGGTTCACTGATGCTGGAAAAGCTGCTTCACTACTCTGTGCTCGTGCCTCTGATGGCATTGACGTTACACTTGTGTGACTTTTTTCAGTCCACGATACCTGCCCGATGACTAACTGTATGCTGGCCATGTTGTGTGCTGAAGGGCGATGCATCAAGATGGCCGAGAGGGCAGCTTGTCGGTCGCATGCTCTCCGCATCGTTCGACGACTCCTCATGGCGTTCCGCCAACTTGAGGACGCTTCCTCCTTCGCCGGTTACGATGCACGCGTGACGTCATCTGCAGTTACGCCGTAAAGATTTGAACCTTGTGAATGCAATGCCGAGATACATGTGACTCTACACGTCTACCAACTTAGTGCGGTTACGACTGACTATATGGCTGATGAATTGGCGTGTCGTTTGCCAAAGAGCTAGAACTTCCTGCACGATTTGCAATGATTTAATTGTGAATTCGCTTAGTTCAAACGTCTGCCATTGGGTGCATGCTCAACTAGTAGAGCTGCAGGCGTCTTCTTTGCATACCGCTCGGGCAGTCTACCAGAATGCAAAGCAGACAAGACGTATTGGCGAGACGATGCAAGAAATGAACACATTTAAGTCGCAGTCGCAATCGCACGTGTAGCAGCGATGTGGAGAGTGACTCCACCTTGGGTTGTGTGCACTAATCACGTTTTAGTTTTGAAAATATTTCAGTATCTATTACGATAGAGACGAAGCTGCAGGCAATGATGGCCCGTCAACAGCCAAGCCAAGTGCAGACGACCTGAGCGTCTGAAAAGTCGAGGCTTTGGAGATGAATTGGAGCCCAGCTGGTCGTTGTGATGGCTGTCGCCAATGAAAGTGACTGCAAGACAGAAAAATCAATAGCTACGAATGAAGCATCCCGAAAAACATATTGTAATTTACTTATGTTAAAGCCTGCCGAGGTAGCGAAGCCGAACGCGGGCACCTACCACAGTTTATTGCGTTACGTATCGTTTATTATTGTCGCCAAAAACGGCCGCAATTTAAGGAATCAGCGTGCTCAATCAGCCAGATATGACTGCTGGTCTAATATTTGCGATATATAGATTATAAGGACTAGCATTCTGTAATAACATTTAATCTGCAATTAGGCATCATGTGAAGCGGAACTCATATAATAGGCAGTCAGTATTGGTTTGGGCGTGCTGCGAAAGTTGTAATAGGTACATTACGCTGATGCTCCACACCCGTAGCCATCCCTGGCTGTCGAATAGACTGCTCTACGCTTAGAACATATAAGGACATAGGGATATAAGGACATTTAATTTTTATATTAAAGTAAGAGAGGTCTTTATTGCTGCTTTGCTCTAATACCTTCGGAATAGCTGAATGTGTTGAGGCACCATCTACGACTCGCTAGCCTCGCTTAGTGAAGAGTGGAGTTAGTCTCTTGAGTAATAATAATAATAATAATAATACACTTGATAAAGCGCCCTCAGAGAACTCAATCTCTTTCTAGGCGCTTTAAATTTGCTGCAAAGGAAACGCGATCAAATGGTGAGCGGTATCATGCTTGATAAACACCAAGAATAACACGGTTAATGGTGATACGGACAGGGTCAGCATGCAACTGTGGTCAGTTGCAGCATTCAGAGTGTCAGCACGCATAAGCACGTAAAGGACGAATCTCAGGGACCCATTGAATGCTCTCCTTAATAGGTGCGTTTTTTAGTTCTTTCTAAATGTGGTCAAGTCAGGGGATGTTGTGATGCAAGTCAGGAGTGAATTTCAGACTTTGGAAGCATACGAACTAAAAGCAAGGTCTCCACAAGATTTGAAGTTTGTACGAGGTATTGGCAAACTTTTGGATTCCGAAAAGCGAGTGGTACGATGCTTGGCCTGGTGGGGGAGTAGATCTGATAGATAGGCTGGAGCCAAAGAATGAAGTGACCTCAAAGTGAGCGACAAAACCTTCAAGTCAATCCGTTGCTTGACTCGTAGCCAGTGCAGGTCGGCGAGAAGTGGTGTGATGTGGTAACTGCGACGCTGATGACAGACAAGTCTGGCTGCAAAGTTTTGCACCAGCTGTAAGCCCCTAAATGCACATGCCGGCAGGCCAGCAAGCAATCGATTGTTTATTATGAGTTATACTTGACTAGAACCGTTTCAAGCACTGCGTTTGTGGCCAAGAACTTTGATGATTAACCATCACGTCGCATTTGTAACGTGATCATACCCGTACCCAGAGACTCCACTGGTCGTTCGGCAGCCGACTGTTGGAGTCTGACGGTACGCTTTCATGAATTTAGCAAACTATAGATTCGATAGAGAACGACGGAAAAGTTGTTACCAGTACAGTCGTCCCACTGCTCAAAGAATTATCAAATTGTACAAGTTATTGGCTTAAGTGTCCGCAAGTTATTTGTACGCAAGCATAATTTGTGCAGGTAAATATGGTGTAATAGCGAGCGAGTTATTTTTCGGCTCAAAAACAATAAACCCACTACTCTTATACAAATTTTCTGTGAGATACCGTTATGCTTTTGTGATGAAGTATTTGATTGTAAAAAAAAGCACAGGAGGTAAGGTTGTTGACTACTTTCTGGTAACTGCCGCTCCCTGCAGTACGCGAGAGAATCTCTACTAATTAAAGCGAGAAAGTCTGTCACGCCGCAAGATGGCGCTATTGCGTCGCGTGGCCAGATGGTGAACTTTTGTCAAGTGGCAAGATGGTTCGGCGTTGTCTTCCGTGGTGGAACTGCTATGACTCAGCGAAGCGAGTCCACAGGCTGATAGTAATTTATAATTTACGTCTGCAGAGTGAAACAAGGGCCGACTGGCGGACAGGGTGGATCAATGGCAGGTAAAAGTTTCGAATTTGTATGTCATCCAGAATACTATGAAACTTGATTTCGATATATAGAAAATTATAATATCCTTTCAATGGCCCTAAAAATAAATTATCAACTTTGGTATTTCCCGTCATCGATATCGTTGTGATGTCGCCATTTCGCGCTGACCGTGGGGATGATATCGATCAGTCGCACGAGTCGAAAGCATAAATTCCGTTTCATCCAGTTTTACTAATTTCTAATAAACACTTTTTTATGATGCAAAATTTTCTTTTTCCAAAAAGAAACGGCCCCAGCTGTAGGCTTATTGCTTCACATTCTTGATTAAAGTACTGCTGCACACAATATCCCAGGATAGATGTGGTTAAGCCTACATTCACGGGGTAATACGAAACGTGTTTTGCGTCTGAGCTGAGAGAAAATGGAGAGTATCTACACCTTTAACTCCCAGAAAACCAATAAAGCATGCTGCGTGCGTGCTTGATATTGTTTTTACTAGCCTCTTAAGAGCAGACAAGCGTCATGCGGTCACGGCAATCTAACAGTTTCATGGTAATACAGCGGAAGTCTAATGCATCAGCCACAAGAGAGCAACCAGCTTATGCCCTACTACTTCGTTGCGATAAATGTAAGAGACGGAAAAAATAGCTTACAAAATTATAATAAACAGTAAAAGTTTGTTTCATCCCATGAAAAATAAATCTCTTTCTAGGCGCTTAATATACGCCGGAGAGAAAAATATATATCAACCGGTACATAAAAATAACACGAAACGTTTCCGCTTGCGTTGGCACATACCGGAAAATTCGGGGACATGGCCAATGCTTTATTTGGGTTTCCAGCTTTGCTTTAAATATAAAAATTCAAGGATGTCGTATTGAAAACTTTGCTCCGACTTCCAAAATTTTAAAGTGCAGAAATAGAAGCGCAGACGGCTCGGTCTCCGAAAGCTTTTAGATTGATTTGATGAACGTCTCAACGAGGGGGTCAGAGTAGGGGGCGGTACGAGAGACAGCCTGGTAAGTATGTCAGATAAGCTAGCCGTAGCAATAGAACGAAGGGACCTAAAAGTGAGTGACAGCACCCTGAAGCCTCTTCGTTTCGTAATAGTGGAAACCGTGCAAGTCTGAGAAATGGTGCGACGTAGCATGTTCCTTACATAGATAGCAGATAGGCGGGGTATCCGCATGCTAGTATGTTAGAGCGCTAAGCTTCTTGGTAGCGTTAGTGGTTTCGGTTGCATGTGCAGTAGCAGAGAGCTTCAATTTACGCGACACTAGATGAAAAGCTCAACTATTTCGGAGGAGACAACAAGAGATACGATATATGTACTTGGAGTTTAAAATTTCCGACGCATGCTTGCGTCAATGTAATACCCAGCCAAGTAGCAATTCAGTATTAGTATGATCAGTTTGAAAGTGTGATGGATGAAAGTGTACATTGATCGCTGACATCTTGTGACGTCGTCACGCGTCGGTCCACAAGGAATAATAAAAACTGGGCGAAAGTCAGAGGTAGCAGAGAAGAAGCATGGCTGTAAATAAAGCGCTACAGGGCAAATAAAGCCCGCGACTGCAAATAAAATGTAGCAAGAGATCTGACAGTGTCGTTGATCAAAATTTGTGAAAGCGAGTTTCACATTCCACGGGCGAGAGGCCGAGAAACGTTACATGCTTTTCAGCGATAGATAGAACTAAGCGTGAGTCAGGTACTTTGTCTGCAGTCCTTTCGGCGACCGTGTACCAAACTTGGGGCCGAAACTAGCAGATCTGAAACTTCGTACGAGATAAGCTATTCAATCGCCTATTGCCTGGGACTGCAGGTGCTGGATTGAAAATGATTGTAACCCGGCCAAGAGGTCTCGAAAGATTTCTAGCACAACAATTTAATCACATCTCATTTGTTTCTATTTGTCACTCCGGCCAAGCATGTGTGTCAAATCCCACGTACATTCAATCCTAATCGCTCTAGTAATCAACGCATAGTGTTACAAATGCATTGCTGAGGCTTCCGATCTTACGTTCTTCACCACGAATACTGCGACCTTTAGGGTTGCTGGACATTGAACACGCCTATTAGAAAATTTGCGGCTAACCACAATTATTTTTCAGGAAACACAAATAATCTCAACTATTGCAATACTGTGACCCATTTAGCATGTTAACGTTTCCACTGCCCGCCCGTTGAATTAAAATCCGTACTTGGCAGCGATGTTCATTAGAACCCTTGCTTAATTTGACTCTGCTACCTAATTGGGCTCTAGAATAAATGGCCACTGGGGATTTGCAGACTCTTTCTTCACAGCTAATGTTGTAGCTGCCTGTTTCCCATTTTCGTCACCTGCAGGCATCGCTGCATTGGACTGGGCTTCCGCGAACCTTCTAAACCCTTTGCTCTCCTCGAGTCTCGTAAACACCTGTTCTCTGGGCTGGAGATAGTTGACTGGAGACGGTCGCCAGAGTGCGTCGACTGATGCTCCCTGTGCGGGCGACGGCCCGTTTTTTTATCAGCAGTCGCCCCTTCGTTACCCTCCGAGCGCCAACTCAGCGAGATCTGCGTGCCCGCTCGGCGCCCATGGTATGCAGCAGGCGAGGCTGACGTGAATGTGCGGAACGGTGCGAAGGTCACCAAACAAGCGCCGGGCAAAAGGAATTGCTCGGCAACATGACTCTCTGCGAGACTGCACGCAGCCCAAGGCGGCGGCGTCCCGGCTTGCAAAGTCACGCGGGCTACCACCGCAAAAGCAATAACATAAGCGTTGCGAGCCGTACTACGGCCGACTTGCATAGAGGGCTGTAGTGGAGACGGCAGTGCGTGTAAGCGCATTCGTGCACAACCATGCAGAGATTGAGAGACAGACAGAGAAAGAGAGAGAGGGAGAGAGAGCGACAGAAGGAGAGCCAGGTGAGATTGTGTTCCATTATCTATCATTTATATGTCCAACCCTCTCTTTCTGCATGTTTGCGAAGAGATGAACGAGCATAGATAACGGATAATATATTAAAACAAAATTTCTGTATTTCTTACTGTGCAGTGACAAAGCTAACGCAGGTTTATCAGACCAGCCGTTCAGCGAATGCGGTACTTTCGCCGCTAGATGGCATAATTGCAAACATTCACATCGGTGGTTGAATTAATCAACTCAACAACGAACCGAAGTTCATTGAAGTACGAGGGGAACATGATTGAGAAAAAAGGTTCATATCTCCTCTTATAGAGGCCGTCGATGGCTACTGTAAAAAACGGATTAGTACAGTGCACGTCTTTGAGTACATGTTGAAGATCAGGTGACACGACGTCCTCTTTTCTATAGCTGCAACAGAGCTTTGGCGTCTATAATCTCACTAGCAGCAACAGCAGCAACAAAGGACGATCTGCTTCAGGATTGGAACCCAGGATCGGGGTCGTGCCTGGTGAGAAAGTTGTCCGTGAGCTAAGACCCAGGTACGTCGAGTCGTCGTCCGACTGGTCCTGCCGACACTTCGTGTAACCGAAAGTCTGCCCGACGTAAGATTCCTGCTGCAACGGCTGTCACAATCTTGGCGGTTTCCTTCGACGGCGCTCAACACACACTGAAGCCCGTACCATTGGGTGAATGGCAATTTCTCTGCAAAGTGCAAATGTCCGACGGCAGCTCAGCAAACAAGGTTTGCTTCCAAAGCCGGAATATAACAACTGCAAGAAATAAGCACATACATGAGCAAAAAAATACTGCTCAAAATACCAAGAGCATCTTTCAAACGTGGACACTTACAAAATGTAGTGGAACAGCCTGGCTTACTCATAAAGAATTTCTGTCTCTCTTTCTTTCGCTCGTCATCTCTGTTGCTCTCTCTCTCTCTCTCTCTCTCTCTCTCTCTCTCTCTCTCTTTCACTTAAGGATTGCTTCCTGTGACTTGCTGAATTCTCAGCATTGCATCTCACTACCTCGAATAACCCACGATACTTACCGAGACCTCATTCGTCAGCGTTATTGTGAACTGCGATGACCTAAGAAAAATACTAGCAATTAATTTCAAGTCACCTTCTCAATATCCTAAAAGCAAAATATCGTGGGAAAAACCTCGGCCTCGCATGCATAGCCCGTCTTACCCCAATAGGTGTTTTACAGATAGGACTTTAAGGCACCGGATATTCACGAGGCCATGTGAACGCGGTATCGCCAGGCTGTGCGAACGCCAGCAATGCCGGAGCCAGGCGTCTTCGAGGGATCTGAATATGTTCCTGTAAAATACTCAGGCGACGAAATCAGCCCATGGTAAATGCCGAACGCTGGCAAACAAACTCAGCCACTACCGTTAAAGTCCGCAAGCTCGAGAACCACCGAGTAAGTTAGGAAAGAAAGGTACATTTGATGCACAGATGTTGAGATATTAAAGGGGTTGACGGGAATGCTAATATATGTATGTATGTATCTCCGTCTGTAACTCCACAAAGTCATAAAGACCACGTGGGTGTTACTTAGGAGAGTTTTGGATAGCGCACTCACAGCCTAAGCTGCTTTCGGTACGCATTCAGTAGCCAACAAGACCCTTTCCAGGAGTCAATCTCGATCCTGTTAAATCCGGTCTGTCGCTACACGTCTCTACGGATGCCTTTAATTTGAATTTGGGTACTGTCAAATGTCGACTCAAATACGTAAAACGTAGTCTGACTCTGCATGCCACTCGCTTAGCTGCAACGACTCTGCATCCAGACTCTCAGAAATGGAAACATGGCGATATCAATAGCAGATTCTCTGCTATGCTAGAAACCAGTGAGTAGGTTAAATTAATCGTCTCATATTCGGAGCCGCAGCAATATCAGAAATAGCAGCACCGGCTGCTGCTGCTTGCCGTCGCTGTATTTTTTTTTATTCAACGGTTTGGGAGCTCCGGAAGTGCATGACTCCCGGACAGTAGCACCAATCTTGCTTCGGCCACCCCTGCCTCAAAGCTGAAGCCAGAGAGATCGGGTAAGTAAACCGCCGCTGAAAAGTCGAATCGCAATTGGTGGCGGTACGACAACCTTTAGCGACGGAACCTTTTCCCGGGGCGAAGGGGTAGACGGGCGCTACAGCTCGAGACACCTCCGGGAGATCAGGTTCTGCTACGCGAGGCGGCCCATAGCGTCCAACTGGTTCGGGCAGACGGTACTTCACGTAAGTGGGGAGCTCGGCCTACGTAAAACGTAGTCTGGCGAAGCATAAATAATAAAATAAATAAATTCTAGCTGATTAAACAGTCCCTTTTTGCATAGCAACAGAAGAGCCTTTACGGCTATCACCACAGCTTGCAGTCCGCGATAAAGAATCGCCCACTGCAGGAATTGAACCCACAACCTCAGGACTGAGGTCGTGAGAGCAAACGCCTTACCTAGTGTGTCATCACGGCTCACCAATGCATGCCACCCGCTTAGCTGCAACGACTCTGCATCCAGACTCTCAGAAATGGAAACATGGCACCGTCAACAGCAGAGTCTCTGCTATGCCAGCAACCAATGAGTAGGTTATATTAATCGTCTCATATTCGGAGCCGCAGCAATATCAGAAGTAGCAGCACTGGCTGCTGCTGCTGCTTGCCGTCGCTGTATTTTTTTTTAATACAACGGTTCGGGAGCTCCGGAAGTGCATGACTCCCGGACAGTAGCACCAATCTTGCTTCGGCCACCCCTGCCTCAAAGCTGAGGCCAGAGAGATCGGGATATGTAAGCCACCGTGGAAAAATCGAATCGCAATTGGTGGCAGTTCGACAAACTTTACCGACGGAACCTTTTTCCAGGGTGAAGGGGTAGACGGGAGCTACAGCTAGAGACACCTCCGGGAGATCAGGTTCTGCTACGCGAGGCGGCCCAACGCGTCCAACTGGCTCGGGCAGACGGTCCTTCACGTAAGCGGCGAGCTCGGCCTACGTAAAACGTAGTCTGGCGAAGCATAAATAAAAAAATAAATAAATCCTAGCTGATTAAACAGTCCCTTTTTTAGCGACAGAATAGCCTTTACGGCTATCACCACAGCTTGCAGTCCGCGATGAAGAATCGCCCACTGCAGGAATTGAACCCACGACCTCGGGACTGAGGTCGTGAGAGTAAACGCCTTACCTAGTGTTTCATCACGGCTCACCAATGCATGCCACCCGCTTAGCTGCAACGAATCTGCATCCAGACTCTCAGAAATAGAAACATGGCACTGTCAACAGCAGAATCTCTGCTGAGCCAGCAACCAAGGAGTGGGTTATATTAATCGTCTTTTTTGCGAAGCCACAGCAATATCGGAAGTAGCAGTACCGGCTGCAGCTGCTTCCGGTTGCTATATTTTGCTTTCGCATACAACGGTTCGGGAGCTTAGGAAGTACGTGATTCGCGGACAGTAGCAGCAATGTTGCTTCGGCGACCCCCCCTCTGCCTCGAAGGGGAGATCGGGTGGGTAAGCGACCACAGAGAAATCGAATCGCAATCGGTGGTGGTACGACAACCCGTAGCGATGGAACCTATTCCCGGGGCGAATACACAGCGTCCAAGACTTTGTACTTCAAACTAAACGCTCCACTGGACGAGCAACTGGCCAGTATTCAAGAGAAATAGGAAAATTGAACTGAACCACTGTGATTCATTCACATTTTATACCGATTCCAAAAAATCACTTCAGCCATCATCAGTATATTATCAATACAGCCATTATCAAGACTTAGATAATGCAAGACAACCGAGCATTGATGTACACGGAACCAAAGCAATGACATCACTAATAGAAAGTGGAAATGCCGGAAAGAAAGGGTTGGGAGGTCGGGGCTCATCGGTTCTATTTGCCTGCCTTTCGGTGCTTCCTCAGACGGGCAGTTCTAACAGTGCTTCAAGTTCTGACCGTCCTAAGGGACACGGCTCTGAGCTGCATGAGGAGCGACTGATTGTGCAGCTTCAGGTCGAGTTGCCTATTCGTTAAGTGGCATTGCTGCCCTCTGGATCAAGCCACATCCGAGTACCTGCTACATTCTGCACTGAGCTGTACCAATAAAACCAGGCTCAGCCGATGCATTCAGGCAGAGTGGAAGACACATCGACTAAGTCGCGTGCAGCAAAATTTCGTCACCAACGGTGCAGTTACTTGACTGCAGAAACCCAGCCGGTAGTGAGTTATATGCAGCGGTGTTCAACAACTGGTCTGTATGCAGGCTCATTGTTTGAGGTTGGTGAGATGAGGATGTGTAGAAATATTGTCCAATCGCTGTGACTAATGGCTGCTCGAGACAGCACTCGAAATACCAAGCGAGGTGCACTCTGGCCACGTTCCCCAGCTGGGTACGCCTCGGTTCTTTGTGATTGCTCAATCCATGGAACCTAGCTAGAGAAACCACGTCTAGGAAAGCATTAGAACGAAAGAGTAACAATATGCCTGCACGATTAATGAGGAAGCATTAGGTGTCTTCTTAAAGGACATCACTTTGAAGTCTGCAGAAGCAAGAGTGTTCCTTCGCGAGAGCGCCGTTCATCAACAACTACAAACTATTTCGCATTTGATAAAGATCCACAGCTACAGAAATGATTTTACGAGCTAGCAGCTCGCTTGGAAAATGGGCCTGCTTCTCGCGTCTAGGCGGAGTTTTGGCGGGAGTGCTGCTCGACGGTGGCAGGCCGCCGAAGCCAACGGTCACAATTCGGGGGCGGCTCGAGCAGGATCAGCGACTGAGGTCAACAGGACCGACTGGTAGCAGCAGACGGACGGGAAGCGGCTGTCTCAGAAAGAGAGCCGAGCCGTTCGCCAGCTCACTCCTCCGCCGCCGGCGTCCAAGGCGCTTGGCCGATGTTCACCCCAGACAGCACCCTTGCGGCCCTTGAAGTCGGCCTCACGTCGGGTGCCTTGGAGGTGGGGTTTATAATGACTAGGGAAGCGTGGGCGGGCAGTTCCCGCACCGGAACGTTTGACTTGAGTGCTGCTTGGCCACAAATATACTGCGACCCAAACGAGGACGGGAAGTGCCTCGAGTGCCCTGAATCTGGGCATTCGGATGACGAGCGAAGGGTGGGCGGGCAGTGCCAGGTGTGCCCTGAAGCTGGGATTTCGTACGACGTTTGACGTACGTACGACGTTCGTTCAACACGTATCACCATGCCGTGCGAACGCCAGCAATGCCAGAGACAGGCGTCTTCAAGAGATCTGAATATGTTCCTGTAAAATACTCAGGCCACGAAATCAGCCAACGGTAAATGCCGAACGCTGGGAAACGAACTCAACTGCTACCATTAAAGTTGGCAAGCTCGAGAACCACCGAGTAAGTTAGGAAAGAAAGGGACATTTGATGCATAAATGTAGAGATGTTAAAGGGGTTGACGGGAATGCTAATATCTGTATGAATGTATGTACGTAACTCCGCCTGTAACTCCACAAAGTCATAAAGACCACGTGGTAGTTAGGCAGGAGAGTTTTGTATAGCACACTCACAGCCTAAGCTGCTTTCGGTGCGCATTCAGTAGCCAACGAGACCCTTTCCAGGAGTCAATTTCGATCCTGTTAAATCCGGTCTGTTGCCACAGGAGGCGGCAGACCGGATTTAACGTTTAATTTGTACGCGAGGCGGCACAACGCGTCCAAATGGCTCGGGCAGACGGTCCATCACGAAGGCCGCGAGCTCGGCCTACGTCAAACGTAGTCTAACGTAGCATGCCACCTGCTTAGCTGCAACGACTCTGCATCCATACTCTCCGAAATAGAAACATGGCAATGTCAACGGCAGAATGTCTTCTCAGCTAGCAACCATTGAGTGGAATATAGTAATCATCAAGTGTGGCGCCGAAGCCGATTAATAATATCAGATCAGAATATCAGAAGAAGCAGCACCGGCTGCTGCTGCTTGCCGTCGCTGTATTTTTTTTGCAAATACAACGGTTTGGGAGCTCTGGAAGTACCTGATTCTCGGACAGCAGCAGCAATCTTGCTTCGGCCACGCCTGCCTCAAAGGGGAGGCCTGGGAGATCGGGTAAGTACGCCGCCACGGAAAAATCGAATCAAAATCAGTGGTGGTACGACAACCTTTAGAGAAGGAACTTTTTTCCGGGGCGAAAGGGTCGACGGGCGCTACAGCTCGAGACACCTTTCGGAGATCCAGTTCAGCTGTGCGAGGCGGCCCAACGCGTCCAACTGGCTCGGGCAGACGGTCCTGCACGTCAGCACGGAGCTCGGTTTATGTAAAACGTAGTCTGACGAAGCATGCCACCCACTTAGCTGCAATGACTCTGCACCCAGACTCTCTTTAATAGAAACATGGCAATGTCAACAGCTGAATCTCTGCTGAGCCAGTAACCAATGAGTGGGTAATATTCATTGTCTTGTGTTCATAGCCACAGCAATATCAGAAGTAGCACCCCGGCTGCAACTTGCCGGACAGTAGCACCAATCTTGCTTCGTTCGGCCTCCCCTGTCTCAATGGGGAGACCAGGGAGATCGGGTGGGTAGGCCGCCTCAGATAAATCGAATCGAAACCGGTGCAGCTCGAGAAACCTCCCGGAGATCCTGTTCTGCTATGCGAGGCGGCCCAATGCGTCGAAATATCTTGGGCGCAGGGACCTGCATGTCAGTGCCGAGCTCGGCCTACGTTAAACGTAGTCTGATGCAGCAGACCACCTGCTTAGCTGCAACGTCCTGTTGAAGCCTTAGCACGACTCAAAAGCAAGATCGACAGAGACGGTTCGGCCAGTGGGGCGTCGGCGGCAAGAGCTATCTTTACAGGAATCTGCATTAACACTGCTGGTGGCTACTGATATTCGCCGCTTATTTGAAACCACTCGCAAAACGGAGCATGAAATGATCGGCAAGGCTTCTAACAGTTGCTCCACAGCGGTGGGGACGAAAGCAGTTTTTGCGTGATATTCACTGACCTCGGGAAACCCAAATGCTGCTAAGCCTGGAGCAAAGGAGTTGGACTGTCGGAATTGTGGACTCAGACGCAGAGCGTGGCGAGCAGATTGCCCGGCTCAAGGACGCCACTGCCACAAGTGCAGTGTACCGTTTCAGTGTACCATGTTAGTACCGGGCCAGCATGCACTATGTGCACGGAGGTGAGGAAGCTGTTGCAAATGAAGTCAGAACGCAAATGTTGGCATTCGGAGGGAGCTGTCAGAATACTCGCATCACGGTTCTGACGGTGGTCAACAAAGCTAGACGTAGGCCCTGACGTCAACACCATCAATTAACGTTTTGTTCGGAAAACCCAGATCTCGAGTGCTACCCAAAGTCTTATGTCTTGGAACGGCGGTTTCTATTGTGCCAGTCGGGAGAACCCACCTTGGCGTGGCCAACCCGAAAGGCAGGTACCATAACTTTCACGACATTTTTCGTTGTGGCATTAGGGGGCCTCTTAAAGGACATCACTCTGAAGTCTGCTGAAAGACGAGTGTTCCTTCACGTGTGCCCGTTCGTCAACGACTAGAAACTATTTTGGCCTTTTATGAAGATCTACAGCTACAGGAATGCTTCTTCGAGTTAGGAGCTCCAGGCGGAGTTTTGGCAGGAGTACTGCCCGACGGTGGCAGGCAGTCGAAGCCAACGGTCCAAACTCGGCAGCTGCTCGAGCCGGTGCATCAGCTGCTGACCAGCAGGAGCGTCTGCCAGCAGCAGACGGACGCGAGGCGCCGGCTCACAAGGAGAGCCGCACGCCAGCTAACTCAACCTCCGCAGCCATCGTCCAGGGCGCTTAGCCGACCTTCACCCCAGATAACACCACTGCAGCTCTTGAAATCGGCCTCAGATCGGCTGCCCTGAAGGTGGTTTTTCCAACGACGAGGGTAGCATGGGCTGGCAGTGCCAGTACCCGAACGTTTGACTTTCGTGGAGCTTGGCCACAAATATACAGCGAACCAAACAGCGTGTCGGTAGTATATTCGATGCCACCGGTGATTTTACCGCATCCCTTGCATCTGTCGTATCCGACAGGCAGGGTATTCGCCACATCTGTCCTCAACGATGCCACCATTGATTTCTCTGCAGCCCATGTAGCTGTGGTACTCGATGACCTCTGGACCGACGTCAGTTGGAGGGAGAGAGAGAGAGAGAGAGACAGAGAGAGACAGAGAAAGAGAGACAGAGAGATGAATGAATCGAGTGAGAGGCGTTTCAACTATTACTGTGGCCATCAAAGAGGATAGTATTTTTTACTTTACAGCCCTTTGAATTGGCCACTTTCGCTGAGGGGTAGCCTACCATCATTCATGCATCCTCAATGGGCTCCACCCATGGGGCAGTCATACATACATATGCTGCCGCCACCTCCAGGTAACCTGGTGTTACCACAGTATGCTGGGTTTCGGCCACAACCACCTGCAGGACTTGATCAACCAGCGCCTGTAGGACTTGATCAACCACCACCTGCAGGACTTGATCAACCACCACCTACTGGACTTGATCAACCACCACCTACAGGACTTGATCAACCACCACCTGCAGGACTTGATCAACCAACACCTGTAGGACTTGATCAACCACCACCTGCAGGACTTGGTCAACCACCACCTATAGGACTTGATCAACCACCACCTGCAAGACTTAATCAACCACCACCTGCAGAACTTGATTGACCACCACCTATCGGACTTGATCAATCACTAGCTACAAGACTTGATGAACATTCTCCTGGACTTGATCAACCATCTCCAGGACTTGATCAACCACCACCTGCAGTACTTGGTCAACCACCACCTGCAGGACTTGGTCAACCACCACCTGCAGGACTTGATTGACCACCACCTACAGGACTCGATCAATCACTACCTAAAAGACTTGATGAACCTTCTCCTGGACTTGATCAACAATCTCCAGGACTTGATCAACCACCACCTGCAGTACTTAATCAACCACCACCTACAGGACTTGATCAACCACCTCCTGGACTTGATCAACCATCTCCAGGACTTAATTAACCACCACCTGCAGGACTTGATCAACCACCACCTGCAGGACTTGGTCAACCACCACCTCCAGGACTTGATCAATCACCACCTGCAGGACTTGGTCAACCACCACCTACAGGACTAGATGAACCACTACCTACAAGACTTGATCAACCACCTCCAGGACTTGATCAACCACCACCTGCAGGACTTGATCAACCACCACCTGCAGGACTTGATCAACCACCACCTCCAGGACTTGATCAACCACCTCCAGGACTTGATCAACCACCACCTGCAGGACTTGATCAACCACCACCTACAGGACTTGATTAACCACTACCTACACGACTTGATCAACCACCTCCAGGACTTGATCAACCATCTCCAGGACTTGATTAACCACCACCTGCAGTACTTGATCAACCACCACCTACAGGACTTGATCAACCACCTCCAGGACTTAGTCAACCACCTCCAGGACTTGATCAACCACCACATACAGGACTTGATCAACCACCTTCAGGACTTGGTCAACCACCACCTACAGGACTTGATCAACCACCACCTGCAGGACTTGATCAACCACCACCTACAGGACTTGGTCAACCACCACCTGCAGGACTTGATCAACCACCACCTGCAGGACTTGATCAACCACCTCCAGGACTTGATCAACCATCTCCAGGACTTAATCAACCACCACCTGCAGTACTTGATCAAACACCACCTACAGGACTTGATCAACCACCACCTGCAGGACTTGATTGACCACCACCTACTGGACTTGATCAACCAATACCTACAAGATTTGATCAACCACCTCCAGGACTTGATCAACCACCACATGCAGGACTTGATTGACCACCACCCACAGGACTTGATCCACCACCACCTGCAGGACTTGGTCAACCACCACCTGCAGGACTTGGTCAACCACCACCTCCAGTACTCGATCAACCACCACCTACAGGACTAGATCAACCACCTCCAGGACTTGATCAACCACCTGCAGGACTTGATCAACCACCACCTACAGGACTAGATCAACCACCTCCAGGACTTGATCAACCATCACCTACAGGACTTGATCAACCAACTCGAGGACTTGTTCAACTACCACTTGCAGGACTTGATCGACCACCTGCAGGACTTGATCAACCACCACCTGCAGGACTTGATCAACCACCACCTCTGGGACTGCAATTGTGTACAATTGTTGACGTTTGCCTTCACCACTGACAGCACTCTCGTAGGTCTTGCACTGGAGCGTCTGGTAGCAACAGACGGACTCGAGGCGGCTGGCTTGGATGGAGAGCTGACCCGCGGTCGCCTATTGAGGCGAATGGAAGAGGCTACGGCTGGTACAGACGGCCTGGCGTCGGAATAGGACCTTGCGCCGGAGGAAGATTCGGCGGTATCTGTGGCAGTGATATACCTGGCATATTTTAAGGAGGAAGGCCCGGAGGCAGCTGCCCGTCGAGAGCTACCACTGCGGTCATGTACCCGGCCGGGGTGAGGCGACAGGATGAACAGAGGACCCGGCGTCGGCAGAGGACACAACGGCAGCAGCAGTTGCTGCTGCAGCTGCGTTCTTGTCGAGCAGCAGCTGCTTCGGAGTGGAGTACCGAGTACCCGTTGCGGCACGTCAAAATTCAGAGAAAATTGCATGGGTAAAAAAGGTTTTGAAAATGATGTGCTTCTTATGAATGACAAAGGTGCTTCGGTCGTATTGCGTTTGGTAGGACCAAGCAGCTTGGCAAGACAATTTAGGCGACTTTAGTGGGAATTTAATTTACCTCTCAATTTCTTTTTCTTATTTTGTTTTAGCCTGAATGAGGGCTGCTAAGCAGCCTTGGGGGAGCTGGGCTGCACAAACGATCAAGGTCAAAACCGGTTTAGCCTATTGGTTAAAATAGACTAGTCTCGAACCAAGGTCAACGTGAAAGTATTTGGTGACTTGAGGTCGTGGCCTCGAGCGCCGCGATACATGTAAAGCACCTTAATCGATATCAAGTTCTCTCAGGGCGCTATACAAATAGATTTCACATCACGCTGGAAGCTGCAAGCAACGGAAACGACACTTTTTGGAAAATGGCTGTTTTGCATCTTAGAGGGTTAAGTTATGGGCTACTGACTTCGGATAGCAGAACAGGGACTTAGCTAAACTAAGGAATCCCGGGAATCTTGGCCTTTGCACAGTGCTGACTATAAGAAGGCTGGGCACGGATGGAAGCAGGGAATGCCTAAGCAGTCCTACCTATACCTAGGCACAGACAACAAATGGCGGCATAATCATAAACGCCAGACGTGCTCGCACTGTTCAACGCCCACTACACATTCCTGCAAGTGCATTCTGTGAATAAAACGAATCGAGCCTGGGGCATGTAATAACCACAGAAGCTGGGGCAAGCAAATAAATGGCCAGAGCAGCTCCCTGCAAGCCTGCACACAAAGTACAACAACTCGAGTGAAAGCTCGAAATCTACTTACATGAAGATTTGGGATTAGCCAAACTTTAATGAGGAAAGCTCTGTTACAAAGTAAGCACTGCCTGGTGCTCTGCAGGTTTCTCTTCGTAAATTGTACCGGCAAATGCCACTCGGCTCCATTCTTAATACATCCAATAATCTCGGGCCATGGCAGACCTCCCGACCACCCAGAACTGTCTCAAAAATATTCTCGGTGGTTGTGTGAAAAACAGAGAGACGGCTGGGGAAGCTACGACGACGGCTAGGGGAGGGAGAGGTAAGGGTCTCCAAGGCGCTGCTGCTGCTGCGGCGGTCACATCAAGGCTGCCCATGCTCGCAGCAGCCGGGTACGACGAGTCCGGCTGCTGGGACTGCCGTGCAGCTCGAAAGAGCTCGGCGGTGCAGCAGCAGCAACAGCCCACAGATAACGGAGCGTCGAAGGCGATGCAGCATGGGACGAAGCTGAAGACTGCTGCTGCTACTGCAGAGGGAACTGATACAGCTGATGCTGCTGCGTTAGAAATGGTGGACACACAATGAGTGCATGGCCCCTGGCATACAGGCAGCATCGGCATTGCAGCCAGAGCTCCAAAGGATGGCAGCCGGTGCACGACGAATAAGATCTGCAATGTTTCACTAAGCTCGATGCAGTGCAGAAGCAATTTTATCAAGCATAACATTGTTAAATATGACATCGATCGGGTCAACATTTAGAAATGGTTAGTAAGATTAACCTTCAGCACATAACCATCTAATACTACTTTAGGTTACTTATCCCATCATGTGGCCCCTTTTCGGTAGCATGACATTAGCTAAATACTGCATTTTTTGGCAAATAAGGCACTAGTTCTTCACAACTGATATCGTGGGTTCAAATCTGCAGGTTGGCCTAGCAAACACCACACGGAAACGAGAAATGCAGTTTCCATGACCGCCTATGGACGTGCTTACACACAGACCACACTAGGTGTAAAAATAATAGCTTGTAAAAAAATAGATGCCCAGTGACATAAGAAATTGCTCAGCAAGCTGTAGAATAAAAGCTCTGCAAAAGCCTGCCAGAATATGCATAGCTACTAGCATAGGGATCGGTGGTTAATTGAGCATCTATAACCATCGAGGAGATCTTTTCGGAATCCAACAGTTTACCACTACCTCGTACAAACCTCAAATCCTTTGGAGACCGTGCATTTAGTTTGTATGATCCCAAAGCCTGGAACTCTCTCCCGACCTGCGTCAGAACATCCCCTGACCTGACCACACTTAAAAGGAACCTAAAAACACACCTATTTAGGACAGCATTTAGTGGGTCCCTGTGATTCGTCCTTCATGTGCTTATGCTTGCTGACACTGTGCATGCTGCCACTAACCACATTTGCATGCTGACCCTGTGCATGTCACCCCTAACCATCTTATTCATTTTGTTTGTTTTTCAAGCATGATTTTACTTACCATTTAATTGCATTTCCTTTGCAGTAAATGTAAAGCGCCTAAAGAGATTAAGTTATCTGAGGGCGCTTTATCAAGTACATTATTATTATTATTATTATTATTATCAAAAAGACATGGGTGGGCGGGTGCCGTTATTAATTTGTTGTTGTGGACGAAATTACACAGGTCAAGCACTGCACAGTACAGCCACTAGCAATGCACAGATATCCACGGATAAGGTTCAGACAAGGACATGCGATGACACTCGCAAGTCGTGCTCTCTCACCTCCACCATCTTGTAAGTGTAGGTGGAAGCGACAGCGCTTTCTCTTCCTTAGCTGAGACAGAGACACAGCCACATATAAAATTGGTCTTCGTGCCCTGGCTTTGCTGCGGCCTCGTGCATTCGGTTGCAGCTAGCTCAAGTGATGGTGATCCATTCATCTGCTCCATTCGCGGTCAGGTGAGCACCTTGAATACCGTATGTTCAATAGTTATTCGAAGCATGACAGGACAGCAAACGACATGATGCACATGAGCACACAACTTCAGCCACCGAGTACATACACTGCTTACCCAGAAATCCTTCGGCGCGCCAGAATGTGAAGACGAATTAGATGCAGGCCACTGCTCTTAAGTCGTCCAACAGTCAGAGCTGGAACCAGACGTCGCTCCGACTATCCAGTACATGCTTGATGTATACGCTAGATCACTCGCTTGAGCAGGGTTGGGGCCTTGACCTGCGAACACAGGTTCCAGCACTTTGAGAATAAGGCTCAAGTTCGTACCACTTCCCATAGATTCACGTGGCTGCAGAAGCAGGCGCTCGACCAGCACAATCAAGGAATTCGAAGAAGAACTCGAGCCCGGCTTGAGGTTCTATAGACGTTACAGAAGCTTATATAGCATTAGGTTGGATGACATGTTAGATCAGAGCTATGCGGTTTAGAGCCGCTGGGCATAAGCCACATTTTCCCAGCACGCTTCGAGGAGACTTACTATGTAGGATTCATGCAGGATTAATGCATAGCTCGTGTCGACAGCAGTCGACTTGCCTCTCGAGCCCGTCTTGTTTCACAAAAGAACTACAGGCATGGGGGTGAAGATGGGTGAAACGGCGCCTCGTGAAACAGAAAACAGACTACTCTAAAATCATACATGAATTTTTGGTAGCCTTTCAAGAGTGTATCCTCCCGAAATTGTTCAGCGCCTGTCGCACATATTTAGTGGAAGAAAGCCGTAGCAGGAGTTAACGATCGCCAAGATTCTTCTGGGTATGCTGCCGCGCTCTTAACAGTGCATCGCATTCGAATACCAATGATCTCTGTGCACTTGCCCGACATACCTTTTTGCAGAACTGACCATACATACAAGGTTTTAGGCGGATGGCTCCAACCGACAGGCAGATGTTTCGCGATTTGGGGCTCAGCCAGCGAAGGACCACCGGCCGCCATCAGGTGCCAACCGGAAAGGGTGAGCCACCGACTGATGACGTCAGGCGAGTCATTGACCGTTTGGTTAAAACATTTTCAAAACGTTTGCTGGGTGTCTGATAATGTTTTACTTACATGATATGTTATTTAGAATTGTCTCATAAGTAGCTTGCATATTTTCTGTGAACCTGAGCCCACAATGTTTACAATGGGGGCGCGCAGGTGCTCTGTTGTTGTGAAGGTGCAGTGGTAGCAGGTGCTTGCCTGGTGGGTGGGATATTTGCCACCAGATGCTCGTGGTCATGGGCCACTCAAGTTAATATTGGAGCTGGTTCCAGTACTGCGGTCAGCATCTGGCTAGATACAATTGCCCCAGTCGGCTGCCTGAAGTGTTCAAAGAAGTTGTCTTTATGGGTAACTAAGCAACATTCTCGTATTTGCTGTCTACTACAGATTCATATCAGTAATTGCTGGTAGTACCAGAGGTAACTGCTTGCACATGCTTGATACCAGTCAAGCCTACCATTACACGGGCAAACCCTGAGTCTTTCCGGGTCAGTGGCTGAAGGGGATTCGACCCGTGCATCTTAAAATTTGATTGAATCGATGCCAGAACGCGGCGCTGCACTGGTGGTGACTGTGGAAACAAGCTGCTCAACCAGTCACTCTTTTTTAAAGTGCTGCTTAGGTCAGGTTTTGAGTGCCCAAGCCACACTACTGTGGCCCCAGAGGACGTGCAATCCTCATCGTGAAGTTCTAGTCGATCTCGGTTAGCAAACCATGATTCGGATCGCCATTGGTCATGGTAAGTAAAATATTTCCAAATTTTGTCAAATAATACCCCATGCAATGAGCAGAGAACATTCCATCAGCCTTGCTCAAACGTTTTGCCTCGCTTTAGGACGATTGATGTGCTGAGCATTAAATGTGTACAAGTCTATGGTCTAATTTTCAGCCAACGGGCCACACTCATGAGCGCAGGATGAGAAAGCTTCACCTGTCCTCTTTGGTAGAGCAATAAAGTCTGCATCTTGCCTCGGCGACAGTCGCTTGTCTTTGCAGAAGGTACAAGACTCTCTGGATTATGATTTGCTAGTGCTAGTACTAGTATGGCCCGTGACTGCAGTAGAGCTGCAGTAAGCAGGACCAGGCTGCTGCATTTAATAATTTGTAGAGTGCCCTCAGAGATACGCTGGAAGGAAAAGCCGAGCCGAACCGGCTTCCAACTGTGAGTTTATCGATGAAAGCCTAGAGGTGGGCTGAGCGTTGCTGCTGAGGAGTGCCCCGATTCTGCTTTTCACATCTAGGGACTTGCATCTTCAGAGCAGGCAAGCCAAGGGTGTGGCCTGTGTTCTGAAAAATTAGACCATAGCCTCATTCTAGCATATGCTGCTGCTGTGACTTTGAGATTCCTTCAGGAAGTTGTAGCAGCTGACAAATTTTAGATACGACATAGCTTGAAAAAAGGAAAGCCAAGATCAGCCAATCGCACAGCCTAATCTTAGGACAGCATAGGATCGATCAGCCTCATTGGCAGCAGCAGAATCAGCATTATCGGCTATCACTCCTGACTCTGCTATGCTTTCTAAACTCTCCTGCATAACACCCACATAGTCTTTATGACTTTGTGGAGTTGCAGACGGAGATACATTAAATTGCATTACTGTCTCTTGCAAGGGGTAACAAGGGATTTTCTGCTGCTGGACTCAAATCCGCGCCCTGGGTCTTGAAATGCATGCACCTTACCCCTGGGCTAGGACTCACTGGCCAGAAGCGCTCGGCCGTGCTGCCAGCAGTGCCCTTTCCCATGCTCGTGCCTGCCCGAAACCACCAGCACGTGCTGCTGCTACTGCTGATTACAGAGTAGAGCGAAGTGTTGATAAGAGAGGTAACATGCTGGCTATCATCTGCACTATGAATAAGTGGCCAAAAGTTCAAAGCTGTCTGAAGTTGTGATTCGACCGAGTTAAAGAGTGTCTTGGTCTGAATGCTGGTGGCTGCTACTTTTGCTGCTGCCGGTTGCTTTCTGCAGACAATGCTGGAGTCGGCTTATTTGTGGGTTTTATTTTTGGCTGCTGTTGCCTGCTGGCTTCTGTCTGCAACCTGATGTGAGCTGGGTGCTTTCGTTGGTTGCTCGCTGCTGCCGGTGTACTGCTACCAGTTGGTGGTTGTTGGCTGCTTCTGTTGTGCTGCTTTTACTCATTTTCTCCCATTTCTTCCAGTGCAAGGTCTGCTGCTTATCTGCTTTGGCAGCTATTGCTACTCAGCTTACCCTGCAATAAGCCAGAAACACTTAATACGATGTCGACAGTTTTCTGCAAGTAGGTTGAGGGATCCTGACAACCTGTTGGCACCTTGATTGAATTGAAAATGACTTCATTTGACAGCAGAGGATTGCTGCTGAGCCTTTGGCTAAGGTCATTCAGGTCCATGGCAATGGCTTAGGTGTTAAGTTGCTCAGCTTGGTTATGGAAAGGAAGGCTATAGCCACAGAATGAAGGGTCCTAAAAGTGAGTGGCAGATACTTAAAGTGGATACTCTGCTTGATTGGGGGCCAGTGCAGGTAGGCGAGCAATGGTGTGATGTGGAGACTGCACCGTTCACGACAGGCAAGCTAAGCTGCAGAGTTTAGTACCAACTGCAAGTGCCTGATTGTATCGGTCGGTAGACCTGCAAGCAGTGATTTTCAGAAGTCGAGATGAGACGTAACAAATGCATGGACCAATTTTGATGTGATATCCCCGTCTAAGCAAACCCGAACGTTCGTTAAAATACATTTGCTATAACACCTCAGAGAACTCAATCTCTTTCTAGGCACTTTACAGTTGCTATAAAGGAAGCATGGTCAAATGGTAAGGCATTGAATCTTCCATGAACAGCAAGCTTAATATGGTTAAAGGTGATATGCATAGAGTCAGCATGTAAATGTGGCTAGTGGCAGCATGCACAGTGTCAGCACACATAAGCATGGATAGGATGAATCACATTCACTACCCATTAAATGCTGCCATAAATAGATGCTTTTTTAGTTTCTTTTTAAGTGTGGTCAAGTCAGGGGATGTCATGACGAAGTCGGAAGTGAGCTCCACACTTTTGGAGCATACGTACTAAAGGTGCGGTCTCCAAAAGATTTTAGGTTCGTACGAGGTAAACCACTAGATTACGAAAAGTGGGCGGTACGGTACTTAGCCTGTTGGGGCAGTAGATTGAAAGGCAGGCTTGAGCTAAAGAATAAAGGGACCTAAAAGTGAGTGAACAAAACCTTGAAGTCGATACGCTGTTTGACTGGGAGCTAGTGCAGGTCGGTGAGAAGTGGTGTGATGTAGCAACAGCGACGCTCCGACAGACAAGCCTAAAGTTCTGCACCAGCTGTAAGCACCTGATTGCACAGGTCGGCAGACCATTAACCAGTGATTTCCAGAAGTCTAGACGGGATGTCACAAATGCATGGACCAGTTTAGATGTGGTATCCCGGTCCAAACAAGATCGAATGTTTGTGCTGTTATGTAGCTGAAATTAGTGCGACTTGCACATGTCTCAGGTGCGGTACTGCTTTGTCTTTTGCAATATTACATTCACCGAAAAAGAGCTGAAGAGAATTTGACTGTGGACCTAATGTGGACGTGTATTAAAAGGTTACGTTGGAATAGTACACATAGATTTCCTGCAGATGCTACGGGTGATATGCTGGCACAGATGATTTTGAGCCTTAACCTTTCCAATTTCTGTCACAGTAGGTTTCTCCATAACTGGTAAGATTGTTTTTATCGTCATTCGGCTTGAGAAAGTTTGCAGCCATCTAAGTGCAGACATTAACAATATATGCAGCAAGGAAGTTGAGCGTGTTAGACGTGCTAGAGGGCTTGGGGAATCAAAGCATAGGCTGTGTGTGTTCGGAATAAAATTAAAAGCCCAGCTTGTATTTGGCAAACACATTGGCTAGAGGGAGAGGCATAAACTTGGTGAGCCATGATGGCACACTAGGTAAGGCGGTTGCTTTCATGACCTCGGTCCCGAGGTTGTGGGTTCGATTCCTGCGGCGGGCGATTCTTTATCGCCACTGCAAGCGGTGGTGATAGCCGTAAAGGCTCTTCCATCGCTATACAAAAAGAGACTGTTTAATCAGCTAAGATTTATTTATTTATTAGACTAAAAAGAAGCAGACCAAGCTCAGAGCCCAGGATTACGCCGTACTTTAGCGGTTCCTTGGGCGATTGTTGCCCATTGACATCAATTCTCTGGAGTCTCCCACTGATATAGTACCTACACCATTGCAGTGCAGTGCCAGTGATGGCCAGGTGAGATGAGAGACGCTCGAGAATAGCTTCATGATCAATGGTATATGCATAGTGCATATGGGTAAGTAAAGGTCGGCAGATTTTACAGCCAAATCATTGTATAGCAGCCGAAGAGCCGTTGCATCATTCTTATTAGCCTATTCAAAGTTTCAAGAAAACAATTTAGTTGTCTTAGGCAGCTATGAAAGTGTTTTATTATTTTTAGTGTTGTCCTCTCTAATTCAAACTCTAAGTCTTGAAATATGAGAACCTTAACAATTGGCCAAAAATATTTCAGCTGTATTTCGCACTAAGACAACTTAACCTCTATTCGGTAGCTCTACCACAGGGCTCTTACCCATGACCCCAGACGTTAAAGGCAAGCACCTTACCCCTGAGCCAAACCAAAGAGTAGGATCATTAGACAACTGCATGAGGTGTACATGAATTTTAATTAGACGACGGTCTTTAAGGTTATCATAGCTGATTGGCTGTCCACGATTAGGGACAATTTACCTCAATGGCTGGCTAATAATCTTACTAGCTCACCGATACCCCCTCTAGACTGGACTAGTGAAACTCTGGAATTTTCGGGCATTCAGAATGAGGCAGTGAACCTCGAGAGTGTATGACGAAAGTGGCCACTCGGTTTGTATTAGAATATAAGAAAGTTGGCCATTTATCTCCCCCCTGGTAAAACTATAATGGCTGCTAGTTGATCCGGAGAAACAAGAAAGAATACTATTATTGACCAACATGGCCTACCTACGGTTGCTTCACAGCTTACTGAGCTACTTCAAAAACCTCGACCTACGCGTGCCCTCTCAGGTTCTCTCGGGTCAATAGACTCGACTTCTGAAACTTTTTGCAGATACTGTTCGCATTGCTTCGCATTGCCTCGCGCATCGCACATTCTTGCCATTCCTTTGCAGCCTCGTCATCTGATCTCCTTCTGCTGACTGTAGCGCATCCCTTTTAGCCCTTTTGCACTGCTGAGGTGACGGTACTTCCTCTACTGCCATCCCGGCGTGCTGTTATTCTGGCATTCCCGTGATGCTTCTCACTCCTCTTCACTGACCCTCTGATGAAGTCCTATGGCTACTTTACCCGCTCACCCGATGACTTGACTTTTCGTACGCATTAGCTAAAACGCATCAATTTTTACGTCTCTGCGATATTAAAAACATAGTTACGTAAGCTTATGTTTTATTAGAAAATACTCGAGGGGATTCTGAAGCAGTGCAGTCGGCTATTTGGTGAAAAGTTTAAAAAAGTGCGATAACTGCTCATCATAAGTCCGTCTCGATTCTACAGCAGCTTCCATCACCGACTGCATGCTCTTACTTCAATCTTTCGGCGCAACATGGTATTAAATTTTAAGTTTAATTGCATCGCGGACCTTTTAGAACTTCTAATTGGACTCTCACGACATGAAGCTACTTTATCCTGACATTCTCTACTAACATCAAATTATGTGATATTTTTTATATGCATCTATTAGGGTAGAGTTATTTTGAAATTCCCGCACATGTTGTGAAATAAGTTTCTCTTTCTGAAGAGAGTACTTTTGTGAATCGACATACTTCTCTTACCTCCGTGCTATTAACTGCATCATTAGTAATCAGACTCTTAATAGCTAGAGTACCTCAAAACGTCCTTGACCACAAGCTGAAGAAAAATTGCCAAATTATTTGTCTTTACTGGGAGACATGTGAATAGGGTTTCCGATGACTGTTTAACATTAACAGTAAAACAGATGTTTTACGGTCAAAATGAAATGCAGTGAAGAGCTGCATTTTTTTAATTGTTTTATTGTTTCTAACGAAAAATTTTAAACAAAAATATACTACAACTGAAGCATATACTAAAAAATTCATCAGATTTTGAATGATGTGGCGGAAAACAAATTTGTAAACTTATTTTGAATGTGCTGGTGATTTGTATGATGATTGCATCAAATTAGTTGAAAACTAAAATTAAAGTGCAATATTTAAAAAAAATAATTAAGATAGTATTTGTATTGATCTGGTGGCACCTACAAATATTCATGTTCTTTTCAGCTATGTCTTTAGTTTGAGAATACGCCCCAAAACAAAAGAATCCAATTACACAAGAGCTAGAAGAACAATTTGGACGAGTCAATACAGTCCTAAAATGTTTTGGAAACTAAACGACAACTTTGAAGAATCGTCTGAAAAAAGGCGGAATTGGTTTGATAAACCTGCTGGAGTAGGTACGTCCGATAAATAGCCCGTGAAAAATGAAAGAACAAAAACAATTGACGATTTCCTGGGGCGAAAGAGGCTGAAGGATATTGTTACCGATCTGGCTGTTTACTGATAGAACATCGATTAGAGCTACCACTAGAAACAACTATATACGGCAATCAATCGCACGGGACGGATTCAAACTTCCAGTGAACGAAAGCGATGTGATGACGTTGGTTCAAGATTAATACAAAGAAATAAGAAGCAAAACGATTTCCGACATCGAGGTAAACCCGAAGGATGAGTAAAGTTTAGTATGACTGCAGAGGCGTTCAAAGGAGTCGGCAGGGGGACAGAAGTTTGTCAGTGCCAAGGTCAAGAGGGCGTCAATAGCACAATATTGTTTTGCTTATTATTTTAAGCTTTTCCATGTGAGAATACCCATCTTGATTTCAAGAAAGTTCTTGTTTCAATTAACTTGACTATTTCTGGGTGAGCTAATACAATGTGTTTACAGACTTTGACCAATCTAGGCTTCGCAGGCTGTGCCAGCCTGAAACTCAAGCAAGAGCTCATCCGGTCTCAACAGTGGTGTTGACGGGATATCGTCTGCCGCTCACTCGGACTGTTCGGCGCCAAAATATTTAGTTTTAGAAATTGACTACTGAGGGTGTTTATTTTTTTATTTTATTCTATGTAGAGACACCGTGTGCATCGAGTCTCCTGGCGCCAGCACGTAGACGACGTTGGCACGTTCCAATCTTACCCGAAGCTTTTTTTTTCAAGCTCTCCTAAGGCTCAAGCTCTTTCTCGGAAGACGGGGTCAACAGTGTGAAGCTCAGTGTTACTTCAGCTCAGCTCCGTGAACTGCATTTTCTGGGTAGTTTTGTACTTGTTTGGTCACCCCGATCTATTTTCAGAAGACAAGGGGAAAAAAGGGTAAGTGGTGCCCATCGCAGAAACCAAAAAGAAGCAAGCAAGTCCAGCACGTTACGAGAATTTTTCTGGAAGGAGGCAAAGCTGAAGACACAGAGAAGACACAGAGAAAACATGGACAATGTTGACAGGGAGAATAAGATTTTGATGGAGGATGGAGCGGATTTTGAGGAGGAAGAAAGTGAGCAGAACTTGCAACGACAATGACAGGGGAGAGGAGGAAAAGAGTGAAGGCAGAAAGCTGGAGACAGTGCTGGAGAAACAAACACTCTGCCAAGTGAAAGGTTCACGCAAAAAAAAGAAGCTTTGCTCTCTGAAGAGGAAGACAGTCACCCTTTAGATCATGGGATGCAAGCACTAACACAAGAGAAGAAGACCTGCGGAACTCACTGCAATTTTCGAATTGCTGATGCTGAATGATATTGGCTACTTGAAGCTTGACCAAACCTGTTTTTTTACTCGTCATTCCGCAGCAACGTCAAACTGAACTAGTACTGCGAAGTTCAAGCCTGTTTCAGAGCAAAGAACGTCTATTTGCTAGAAAAGGTGGTAGAGCCATGTGTACAGCCTGGTTCAAAAGGCAAAAAGGCAACTTGCTAATGGGCACGATGTTAGCATCATCTGGCTGGTCTACTATCCCTTAAAGCAGTCGCGATAGCAGCTTCTGTCGCGTCGCTTGCTCTTCCCTATCTCTGTCCACCCAAAACTTCCGATCGTCACTTAATTGGCAAATGGGTTGAGCTAGTGGAGGAAACCTGAAAAAGCTAATTGCTCATGAAAACAGCCCTTCTCGCAGTCAGGCTTTCACCACATGGAAAGAAACAGAGAGGGGACTTCTCAAATGAACTGGAATAAACAGTGCTGTCGAGGCACAAATCTTATGGCTAGAATTCCTAAAGATCAGCTGCATAAAGTTCTCAGTTTCTCAAAACCTAGTATTGTGCGGTCATCAAGAGATTCTTGGCCTGGATGGTGAGGAAAGCACTGGACACTTCTTGGGACTTCATCATCTTCTCGCTCAGTACGATCCTCTTCTGCAATCACACCATGCAAAGATGCCGTGTGACATGCTCCGGTGAGTCGTCTGCTGCTGCAAGGTCATTGTAAACCTGCTGAGCATGGCCGGCGAGGAGATTACCGCCAACAGCAAGCGGTGGTGATAGCCACTAACGCAAATCTGCCGCAATACAAATGAGGCTGTTAAATCAGCTAATATATATATACATATTCATTTATGTATAAGACATTCCTCTGAGAAAAGAAAACCTTTAGATTTAGACTGCTTTTTTAGAAAATGCACCAGTCGGGGAGGTTCTGTGCAAGCCCACTCCTTGCATCTAAGCACTGACTTCGCACTGTTGCTGCTGCCCCCTTATGTTCACAGCGTCTTGCAGAATGCTCACTGAAAGTCAATTATTTAGCATTGGTCGAAACATAGAAAGTTGTGGAAGAGCTACTTTCATGCTTTGTTTAGATAGAGTGCTTGTTGATACTTTGCCAAAGCTCTCACCGCTGCAGTTTCTTTACAATTTTGTCTTTCGAACGTTGATAAAAACCTAAAATAAAATTTATATTGATGATAGTGAAGTGCTATTATTTGTAATCGACAGAGCAAGCTATATGAAAAATGGGGCTTTAATAACACGCCCCAAACACGGAAGGCAACTCTTGGACTCTATGAAAGGTAAAAACCACGCCTTTAACGAAACTACTTGTCGACCTAGTTACAACACACAGGAAGCTTGAGGCTGTTTAGATTTGATCAGCAGCGACCACCTCGACGCACTTCGACATTATGCATTGGAGGTTTAGTGTGCTAGTGACGCTGGGTTCTGGAAATATTCGACGATTGTTATGAGAGACTATCCTTTAAAGTCCCTAGGTCTTTCTGTAGTGAGCATATTAAGGTGTATTGCGATGATTTGCTGAAGATGGATTCGTCAGCAAATCCTCTAGTGCCTTTTATTTTTAGCTCACTGGATGACTTGCAGTTTAGAATTGATGCAATTTGCAGATACTGTGGTGGAAGGGCTCGATCAACAAGTACCGGGTCACTCCCCACAGAATACATCAGATCTTCAGAGCAGTGCTTATACCATTCCTTTCTATAATGTATGAACGAACTATAATGTATGTAAGGAAAAACTTGCAGCGTTACTTCAAACCCACTGGATAATGCCGACTTGTAGGCCTTTCCGCACTCTTTACTTAAAGCTGTTGGTTGTTCGTGCAACCCACAGAAAAGTAATAGTATGAACAAACTTTCCCTGGCCTTTGGTTAGTGTAAACAAGATTCGTTTGGCCTTTGGTTAGTGTAAAGTGCCAAATGAAAAAGTCGGCGCCATCAAACAATAGCCACATCTACGCTGACATTATTGTAGACGATCGGTGGAGATCCCAGAGCTTACGTCAGCCCCAACTGTCCCAGATTGCTCTCAGACGTGCTCTCTTGCTTTAGGTAGCGCCGATGTTTACGTACAATGGCTCCTTGGCCGACGGCAGATGCTCGCTAACACCAGAAAATCTAGGTTCCTTGATTTCTATCAGGTTAAGTCCCTTTTGTACTTGATGCGTGTGTTTTTTTCTGTTCTTGGACGGCGTGGACTTTTATTGTGAGATAATTTGTATCCATACATTAAACTAAAGATTGCTTATTTCCCACGAATTTTATTTTTAGTAACTGAATTTCACTGCGAACATTCTCACAGCTATTTTGCACAGATTATTTACTAACTTCAATGGTGATGGTGTGTCTATTTTAGCCTGTTTGCAATGATTGTAACTTTCACCCCCCCCCCTCAGATTCCATCTGGACCTAGTTGCAGTCCTCCTCGGCTTGGACAGAAGAGGAGTGCTCTTTAGAGTCGAGATCAGAGGATCCTTCAGAGCTGTTCTCTTGAGGGTCCTGAGCTGCTTTAGCTGTTCAAGCTTTTCTTTTTACCAAGTACTCCCATCTTTATTCCCCCCCCCCGAAAACCGATCGCCAGTTCCTTGTGATTTATTACTCTCCCTCGCGCAGTTACAATCGTCATTCACAACATGCTTCTATTTTTATGCAGATGAAGTATAACATGCCTGTGCTTCAACTCTTCCCCACCCGCCATTAAAGCACTTTGAACTCTCTCTCTCTCTCTCTCTCTCTCTCTCTCTCTCTCTCTCTCTCTCTCTCTCTCTCTCTCTCTCTCTCTCTCTCTCTCTCTCTCTCTAGTCCATTGTAGCAAATACTGCCGATATTCATACGTGCATGGCAGCAAAATTTCTAAAAATTTCAAATTTTCCAAATTTAATTACGATTAAACTTGCTAGCTATGGAAAACCCGTGTTACTCAGACTCTGGAAAGCATAGCCCTCATAATAAGCTCGGCCCAGCGCATATTATTTTGCGGCTGCATGAAATCTGGGTGTCCGGCTCCAATGTGACTTTTTATCGCATGATCAGATCTGCTCCGTAGTCAAGTTCGTCTGCTTAACGGATGCGAAACAATTCGGGCACTCTTATACAAAGATACTAGATCCTTGGTGGCTGTCGGGTTTTTCGGAACGTGTTGATGTTTAGTTTCGCTTTCTTAGAGTCGTGGATATTGTAAGAAAATCGGAAGAACATTCCAGGCTGAGGGCGCACTGGAACTGCAACATCGGTCTGGGTAGGGTATTGGGTTGGTCTGAGGCAAAAACGAGCGCGAAATTGAGCAGAGTCAGAGACGCGAGTGGTTCGATGGGAAACCCGACAAAGGGCGACGATTCAAATAGGTGAGTCGCAGGAAGAGAGCGAAGAGACCCAGAATTGAGCTACCTTCGAGGAGTTAACAGGTGCGCTATCCCCTTTTGAAAGAACGCGCCAGCGTCTGCTTCTAATATATAGCCGCCGAGATGCTGCCTATTTTTAAGCCTAGCAATATACAAACCGACCGCTCGTTTCGATTTTCGTTAGGAGCGGGCTAAGGCTGAGGCAGTGCAAAGGCTGCGAGACAGACGTGCTCATTCGGAATCCAAGTCCAATGACGGTTTCTAGGGGGGGATGTCTCTTTTATTTCAAGGGAAAGCTCACATTTCTAGAGGCGGCAAAGAGAGAAATCACTTCGCGTGCGTCTTGGAAGGCCTGCCGCTGAGTGGGTAGCCTTAAGCGCACAGCTTGCTTCAGGCTCTTCAAACTGGCAGTACGGGAGGGGGCGTTGCGAGTTGACTAAAGATATTCCAACTCCGCGAGCCTAGCGGAGCAGGTTCGGGTCCTGCTGTAGGCAATCCTTTCTTGCCCATTGCAAGCGTGTGGGGCTGGGTGAGAGCCACCACTCTGGGGCAGTTCTGCTGCAGTATGAGCTTGGCGGCTGGGTCCGCTGCTCTTTAATTTTTAACGTCTTTACATTTAACGTCGCTAAAGCAAGCCGCCGCAGGAAATTAAAATTCAGCCACGTCGTTCCCGGTTGCTCAGCCGCGCGTCAGCGGTGGTGGGGCCGAATGAGTTACACACGGATTGCGCCGCTAGCCTCACCTCCAACCCCAGCCCCGCCCCCAAAAGCCCGCGAGCAGGGGGCGGCGCTGAAAGACTTCGCGGGTGGACGGGAGAGGCTCGGTGCGTGCGAGCTAGCCTGCTTAGCGGAAGCCGCCCGCAGAGGGCGGCCACCTGCCGAGGAGGCGGCGCCTTCGGCGCGCTTGCTCAGGGCAGCGACGGTCGACGGAGCCTCGAGTTTTTAACGGGAGAGTCGTATTAGTCTGACGACACCCGCCCAATAGGAGGCCTTACCTTCAGTCTCTCCAGATGGGAACAGCAGACGACTTCCGCTTGGAAAGATCAAAGAGGCTCCGGGTTGGCGTGCGTTCGTCATGGAATTTCCAGCTCTTATAAAAAATTTAAAGAGTTGAACTAGAAGTTAAAGAGAACAATTAAAGTAACAGTCTGTTTAACTTGCAGTTAAAGAGAACAATTAAAGTAACAGTCATTTAAAATAGCAACTTTATTACAGGTTAAAGAGCCCTTCCGGCAGATTAGGCTTCGAAGGCCCTGACCTTGAGCGACGCATTTCAGGATCGAGGTGTGACCCTTTTCACAAAATCGTGGCTCACCCTCTATTGGGGCGCACGCATTAAGATGGTTGGATCTAGAGGATAGATTTTCGGGCAGAGAAGGTTCTGAGAGTTTGCCTTGAGCGCGGAACCTTCATTCATTCCAATTTTTAGAGTGTATAAAGAGTTTCCCGGGCTCTCCGCGCCCTTGGCAGCAGGTTCGTAACGCTTCTCGAGAAGAAGGCTTTCCATTTTTGTAAACGGTGCTGATTGGGCCTGCCACGCAAAAGCTTGGAATCGGTGGTGGGCTAAGCCTCCACCTCGGCCGGATGGGTGCAAGGTCGAGAAATTTTCTTCAAAATCTGCTCAGGAAAAAAGTACTAGCTGATTTGGCAGCCTCTTTTTGTATAGCGACAGAAGAGCCTCTTACGGCTATCACCACCGCATGCAGCTGCGACAAAACGATCGCCCACTTCGCTGCATGGAAAGCCTGAGAGCGCGCGCGCCGCTCGGCAGGCCTCTGGAAACCAGTGAAAAAAGAAGAGGCAACTCTAAAGCAAGGGTACGCTCTCGGTAAACTGATAGCCTACCCCCGCCCGCCCGCGGGGAAGCTGGTGCTGTGGTCAGCGAGGTGCTCTAGCCGCAGTTCCCGCGGCGAAGTCTCGTCCGGGAAAAGGTGGGAAAAGTCTACTCTCGAGGAGCTCACGCTGAATCCGCGGCTCGAGAGCCGCCTCTAGAGCCGCCAAGTTCGTTCGTTTATCCCGTATTCAGTGATTCGTTACACTACATTCCTAAGCCTGGTGGTGGCTCCATCACTGGTGTCACTGCGGCCATCGGAGAGATCTGTCAGGCTTTCGTGCGGAGGGGCTAAAATAGATATTACCCCGCTGCTTATTCGGCCTCACTGGGGTCCCGTGCTTGAGCGACCAATCCGAAACCATTCTTCGGCTTCTTCTAAAAGAAAAAAAGCATGGCCTTTGCTGGAAGCAAACTTGTTTAGCACAGTGGTTGAGGTGCTCGCCCCAACTAAGGTCAAGGTTAATGTATTTCATGACCGCGGTGTGGACTCGAGCCCTGGGTTATATGTATAGCGCCTGAATAAAGATAAAGTTCTCCTCCGGCGCTATACAACTATGTATAGCTACGGATATACTCCGATGCTGTAATTACATAATGATGCGATAATAATAATTTTAGCCCCTCTTAAAAAATACCTTTTCCTCATTTTGGGAGTCTGAATATCTATAACGAAAGTGCAGGCAGAACTGAGACTCGGCCGCCGCTAAACAATCGTTGCGGGTGGCGCCGCACAAGAGGCGCCACCCCAGCCTCTACCTCCGTGCGCTCGCCCTCTCCCCGTCCATAACTCGATATGACGGTGAAGCAATGTACTGGAAAGGAATTTTATTATCTGAAGATTTTTCTGGAGCCAATGGCACAAAAAACTTAGAACATACACTTAAGAGGAGCCATCCCATATTTCCGACGCTACACAGAATGACGCCATCTTGATTGCGTAATAAACGTAGTTTACTTCACTGACATATCGGAAAAATAGAAGTAATCATGGACTCTGAACCAACTAATAAGTGAGTGATTAAGTTTTTTGCCCTACCCGTATCACATTTCTAGTTGCATTTCGTAGCCCTTGGCGACATGGTTCAGGATTGACTCTTTTTTATTCCTCTGGTCATTTATTTGATAATTCTATAAATCCGATAGTATTGCTACGCCTCTTGTATACAATGATTGAGCCCGTCAGTACGATAACGGTGGAAATCTTTCAATATCTCAAGACAAGCTGAAATTCAAGTTTTTTAGCACTGGACAGAGCAAGCACGCTGTGGGTCCCAGGCAGCATGCAGCCGAGTCTTTTCGCCGAAGAAGTTCGAAGGGTGAGGATGGATAGCTATGGAGCGCAAAGGCGAAAGTTTTTCCTCGTCGCCAATTACCTCTACAGCCTTGTCCCTGGCCAAGGCTACTGCGGGTGTATACAGTACGTATATGAGCCAGAATAATAATAATTAGAATAATAATATTACATTTCCTATAGCGCCCTCGGAGAGCTTAATATCTCTCTAGGAACTTTACATTTGCTGAAGCTGCTTTTCTCTTTAGACAGAAGTTTTTTTGGGCTTTGGATAATGTAAAAGGCATAAAATTGTGATCGTGGTCCCGTCGACCAGTTATAACGGGATTCACCTGAGTAGTTTGAAAATTGTATACTTTATAAGCCCGTGAAGCCGAATTTGTCTATCCATCCAACAGCCATTCTTCCACCGCGGCAAATATGTGCAATTAGGCGCGTACAGCTGGTGAAAAACTCGGCTGCTAGCTGCCTGGTCTATCGTGAGCGTCGCAGTTACTACATTACACCACTTCTCGCCGACCTGCACTGGCTCCAAGTCAAGCAACGTATCGACTTCAAGGTTTCGTCACTCACCTTCAGGTCCTTTCACTCTTTGGCTCCAGCCTATCTGTCAGATCTACTCCCTCACCACGCTAAGCAACGTACCACCCGCTTTTTGGAATTGAATCATGTACTTATACGTCGTACGAACCTCAAAAATCCTTTGGAGGCTATGCCTTAGTTCCTATGCTCCTAAAGCCGGGAACTCACTTCCGACTTCATCGCGACATCCTCTGACTTGACCATATTTAAAAGGAAACTAAGAATGCATCGATTTATGACAGCATTTAGTGGGTCCCTGTGATTCCACCGTTATGTGCCTATGCGTGCTGACACTGTGCATGCTGCCACTAACCATATTTGCATGCTAACCATGTGCATGTCACTCCTAACCATGTTATGCTAGTTGTCATTGAGTACGCTAACACTGACCCATTCGACCATGCTTCCTTTGCAGGAAATGTAAAATGCCTAGAAAGTTCTCTGAGGGCGCTATATCAGATGTATTATTACTATTAAATAATCCCGCGGCTCATGCTTTTTGCTGTAGATAGACTGCGCTGTCCTTAAGCAGCGTTTACACGGCAGACTTTCCCCGCAGATTTTGGACAGATTTCCCATCGATAAGGGCTACTATGTCATCGTGCGTCACAGCAGATTGGGGGAGGAGCCAAGCGTGCCAAGGAGAATCTCTCAACTTATTGGCCCCTTGTTGATACAGCCGACCAAGCAAAGCTCTAGAGGAGCTCTGCCCATATTACGGACTACTTCCGCTCTCGACTTCCTCTGAGTATGCATCGGTGGTGCAGACCGCTGAACAGGCGTTAATCCAACTACGCCGCGACCTTCACATGTCAAAGCTGGAGTTAATCACTTCTCAGAGAAATGAGCAGATTCAATGGCTACTGGGTTGAGCAGTTAAAGTGTTTTTTCGGCGAGCTAGGGGTTCGTGTACTTTCAGCGATTCCATTATACACACTTTATAGTAATGCCACGGTATCATCAATTTCCCTAGGAACTCGGCCTACGTGCGTGGATACCTAGTCCCGTGGCTGCCAGGTAATAACTGTTGAAGGTCGCTCTCTAATAAGGAACTGCAGATTTTTGGTATCTGCTGCGATTAGTTTTATTATTTTCTTCCTACAAAAACCTTGTTTCATCATGCTTACAATAATCCCCCCTTGGGAACTACGCCGGTCTCCTGCTGCCGGCGTCGTCTTGAGTCAAATCAAGCCAATAATCCCTTGAAATAAAGGTCCCGCTAGCTTTGAGTATTTTTTAAGGCTGGACCTTGTTCGGTATTGATTAATTTGCTCATTTGCTTCATACTCCAACAGTTCTTGAGTGATTCGGGTTGGGTGTCCCCGTGGAGTGTTCATGTAGGCTTCGAGCTGTGACGGTGGTTCGATCACACAGTTACAATGGCGCGCTGGCAAATGGATCAGCGCTAAACTGCTCGAGCTGTAAGCATCTGGCGCCTGGAATCTCGGCAATTCAGGGCCATTCACTTGGCCATTGGTTGGCGCTCCTCTCGTCGGCATCATTTTCATATTCATCTGTTAAAGTTCAGGTGGAGTGGCAAGCCGAGAACAACCTCACACCGATGACAATAGAATAAAGCCAGATTTTCTATAAGAAGACAGCACCTGCATCACAGATGCGTTTCTCACGCTATTCTTACTTATTGTTGGGTGGTGATGAGCATTTGTACTTAGTAGCATGACCCGAACAGGATCATTCACTTGCAAGCGGTGTAGGTCTTCGACCGGTTGCCGCTTAATAGCTCCCCCCCCGATGCCGCCAACTGGTATGTGCACTGTTTGTCTTTGCCACCAGAGCAGGTCAGAGAGTACGCACTGGCGGTGGTTTTTTGCCATAGGCAGTGAGCTAAGCAGGTTGAAACATGTGGTGGCAGGGTTACTGCTTAAGTTTTTCCTCCACCCTTCCGCTCTATGTCTCCACGTCTTCTTCCATGGCACACACGCGTGCACTCACACATACCCACACGCTGGTGCGGTTACATCATTGGCCCGGAGCTTGCACAGTTTAGTGCCAGGTTCTCTGGCATTTTGCACAGCCCAAACCTACGCTATGCATTCCTCAATAATGCACATAATCTGTATGTATATGCTCAGTTGATTATTCACTCTGGTCAGGGAGATGGGGCAGGTTTTAACGCTACATTTTGGTTGCTATATGATGGCTTGAACCCCTCAATCATGTGTATGGTATGAGCAGCTTGCTCTCAAATAATGGATGCAGTTTTTCTGCTGCATTCTAGCCTTGTTGTAGAAACCTGTATTTCCAACCTCAAGCATGACTCCATCAATTGGATAGTGGTGCTTCTGCTTTGTCTTGCTCATTGCACTTTTAGTACATTGTATCATGTACGTTTGCCGTGCTATTAGCTTGTTGTCGGTGCCCCTCCTTGTTAAGAGCATGAGTTTCGGTGCTCAGCGCTGGTTTGACCCTATGGTTAAGGTGCTCACATGACCAAGGTCAAGGTGAATGTGTGTGCCAGTCCAAATCGGGGGGGGGGGGGGGGGCTCGAGCCCCGTGGCATATGCAAAGTGCCTGAATAGATATTACGTTTTCTTAAGGTGCTATACAAATGAATTATATTTTTGTAAATATTTCTGTTTATAGTCCTGTGAAAAGCTGAGATTCCTGTTTCATTCGAATCTTTAATTTATGTCTGCTGCTGCTGCTGCTGCTGCTGCTGCTGCTGCTGCTGCTGCTGCTGCTGCTGCTGCTCTCACAGGCATACTTGGACGTTGATTGGCGGTGGACATCTTACGGGTGTACTGCTAGTGAAAGTGAAGTTTGTCTTGAACCGAGTGCTTTCACGTGCTTCCGACATTCCTACGGATGCTGATGACCCCTACCCCTGCTGCTGCGGCTGCAATTGCAGGCTGTCCTCTGCCCGATGGTGCTGCTGCACCTCCTAATCTTCGACGTGGCATGTTGTCTCGCAAGACTCGCTGCCTCCATCGTTCGATGTGGCACGCCTTGGTCGCACTGGGCACTGCCACCGTCGTAGCGTCTGTGTATCTGCTGGCGACGTCGTTTGATACTCAGCGCCTCAAGGTGCCAGCAGAATGGGCGCCTCACGAAGAGCCCTCCCTTGCCGCTGCCATCGCTCGGGCAGCTCCCAGCCATGCCGCTGCCGCCGGCAGCACTGTTCGCTCCGACTCGAACGCTGGACCACGCCTGGAGGCCAGTGGGCTTGCTAAGCACGGTGCCGACGCAGATGTCGGCAATAGCCACAACAGCCGCAGCAGCGATGGCCTCGGTCGGGCGGCTTTGCTCGAGCTGGTCCAAAGTATTGCTCTCAAGCAGGAAGTGCTTAACGCAAAAAAGCTCGACTTTCGGCTCGAGCGCGATGGCATAATACTCGTGGTGCAGGTCCACGACCGGCACGCCTACCTCCGCCAGACCGTCGATAGTATGCGGCGTGTCGACGGGATAGCAGGCACGCTGGTCATATTCAGCCACGATTTCTACTCACAGCAAGTGTTCGACATCGTGCAGGCCATCGATTTCATGCCGGTTGGTGCGAGCGATGCTGCTCAGACGCTTTGATGCCTACTGGAGCAGCTGCATCTGTGCCGGGTTAAGCCGTGCCTGTCGCGAGCACAGAGACAGCTGCTAGCGCGTAAGCGTTCTGGCATCAGGGACCAGGTGCCGCTCAAGCAGACTGCCTGTGGCCACCGGCTGGGTACCGTTCCTGCTTCGGTGTTAGCTGTCTGTGCCGATAACCATGGTTTGGCCTAGGGGTAAGGGGCTTGCTCCCCTTTTAACTATTGAGGTCTCTGCCTCCAGTCCTGCAGAGCATGTAAAGAAAGCGTTGTTACAGATTGCTTTCTCTTAGGAGGCTATATAAGTGACATACATACCCGAGACAGCCGATCTCATCTGCCCTCTTGCCTCTTACCTACCCTCTACTGTGCTGTGCTGTGCTGAGCCGAACCGTTCGAGACGACTTTGCTGACTTTGACTTTGACCTTGCATTCCAACCACAAACTGATGTGGCTTTGAAAGGGCTGGAGTAAGGCTGTGAAAGGGCCAGTGTGCTCGGTCAGGCTCGAAGCATCCGGTCGCTGGCCAATGATCGATCTCAGTCAGGACTATTGACTTGTCATTGCTCAGTGCCCTCTCCTGTTGCACTCGGTCTGTCTCCCGGCGTTCCCTCTCGATACAGAAGGCTGGCTCTCTGTGTGTGCACACTGGCTGAGATGCAAGCTCGAGGCCATGTGCCATTATGTGCCAGCCTTGCCTAGCAGTCATGCCCTCAGGCCCACCCCCTGATTCAGGCACCCCGAGCATGGTTTTTTATCTCCAAGTCGCAAGTTTGATGGGTGTCTCGACGATACGCTGCCGAAGCTCATCCCGACAGAAGCTGGCTCCTAGTTGCTTGCTGGTAAGGCACCTGAATCGACCTCAGATGCACATCATTCGATCTTTCATACTTTCCCCCAACAAATTTTGGGCATAGCTACTGCCGCCGGCTGGTGCTTCTGCTGCTGCTTCTGCTGTTGCTTCTGCTTCTGCTGTTGCTTCTGCTGCCATCGCTGTAGGTGACCACAAGTGTCGTATGGTATGCGTGAGGGAAGTGCTCCACGTGCATCTGGTTGTTGATGTGCTTGGCTTCTTCGCACTATGCAACTGCCAGCCCTTAGCCGTTATGTTGACACATTTTGCCAACTTCATTAAGCCGTCCCAGGATATCCTAGCACTCGTACTGATATGCACTGGCTGTCGGGAGTTATGGGTATGTTCTTTGTGTCTGCTGCTGGTCATTAAGGAAATAAATGAGAAGCATTTTTACCCACTGAAATAAAGATAGTCACTTACTGATTGATAGTGAATCTGTTTAGCTGCTAGGTGTGGTGAAGACACTTGTGCATAGCTCGTGGGCATCCAGATATTGTGAAGTGGTTTTGCTGGGCCTGTCAATCATAGCACAGGAGTGCTTGACAGCACAAGCCTTCTGTTGCCTTGGAGGTAGGCTGCTGCTGCCACCTGCTGCCCTTCCTTCACAACGGTGTTGGCCATTGACGCAAGCACTAGCAGGCTGTCAGCCGTATACACACACCCTCTAAAGATGTGCAGTATCTGGCTTCTACAAGGTGGTTTTAAGTCCACGTTGGGAAGGTAGCGAGACATTCTGGCAGTGGGGTTCTTAATCGCCGAACTCCCCCCCCCCCATTTACGAATGTGCCTCTTCTGTTTCTCACTTTTTTGTTGGGTTCTTTGTGTTCCTTCCCCATACTTTCTTACGTTTCAGCCCCTGCTTTGCTATGATCGTGCTTCGGTTTGTAACTCGTAGCAGCTCGTAGGATAGTGTTGTGCTGCTAGAGTCATCCCAAAAAGAGTTTGATTGTCGTCGTGGCATTGCTGTCACGATGCTCTCTCTCTCTCTTTATGCCTACTCCCCAGGTATTACAGATATTTTATCCGTCAGCCATGCAGCTATACCCCGACAGATTTCCCGGCGCGGATGCAAACGACTGCCCCAGGGATCTGCCAAAGCAAGCGTAAGTAAAATCTCGTGGCGCAAAAGTTAGTCTGAAGGTCAAGGTCGTTCATGCTCCTCTGAGCACTGAATTTCGAAGCCCAGGGCCAGCAAACGCTTTGCTTGATCTTCTGCTCTGTGAGCTCGGCAGCTAATTATATATGACCCTGACCCTATTAATCTACGAGCTTAAATGTTTTTTGAAAGCTGTTATGCCTATTCATTAGGGCTGTTGGGTGAGATTTCTCACCCTTTTTGCATGCTCTAAATTAAGCCGGTGAATCTCTATGATGGTGGTGACTGCGACTTGACTCTGCTCAAACCTAATAAAACAAGAGAACCCCCCTCGCTACTAGTCTGCCTCACACAAACGTGGTCTGGATTTATCGACCCCTCCCTACATGTGGCCAGCCAACGTTTGCACAATTGTCTTACTGTTACATCTGCCTTGTTGTTACATCTTGTTGTTACGTCTGCCGGGATGCCTTCAATCACGGCTCGCTACACTGTGCCTAGGACGGCTAGTCCAGCTTGCTTTTTGAGTTATTGCGTCTTCGCAGCATATTTGTTTGTAGTTTGGTTGTGCATTTTATCTTGCTTTTGTTCAATACTTGTTATTAAAATCTGGGTATGCTAAAGCAGTCAGATTATATGGTAGCTGATGAGATTATTGTCGGTTCCTGAATTATAATAATTAGAACCGGATATGTTGCAATCTGTGGCTTAGGCCGTGTGAACAGGACGTGTGCAGTTAGGTTGTACTTTAGGCCACGAGCAAGTCAGCTGCGCGCTAGCGCTGTATATGCTATGCCAGTGTGCGTGAGTTCCGCTTGCCAAGCCGTGGGTTTGCAGTCTCACTGCGTGCACTGAGTCCTCCATGGCTTTCGCGTGTAGCTTGGCTGCCGTGCTCTGCATCTGCCTCGACTCGTCGTGTGTGCTGCATGAACGTGGAACTCTTCATGTCTTTGCAGAGCTATTGCTAGCGGATGCGTGAACGCTTTACACCCGGACAAATACGGCCATTACCGGGAGGCTCGCTACGTGCAAACCAAGCACCACTGGTTCTGGAAGGTGGGTTCTGGGCGTCGTGCGCTGTCACTGTCATGCAGCCCGTGAGCTCTTTCGCACGCATGCGCACAAACGAGGCACCTTTACGTGAATTTCAAAAGGGGAAGCTGAACTGGCAAAGGGGTTTGGCACCTGTTTGCAGGCATCTTCTTCATGCTTCATCTCGTAGCCACCCGACGGCAGACTCTCGTATTTGTATTTTATCATCTGCTCATGAGTACAGTATTGTTATTATTGCTGCCATCTGCTATAGCCTGAAACTGCCCGATGCCTACAATCAATGTAAATCGCATACAGTAGCTTGCCTGTTAAACTCTGTCTGTCGATGTTTGACCCACAATCTTGTATTAGTGCGATTTTAAAGCATACTCTTGCTTATTTTCTCCACTTGTGCCAATTTGCCTGGCATGCGGTGTTTTCGAGTGCTCGTCTTTAATCTTTTCTTCAGCTAAACCATGTCTATAGTGGTCTAGCAGTGACGAAGGATTTCCAAGGCACTGTAGTGTTGCTAGAAGACGATCATTACTTGATGCCAGACTTTGTCTATATGTTGAAAAAGATGAGCACACTGAGAAGCAGGTACGCTCACATGCTGCTCGCTTGCTGCACAATCGCTCGTGCTTGCGAGCTGGCTTGCTAGTGCACAAATATTCCGAGCATGCACCCGATGTGGCTGTCTACAGATGTAGTCCGATATGCGTCAGTGCTGTGGTGTTATGCTTGCAGCATCTGCCCTGAGTGCAATCTCTTCTCATTGGGCAACTATAAGCTGACATTTGATGCTGATGCTTCTGGCGAGGTACGTGCAACCTTTTCGTGTCTGATCATGTGATGCAGAAAAAGTGCACCTAAGTGGGAGGCTGTGGATTCTGAGGGTGTCGTCTCGTTTTTTGCAGCATCTTTTTTAGACTCGTGAGCAGAACACTTTGCCATGTACTCGTGCCCGACCCAATCATTCCCAGCGAAAGGGCAAATGAACAGTTTTAACGTTTGTCCCTTCTTCATATCCATTCAAATGACTTACTCTCGGGCCCTACATAGTCAAAGTATGTAGTCGTCTGGCCTAGCATTGCTGCTTAGTTAGCCGGCTTGCGTAAGGATTGGGTGCATTAAAAAACAAAACCTAGTAGGGTAAAAAAATCCTAGCTGATTAAACAGCTCTTTTTGTATAGCGACAGAAGAGCCTTTACGGCTATCACCATCGCTTGCAGTGGCGATAAAGAATCGCCCACCACTGGAATCGAACACACGACCTTGGGACCGAGGTCGTGAATGCAACCGCCTTACCTAGTGTGCCATCACGGCTCACTAGCTACTTTAGAGGAGCCCTTATTGCAACAGGCTCGGTGCATGCGGAATGTGAAATCGTTTGTGGTCTTTATTCCTCATCCTTTTAAGTCCTGGGCATTCGAAAAGCCATCTATTATGTGAACCAAGAGCAGGCCGGTTCAGTGCCTTGCACAGTAGCACAGTCAGTTTAGCTGATAAGCCGACGTTTATCTGAGGAAAGATGTGGTTTCCGTCTGCCATTAAACATAATCTCATATACATCTACAATACAATCGGCATTTACAGCTTGATGTATCGTGCACGCTCGGTGGCCTTGGCAGGTTACCGGTGCTGTAATTCCCATCTTCTTGTCGGCCAGAGCTTCAGCCGGTGGCAGCAGCTCAACTTCCGTCATGGCAGCCAGCGATCTCCTTGCTGCGTGTCCGAACTGCCGATGATCATGGACAGAAGCTGAGAGTTGTTGTTGAATCGCTCCATGCGACCTTCCTTAAGAGATTGTTCTAGGTTTCTGCATGCGAAATGGCTACCTTAATGAGGTCTAGTAAAAAAAGAGCTCATCTCCTTAAGGCCCTATACCATCATCTCCGTGGTCTTCAGCAGCCATAACTTTGAGATTTGTAATGTTTCTCTTAAAAAATGAGGTTGTACCCAAGTCCTTCAAATCGGCCATCGTTAGACCCATACTAAAAAAGCCTGGATTAGATACAGAGGTCCTTGCAAACTATCGCCCAGTTTTCCTCCTTCCTTTTTTGTCAAAGATTTTTGAAAAATTGTCACTACGCAGCTTGTAGCACAATAACACGAATAAATTGTCAGAAAATTTTTAGTCGGGGTTCAAGCGGCAGCACTCCAGTGGAACTGCTCTCCTGCATGTAACCAATGGCATCCCGATGCAGCAACGATGACAGGAATGTCACTGCCCTAGCGCTGCTAGGATCTATCAGCTGCCTTCGATACTATTGATCACGATATCCTTCTTGAACGATTGCTAACAATGATCGGTCTGGCAGTCGAGGCACTGACGTGGTTAAAACCATACTTGTCCAATCGTGTTCAATCTGTGTCGTATGGGGGTCTGGTCTCGTCCACCAGACCAGACACCTATGGAGTCCCGCAAGGGTCCATCTTCGGTCAATGTATTCTCAACGTACAGGAAAAGTGATTCGAGCCCATGGAATAGGCTATCACTTGTATGCTGACGATACTCAGATGTATTTGTAATGTAAACCGTTGGAATCTGCTGCAGCAACTAATAAACTGAATGCTTGCCTTGCAGACATTTGATCCTGGATGTCGGAAAAATCCTTAAACTTAACGACGATAAAACAGAATGGTTACTCATAGGACACCCCAAGTATGTTGCTGAGCTAGAAGACTTTGCTCTTATAATTGGTGGTGCTATCATGTGATCATCACCGTATGCTTGAAATTTAGGTGTCGTCTTCGGCAGCTACCTAAATTTTGAAAGCTTCGTTAAGAAATCCGATCCCTATTAAAAGTTAGGAACTGTTTTCCCCGGTTTTTTCAAAATATTTAACTAGCTCCGTGGTTCAGTCTTGGTTAGATTACTGCAATCCAATTTGGCCGGGCTACCGAAAAAAGCCTCTAGGCCACTGCAGCTGGTTATGAATGTGGCTGTAAGGAGGCTAGTTTACAAATGCCCAAGGTTTGACCATGTGTCTCTTTTGCTCAAAGAGCTTGGATTGCTGCCGGTTGATCAACGGATACAAAGCAAAGTTTTTACACTGACCCTGAAGGCCCGCCACTGCTTGGATCCTTCATAGGTAGCTGAACAGCTTCACCAGTCTCCACCTCCTCGTGCCCTCAGGTCGTCTATGGACTATAAACTGACTGTTCCATTTCTCTGCTAAAAGACTGTTACTGACAGACGCTTGTGCTCTGCAGGTCCTAGACTGTGAACTCACCTCCACAATTCTTGCGAAACGACATCTGCTCTCCTGATGCCTACTATGGCACACCCTTTCCAGCAGTGCTGAGCCATTACTTCTATGCCAGTCACTACCTGAACTGCTCTCCTGACTCAGCTATGCTTCTCACTTTCTCTTTTTTGTGTGAGGTGAAGTCTGTTGGCTACCCAATGCATACCGAAAGTTGCTTAGGCTTTGAGTGCCCTATACAAAACTTGCCTGTGTAACACCCACATAGTCTGTGGCTTTGTGGAGTTACTGACGGTACATACTAACAGAGCAGTGGCAGATTCAGCACCATTATTCGAATAGTCGCAAAAGAGCCGTAGCTGCTTTCGCCCGGCCTGCAACGGACAATCAAGAATAGCATGCATTCGAGCCAGAGACCCGGGTCGCGACTCCCAGCACGTGTGGGCAGCCACTCCAGTTTCATGCTACTACTTAGTGGCCCGGCAGTGCGCGACAGGGGACGGGGTCCTGGTGCCTTCGGTGGCCTGGCGCTCGACGGCCAGCAGGCGGCTTGCCACGCCTTCAGCCGCAAGCCATGCGCGCACTTCTTGAGTTCCTGTCTGTGCCGGCCTTTGCTTTGCCTCTTCTTGGAGGAACGCAACAGTAAAGCGACGGCACTTTGAGTGTGCGTAGGCATACCAACGGTGGCGGCAAGACGCGGGCAGCACTCATCGCTGAATGAGCTGGCGTCGATGCCCTCCCCCTGCCTCCCCTCCCCTTTCCCTTCCCCTCTAGCAGGCCTGCAACGATCGGTCGGCTGCAGCCTATGCCAGGCAGCTCAGTGCAACAGGTAGACAAGCAGGACGAGTAGGCGTGTACAGGTACCCTCTGACTGCTGTTGCAGAAGCCGCACGAAACCTGTTCCGACTGGCGATCCTGCCACCACCACACTCTGTCCACAGCTCGGTCCAGAGTTTACTATCTTACTGTCTGTCACAGCCACTGTTGGCTGGCTGGCTTGCCCGAGATGTGTTTGGTTGGCTACCCATTTCGTGGTCGAGGGCAGTCTGGCTTGGAGTGTGCCCAACGGCACCTAACAGCTTTGGTCTCCTCTTTTTGCTTGTCTGCTTCAGACAGTGGCTTTTGGAGACAGACGAGGAGTACATAACACTGTGGGGGTGAATCGTTCATCTTCGCGCAGCCCCATGTGCGCCACGAGCGTGCACGCCCGCGCTGGCACGGGCGTGGGTGTTGCTGTATGAGTTGAGGGGACGAGTGAGTGAGCGATTTCTTCACAAAACCCATCCCCTAATCTGTGATATGTGCCCAGGTTTGTATAGGATCACGAAGATTCCTTGTGACGGCACGTGTTGGTCCAAGGTGCTCTTGCATTTTAGGTGGTTGTCAACCAGTTCGTCTCGTCGAGGCACAATATGGCGATGGCATTCAATCGCACATTGTACGAGCAAATCAAAGTCCATGCCAAGGTATGGAAAAGCGAACCCACCCACCCCCCAAACTTGCGATTGATCCGTTCGCCCTGCGTATCGCTGCATTTTGTCACTGACCTCGGGGCCTAAGAAAAAACAAACTAATAGAGATGGGCCGATTCAGCAGCCTTCAGCGTTTATATTGCGGCAGGTGAGTCTTAAAAGGATCAGTCGAGCCTAGTGTGGAGAGCGATAAAGGATTGCCTGTTGCAGGACACGACCCTGAGACCGCCGGCCGCCTACGGCGCTGCTCGAGAATGCCGCGAGACGCTTATAGTCCCACGCTCTCGTGCTGCCGTGCCACGCAGTCGTGCTTGCCCGTGGCGCTGCAGCTACCTGTCGACACTTGTCCGTCGATGCGATCTGCATGGATGGACGTAGCTAGCAGCATTGCTGGGCGTGCTTGCACATCAATTATGGTCGGATTGGCCGATCGGCTGGTGCTCGTAGGTTTCCCGGAGGTGGGAGGGTAGAGGGTACAGGTTTGCAGCACCGCCTGAGCTTGCTTGTATCTTCCGCTGGCTGCTGCCTGAGTGGACAGCCGGCCAGGCACGGTCCTTGTGCAGCCCCTGGTCTTTGTTGCCAGCCAGTGTTCTTTGATTGAGCTTGGAATAACAAATGGTGGACCTCGCAAAAGAAATGAGAAAGTTTTGGGAAAAGGAGCTTAGAGCGTGCTTTGAGAGTATTGGACAGTTTCTGTCGCCTTGACGACCGACTCGGATTCTGCTCTGAACTTTGGCTATGTCGTAAAACTGCACTCGGTTTGTTTTGCACGGTTACATGTGCAGTGGCTTATTGTCGGCACCTTCGGTTGCTTCTGCTTAGGGCTAGGTCTCTTTTGGGTGGCTAGGTGTCTTGCGCTAATATTGTTTTAGGCTCGTGGGTGGGTCTTAGCCCGTGGGTAATGTGCTAGCACTTGACGACCCATGTCGTAGGCATAGGTTAGGGTCCTGCTGGTCGGAGATCTTGTATTGCCAACTGCAAGCATTGGGGATAGCTCTTCTGCCGATATATAAATGAGGCTGTATGACTTAGCTGACCTTCAGTTAGCCCCAGCTCCATTGCTGGGTTGCAGATGTCAGCGTTTGAGTGGCTGCTGATTTATTAAGCTGCGGTTTGTTACAGGAATTTTGTACGTATGATGATTACAACTGGGATTGGACCATTCAGCACATTGGTAAACTTCACATCGCCGGGGATATCGTGACACTGGTCCCTCATTTATCGAGGGCGTTTCACATGGGACAATGGCAAGTTGGCAGCCGCTTGCAGCCCCGGCAGCTATCGAGGACGGCCTTTCTATCGTTAACCCGAATCTGCTCCCCACTGCCCTGGGGGGGGGGCATGTGAGAGCAGCCTTTCGTGGGGATGCAGTGCAGCAGTGACCACACGTGGAGCACCGAACACGGTGGTGCTGTGCCCGAAATCGCTGCCCACTTGGATGGCGACTATCTCAACACCTTTTGTTTGTCGTAGGCCACGTGCGCATGCTTAGATTCTGGCACTGCAGAGAGAGGAATGCCAGCTGTGTTACACATGCAGCTGTATTTGTAGTGCAGACCGTCGGAATCTGCTGAAGCAACTGATAAATTGAATGCTTGCCTTGCAGACATTCGATTCTGGGTGTCGGAAAATTTCCTTAAACTGAACGAAGATCAAACCGAACTGCTACTCATAGGACACCCCAAGCGTACTGCTGGGCTATGAGACTTCACTTTTCTAATAGAGGGTGCTGTTATGTGACCCCCACTGTGCGCTTGGAAGTTAGGTTCTATGCGACGACTGCCCAAATTTTGAAAGCTTCATTAAGAAGACTGCCTCCACAGCTAGCCACAACGTTCGATCCCTATTTAAAATTAGGGACTGTCAATGGTGATGGCTAGCAAAAAAATATAACTAACTCCCTGGTTCTGTCTAGGATGGACTATTGCAATTCCATTTTGGCTGGGCTACCGAAAAAAGGCATTTTGCCACTGCAGCTGGAGATGAATATGGGTGCAAAGCTAATCATCAAATCCCAAAGGTTCAGCCATGAGTAGCCTCTGCTGAAAGAGCTTGGCTAGCTGCCGGTTGATCAGCGGATACAGAGTAAATTTCTTAGACTGACCCAAAAGGCCTGCCACTGCTTGACTCCTTCATGGTTAGCTCAACTGCTTCACCAGTTTCAGCCCCCTCATGCCCTCGGGTCAATAAATGAGCTGTTCTAATCCTACGCTTAAAGATCGTTGGCAACAGAAGCATGTTGCTCTGCTGCCTGCTCAAGCTGCATGCTCTGCAGGTCCTAGTCTGTGAAGCTCACTTCCACAATTCTTACACGACGACAGCTTATCTCTTGCTGTCTTCTGTGGCACATCCTGTTCAGCCGTCCTGAGCTGCTACCTCCATGCTACTCACTCCGTCGATCGCCCTCATAACTCAGCTATGCTTCTCACTTGCTCTTTATTTCGGGAGAGGAAGTCTGTGAGCTACCCGATGCATACCGAAAGGCTTTGAGTTCACTTAGGCTTAGGCTTTGAGTTCACTGTACAAAACCCACTTGCACAACAACCACTTAGTCTTTGTGGCTTTGTGGAGTTACTGGCGGAAATGGATTACATTGCATTGACATTTTGCTGCTACTAAGATGTGGCTGTTGTCGACGAACTGTTCGGCTATAGGCGATGCTACCCTGGAGGGTTTCTTTTTATTTTCGTCATCCTAGATCGTTCAAATATGATGGTGTCGTAGTCACTGTCACTTGCACATCTTTCTCAATTTCTAGCCTTTCTCGGCTCCTGCTAGACAATCTTTTGATCCCTGGTCCTTTGTCCAGCTAGTGGTAAGTTTCGATAGTGAAGGTTGAATCATCCGCCAGGTTGCTATCCCAGCTTCATCTCTGACTTTTTGGACGTCTTCTTTGTTGTTTGCTTTAAGAATTGTCTTCTCATTCTAAGTAATTTCAATATTTATTTTGGTAGCCAGTCTGATCTGATGTGTTGTAGCATGCTTTCACTATCTGACTGCCTCCGTGCTCGAGTTCAAGCCCCATGCCCATATAAATGGCCACATCTTTGACCAAATTTCCCCCTCCTCCATTGTACTCTGTCGACCTACTATCACCACCTATTTGTGCACATCTGGTCGATCATGTGCAGGCTTTCTTCTCCCTGGAATGTGTGTCTGCTGTATGTCTGTTTTGGCATCCAAAATTGCAAGTGAGTCAAGAAACCTAAAATCTTTTGACATCGTTGACGTTGTCCGAAGCAGGCGCTCGTCCTGTGCCCTTCTGCTTGATTATTCTACTGATTTGCCTCCTTGGTGCAATTCCACTGCTGAAACATGCCTGCTATCCAACGTCCTATTTAGATTTACACCTTAGACTAAACTACCGGTACGTCCCTGCTCTGGCTTTAGGTTTACAGCAGACATAAAGAAGGCAAGGAACTGTACTCTTAAAAGGCTTCCAGAAAGATGTCTAGAGCTCGTGTCTATTGCTTGACGTTTGAGGATAGTTGTAGATCGTTGCGACCCTTTTCTTAGCCTACTGCTAAGTCCACATTTTATAGAGAAATAGTAAAATCACAGATCGTTAACCCAAAGTTGCAATGTTCACTATCGACCAGTTCCCTAACAGCTCACAAACGAGCACAATGCCCAGTGGTCCCAGTGGCAACACAGCAGAGTTTCTCCCCAAATTCTTTGTAGGTAAGATGGAACAGATTAGGGTAGAACCTCTTGACACTGTCCCATCCGTTCTCTTAACAAGTTGCATAGACCTGTTGCTGCCTACCATGACAAATGTTGTAGACATGTCCCCGGTTATGGGTGAAGTCCCTCCCCCTCTGAAAAAACAGCTGTTGTCACACCACTTGGTATTAAGAAGCCGGCCATAGATCATGAGAACCTGAGTAACTTTCGCTTACTCCCCATTATTCCATTCGTATGCAAAATACTTGAAAGAGCGGCCGCAGCTAAACGATTGTATCAGTTTATCAGATCTTGATAGTAACTTCTAATCAGGATTTACCGCTACCTATTCCACAGAAACTGCTCTGCTTTGGGTTTACAATGACCTCTGGACAATGCCGGTCAGGGTAGGATTTCTCTGCTAATTCTCTTAGATGTCTCAAACAGCATTTGACTAGATCGACCGACATATCATTGTGGAACGCCTCTCGACATGCCTAGTTATCACTGGCATAGTGCTAAACTGTGTTAGGTCATGCTATAGTTAGAGATATCAGAGTGCAGATGTGAATGTCGGGTAGCCCTTTAAGTAATCGGTACCTCTGGGTTCGGTCTTAGGCCCTGTCTGTACACATCTATGCTCTTCCTCTGGCCGACGATAATGCAGTGTCTGCTTCCATTTCTGTGCGGATGACGTTCAGACCTACCCAACCTGTGACCCTTTTCAGCCTAGCTCTGCATCCGACTTACTTAATTTACTTGCCGCCTACCTTGACGACTTTCGTACAATGACAACTTACTGAAGTTTAGCCACGATAAGACCAGTCTAATAATTATGAGCTAGCCTGAAGTCAACCTAAAAGAACCTCACCCTCAACATGTATTCATCTAGCATCGGACGTCTGCCCCCACTCTGATCCAAAATGACTTGTCGTTTGATGATGAGCAAATCGCCTCCTCCGTAAATTCGGCCTACTTTCGACTGATAAACGTTGCCAATATCAGGTCCTGCTTAGAGCAGAATACGGCAGCCAAACTGGTGCAAAACTCAGCTCGTCTGATCTGTCGTCGACAGCATAGCTGCCATCTCGCACCGACTCTGAGCTTCAGTGGCTCGAATAGACTTCAAGATCTACTCTGTCTCTCTCTCTCTCTCTCTCTCTCTCTCTCTCTCTCTCTCTCTCTCTCTCTCTCTCTCTCTCTCTCTCTCTCTCTCTCTCTCTCTCTCTCTCTCTCTCTCTCTCTCTCTGTCTCTCTTTCTCTCTCTCTCTCTCTCTCTTCTCTCTCTCTCTCTCTCTCTCTCTTCTCTCTCTCCTCTCTCTCTCTCTCTCTCTCTCTCTCTCTCTCTCTCTCTCTCTCTCTCTCTCTCTCTCTCTCTCTCTCTCTCTATCTATCTATCTATCTATCTGACGCCCTGCAGGTTGCTTTCACTCACTTTCAGCAGCCTGCATATCTGACCTTGCTTTTCCGGTCTGTTCATGCATCACCTGCTCCTCACCTGCCAGTCATCACGCCGTTCCTCACCCAAAATGGAAATTTTTTTATTGGGCCTTCAATTCGTATGCACAAAATGTTCAGAACTTGCTTCCGCCTTCCATCACCACATTCGTTGACTTTGCATCTTTCAGTTCTCAGCTAACAAAACCATTTGTGCTTTGCATTCTTACCTATGAGTTATCCATTTCATATTACTAACCGTTGTCATACTAACCAGTGGCCTTGAGTGTGTTCTCGTGTGCTTTTGCATGCTTGTCTAAGTATGATACCTTGCATGTCATTAACCCTTGGTTATTGCTTCTCTTGCAGCTAGTTCTGAAGCACCGAGATACAGATTTGGTTCTGGTGCTATTTGTACAAACGACTTATTATTAAGTCAGCCTATACTTTCCACTTTTGATGCAGATATTTTGTCTCAAGCCACTAGCACACACACACGCACACACACACACACACACACACACACACACATACACACACACACACACACACACACACACACACACACACACACACACACACACACACACACACACACACACTCTCTCTCTCTCTTCCTCTCTCCCCTCTGTCCCCCTCCCTCACCTCTGTCCCCCTCTCTCACCTCTTGCATGCTCTTTCTTTGTCTCGTCCACACTCTCCTTTACTACAATACTCATCCCTCCTGTCCCTTTGCCAGCAATATTAAAGGAAAACCTAAGCCACCTGTCGTAGCTTTATCCATTACTTTGCTGGGTGTGGACTGCATCACCTCGTTCCCCTTTATACTTACAAGAAGCTGTCAGTGATTAGTGCCGAGAGAGAGAGAGAGAGAGAGAGAGAGAGAGAGAGGGAGAAAGTCAGATAGGCATGCGAGACCTGTCTGGATACTTATCTTACCAGCTCTCTTATCAGGCGTCCGATGATCGACTCTGGCCATCTGTGGTCCTCTGTTGCAGCACCTCTGCAAACCCAGTATCTCCGGCTCGGGCTCCATTGCCTCCTTTCCTTGGTCGGCAGATTTGAAATCCATTGCCCACGAGCTGCTTCCACTTGCCGGCCTGACAGGATGTGCAAGAGGTTCGATAACGACTGCATCCCATTTTCAAAAGCATTTCATTGTTATGTGGCCGACACGAAGCTGCACCTGTGCTTTGATCCCTCCCTGCCTGCCGGTATGTCGGAGTGAATTTCTGATGTTTGTACTTGGATGGAGGAAGACTCACAAAATTGATTTATGATACAACCGAATTACTACCTATTGGCAAACCTGTCAGTCAGAACCTGGAAACCCCAACCCTCAAAATGGACTCGGCCAGCATAGCGTCTTCACTATCAGCCACTTCACGGAATGTGGGTGTTCTATTCCAAAACGACCGTTTGCTAGCTAGCTGCATCAACCCCTCAGCTTAGTCTGCCTACTTTCAGCTATGTAACGGTATTGAAATTCGGACTTGCTTAGATAAGGATACCACAGCCAACCCGGTCCATGCATCTGTGAGTTTAGTGTCATTGCAGATCTTCCTACCTGTGCATGTGAGATGCTTGCAGATGGTGCAAAACTCGGCCGCTAGGCTCGCCAGTCGTAAACATTAGACCACTTCTCTTCGATCTGTACTGGCTCCCTGTCGAGCATAGTACCGGCTTCAAGACTCTGTCTCGTGTTTCTAAGTCGATGTGCTCAGTTCCTGCGGCCTACCTCTCTGGAATACTCTCTCTCTCTGACTCTCTCTCTCTCTCTCTCTCTCTCTCTCTCTCTCTCTCTCTCTCTCTCTCTTCTCTCTCTCTCTCTCTCTCTCTCTCTCTCTCTCTCTCTCTCTCTCTCTCTCTCTCTCTCTCTCTCTCTCTCTCTCTTACGCAGGCATAGACCATCGTACCACCCACTTCGCTGATGCCGCTCGTTTATCTGAGTTTCTGACGGACCTCAAAAACCCTTGGAGACTGTGCCTCAAGTTTGCATTTTCCCCAAGCCTGAATCTCACTCCCTACTGACATTTAAGCATCCTTCCCAGACTTGATGACATATGAAAGGAAAGCTAAAACCTACCTAATTCTCTCTGCATTTGCTCCGTCCACGTGAATTACCTTTGATGTGCTAGCCTACGGGTAAGGTGTACTTCACGACCCAAATAGTGGGTTTAAGTCTTGCTTCAGACGATCTGTAAGTGGAGCGGTGATGTTAGCCCTCAAGGCTCTTCTGCTGTTATGGAAGCGAGGCTATTAAAGCAGCCGACCTCCAGTTTACTTTTATATCTTCTGAAATTCTGCGTGCTATCAACAATCCATTTACATGCTGTCTTTCCAGCCATATGTTAAAATGCCTGGAAATTGTTATCGCCATTGATTTCTCACCCTGGCCCAAAAGGCCTGTCGTATGCTGCTTGGCGCTTGCAGAGGCAGCAGAGCTGGCTGTGCCACCTGCAGGGGTCATGCCCTTCAATCGGCTCAGTTTTCTCTGCTGATCCTTTACTGTGAATCTCCCTTCCTCACTCTTTCAAAACGACTATACATTTTATGCTGCTGACGAGCTGTGCCAGTTTCTTACCAGCCATCCTGCACTGCTGCCTGCAACCCTGTTACTTGACTGTCCTTCTCAATCTGCAGTCGTGAAGCAACACTTCTTTGTGCTGAATGACGTGTCTGCTGGCTAGTGTGTCACACCGAAAGCCACCTATTATGCTATGAAGGTGTCATAGAAATCTCTCTGGCATAACGCTGCTTCGTCTGCTATGCTGGCTTAGAGGGAATGCCAATGGCTGCGTGGATATGCATCGGGCTGGTCACCCTTGGATTGCCAAGCCTTCGGCATCCAGTGTGCCTGTCTCACTAGCTGCCAGGCTGCAGTTGTCCCCATGCCAGCAGCCTTTTTTTCACTGCTCGTTGAAGCAGCACCTCTCTATCGCCTACATGCAAGTACGTTGTGAATGTTGGGCGTGGTGCCATGGCAGCAGGCTGCTTACTCCCCTGCACTCGTTTGTGGCCTGGAAGCCTGGCGTTGTGTTTTTGTTCTGCTTGAAGCTACGGCCTGGTCGGAGGCCACCATTGCACTCTCTTAGCAACGCCCCTGCAGTGGCCCACGTCCGTGGTGAATGAGCTCTAGCGTTTATGAATGAATTCGCCACAGAAGACGAATTGTGTGACGAGAGTGTGGACAGAATGTGCCCGGTGACTGCTCTGTGTTTGCTGCTTTCGCGTGGGTAGGCTTGACGTGTGGGAAGTCCAACGTGGCTTGCCTAATGGCCAGCGATTGTTGCTTTGTAATGGTGGAGAAGAATTGAGCAGCATGGAGCTTGCTGGCATGGGGCAGGCGGGCTTGTCGTCATGTGATGCAGCTAGTTCAGAAGACTGCCACTGCTCTATCTGCTGCTGCAGCAGCAATTTGCTGGGCATCAGGACTGGCGCAGAGGCTGCTTTGTCACACACACACACACACACACACACACACACACACACACACACACACACACACACACACACACACACACACACACACACACACACACACACACACACACACACACACACACACACACACACACACACACATACACACACACACACACACACATGCACATATGCAAATACACACACACACACACACACACACACACACACACACACACACACACACACACACACACACACACTGGTGCAGCTTGCACGTTTGCGCTGGGCAAAGGTTTGCTGATAGGTCTGAGCTGCCACTGTAAAGGCTTCTGCTGGCCACACCGGTATCTGCCCCCTTCTCGACCCACACCCCTCGTGCTCCTTTAGCTCCCCAGATGGTCCGACCTTGCTTGCTGCTGCTGCCTGTGGAGGGGTAGCCGATCATTGTCACTTCTTGTCGTCCCGACTCTCTCAGTTTCTTCCTTCCCCACCTGTCTTGTCTGTCTGTCTTGTCTGTCTGTCTGTCTGTCTGTCTCTCTCTCTCTCTCTCTCTCTCTCTCTCTCTCTCTCTCTCTCTCTCTCTCCCTTCCTATCCACATGTGCTATATGTCGAAATATTTTAATGGTGCTCGACAGGACCACGGCTGCTGTGCAGTAGCCTGCTAGGAACCTTGGTCAACTTTTCGACATTCACTTGCCACCTCCACACAAACTTGATTTGCTCAGCAGCAAGTAGGCTGTGCGATGTGATGTCACTGGGCACGTCTCTAGGCTTGAGCCTGAGGTGCGTGGGAGGACATGCCACAGCTTTGCACACTAGCCGAGCCATACATTAGGCCGATAGAACTGTAAATTGATTTTGCATGCCAACAGATATTGATCAATAGGACTTCTGAGCTGCTGAACCAAGGGAAACCCAGAAGTAGGCATATTTGTTTATACCCAACCGGATAACTTTGTTACCGATGTCCGGTTTCGATTCCGGATTTTAGTGGCTGGGCAGGAGGTATTACTTTGCTCACCCATCGGAGAGCTACACAAAAGTGACACTTGCATGCAGAGCCAGCACCTACGGCAAGGGGAGGCTGCTATACAAATTCTGTGATGAGCCTGCTAAGGTCTTAAAAATAAATACATAAATATAATTCATTTGTATAGTATCCTAAGAGAACTGCATCTCTATCCAGGTGCTTCTTCACATATGCCTTGGGGCCCAAGCCCGCGACCTCGGTCATAAAGGTGAGTACATTTACCTCGGTCGTTAAAAATAGCACCTTAACTGCTGGGACAAACCAGGGCCTGCCCACCTTGGGAAGGATAGCAACCGAGAAACCCCTTGGAAGTTAGGGTTGTGAGAAAGTGGTGCGATAGAACATTCGGAAAATGTCCCGAAAGGGACGTTGAAGAACCGGCCTGCATCCGGTCGCCTACGGGCTTTTACTGAGATGTGTTTTAGCTGGGTGATGGGCTGCTGAATATGAAGTGCTTGAAAGCCTGTTTAACCCCCCCCCCCCCAGTCCTAGCCAAAACACTCAAGCTTGCTTAGCACCGGCACGACCCTCGGTGAGCAGAAGGTGGGGTGAAGGCTCAACGAACAAGGACTTGTGGCAAGTGTAGTAAAGAAAGCTCCACCACTGACTAAAGCCCAAGAAGGAGCGTGCCTCCAGTGGGAGTGGCTGCACTGCCACTGGGCGACCCAAGATTGGAGGCATGTATGCTTTACTTACTTAAGTTGGTTCACCGTTTATTGCAGCCGTAAACGTTGGTTCATCGTTCGAAGCTGGAGTGACGAGGTGTATGCTGCTGGCTGCTTACAATATATTGTGAAGTTTGGGTCCGGATCATTGATGGTACGAGGAGGCTTCGAAGCATGTGGTGTATGGGGCACTTAACCGCATCGAGTGCATAATGAATAAAAATGGCTACCTGCGAATTCTGGACAGCGTTGCTGCAAAGCACTAATTGTATTTATCAAGAGGACAACGACCCGAAGCACGGAGCCAAAGCTGTGCTGCAGTTCTTCTACTGGTCCCATCATTTCACGTGCTTACACTGGTCGAGTCAGAGCCGTGAACTTAATCCGATTGAACATCTATGGGACGGGGGTTCTGCATTGACTGAGAGCTCTAGACAGTAAGGTCTGATCACCGGCCAAATTATGGGACAAATTACAAGTGGTTTGGCATGCTATACCATCTAAGTAAGTCTGAAACTCGTTGAAATCCCATGCCAGTCCGAAGTGATCGAAAATCGGTGAGGAGCAGCAGCACCCTACTAGCATTAGTGCTTCTACTGCCTGTGCAGTGGTTTTCATGTGAAATAAATCGTGCGTTAGGATGTTTTATTAATTTTGGTGTTGATTTTGCTCCTTTGGGCCCTCCTGGTAGATTGTAATGCTTCCGTCAGCAATCGTCCTGTAGGCGGCCATAGTTGGGCAGATGAAACTTACGGCCACTAGTATAGGTGAAAGACTAGTGGATAGGCCTCACGGGATGGCTGGGGGTGATATTCAGTTAGTCATGGCATGCCTGGTTTCCTATCACAGCAGCCTTCCTCCAACGATTCTGCTTCGCAGCTAAGCACTCTTGGCCTGTGCAGGAGGGCCCGAGGGCTGCTACTCTGCTACTCCCTTGTCTCGTTGTGGTTTGACTTACCTATGTTTACCCTTCTTTATCGTAGCAGACTGCCGCATGCACCCAAGGTCGGTGTCGTTGCACAGCTTGCACAACTGCGGTGATTGCTGGCTTTTTAAGCTCCGTTCTCTCTTCTCTCAGCGGCATTCATCACGTCAACCAAGACTGCGACCCCAGCAGCCAGGTCATCCAGTTCGAGCGGCAAATAAGCAGTAGCCGCCGGCAGCTATTCCCGAAGACTCTGAGAAGGGTGGCATCAGTATCAGAGATCAGCGTGCCGTCGACCAAGCCTAACCAGAACGGCGGCTGGGGTGATCCACGTGATCACCAGCTTTGCCTCAGCTTCGCCTCGGCATCCGCCCCCAGCAACGATCCAACGTGAGGGGACTGGAACTTGGGGACGGATGGTTGCCGGCGTTTTTTGCACACCGGCCCGATTCAGCTGTGCTGCCTCTTGGGTTCTGCTTGCACACCTCAAAAAGAAAAAACGATTATTTCGTTCACAATCGTGCCCACGTATGGACTCGCCAGGGTGGGTCAGTTCTTATTCTTGAGCTGGAATCTTTACGTCCGTCGTGGTGCTGGCTTTTATACTCATTTTGAACATCCTTCCCTCGAGCGTAATTGCCTGGAAAAGTGAGCAGGGATCCGAGCTTACGTCCGTCCCTGCACGTCGGACCTCACCCCGGCGCTGCGCATCATCTGCGCCCAGTCGCGTATTCGAGGTCTCACTGTTTGACCACTGCAGGCCGTTCGATAGTCAGAAAGCTGCCGTGTGATTGGCGGACCTGAGGTCGATGTGCTGCTGATGCAGATCGTGCACTGGCTTGGATTGTCTTACTGTTTGTCTGTCGGTGCACAACATGCTAATAAAGTCGCTGTTTTAGTGGCTTCTTGGGGAGCTGGGCAGGCTTGATTAAACGTTCGGGGCTTGAGGTTCGACTCTATCCAGTGCCAGGAGCAAAGTCTTCGGTAGCGATGCCGAAAGCAATGCTTCGGACGAAGCCGTTGTCATCCTGATATGTCAGCCTTGGATGAGCGAACTGGTTTATCGTGGCGGCAGCCATAACTCAGCTGCTGATTCTGGCTTCGCTTGGCTGCCAGATAGCCTGAGGTGGCTGAAAACTGCTCGTTCGTGCAGGGACTCTGCTGCACTTGCGGTCTGTTGCCTGTAGTTGAGCTCACGTCTTGCTAGCCGTGAGCAGTTCTTCAGCAGCTTAGGAGAAAGTCAGCTGCAGGCGCAAGGGGCAGTAGCTCGATCCTGTACAGTCCGAGCTGCCGAGCTCAGCTTGTTTCGCCTCTAGCTTACCTGTAAGCATCCTCGTGTGCTGGCCTCGGCGAGCGTGTTCCCATGTGGCTAAACAATAGCAGCCGGCCATCTGAAGAATTAGGCACGGATGGCTACTTGGTATTTCCATTGCAGTATCGTACTGTGCAGCTTTTCTCGGTAAATGCTGCTTGGCTCGTAGGTCATCGGTAGAAATAAATATGCATATTATAAATAAGTATGATATAATAAACATATGATAAATAAATAAAATAAACAATGTAAGTTAAATTAATGGCTGCAGCACAAAGTCCGTCGTGACGACTACATTCAATAGCACTCGTGAGTGTTCGGAGAGCAAGTGGCAGAGGTATCCCCCTACCGAGCCGAATGCTTTCTGTGCCCACGTAGTACTGGGCCTGATAGCCGGGAAGCTAACGTGTGCACTCTTTGCGACCAAGGTCGTGGGTTCGAATCCTGCAGGTGGGTGATTGTTATTGCCAACTGCAAGCGGTAGTGATAGCCGATAAGGCTCTTCTGTCGCTATACAAAAGAGGCAATTAAATCAGCTAAGATGACCATGGTCGTTGTGCACCACCGTCCGACGATGTTAGGCCGCCGGTTCTCGAGAGCAGAGTGAGCCGACGTGCAGGAGCCTTGCTCCGGCTCGTCGAGGGCGTTACCCAATGCTCCCAGCCTCAGCGATACCATCTGTGCAAACCAAGAGGAAATCTGCCGAATAAGCTGCCTATTCGTTTTGCAGTGACGATCGGCAGAGGCGTTCTAAAAAAAAAACCTATCGAAGGCTTGAACCCCCGGGCCTTGCGAAGGACGCGGGCTTTGCAAGATAACGTGCATTTCATCCCGCTCATTGCGTTCGTGCTTGGAATCCTGCGGTTGCTCTCAGTCGAGCAGCCAATCCTGGTTTGCAGTTGTCAGTCAAACATTTGAGGCCTGCCTGCCCGGCTTCCCAATACCTCGAAAAACTGTAAGCCTGCATTCTCACGGGACATTGAAGTGACTGTCCAGATTCTTTTTTTTCGTAATAAGAACTGAGTGTTTTCAGCTGCTCTTGCTTGCTGCATGGGGAGCCTGTCCCGCCCCCTCATCTGCAAACGAGCAGCTCTCACTGGTAGCTGCTCGTTTGCGGGCATTTTTCTTCAGTGGGTTTTATCTCCTTATTCTTTTCGCCTCCAGTAACGAGGGGGAGGTGCGAATCTAAACACGCAGATCCTCGGGAACCCAATAGTTAAGTCGTAGTGAGCGATTGACCTAATCCGACAGCGAGTCTTATTTATGTCCTAAATTACCTATAGCTAAAAGCTACCCAGCTGACTAGAGATGTGAACTGGCGAGTGGGCTGGCCAATGCCTGGGTAGGTGAACCGTGATGGCACACTAGGTGAGGCGGTTGCTTTCACGACCTTGGTCCCGATGTAATGGGTTCGGTACCTGAGGTGGGCGATTCTTTATCGCCACTGCAAGCGTTTGTGATAGCCGTAAAGGCTCTTCTGTCGCTATACAAAAAGAGGCTGTTAAATCAGCTAGGATTTTTTGGGGTAGGCAAGCGCAAGAATGCCATCAGCCGAGATAGGTTTCAACCAAATAAATGAGTTAAATGAACCTATAAGCCATATCTGTCCAGGCTAATACACAGCAAAGTCCAGCGACGTTAGGAGCGGAATAATGCTCTCCTCTGACGGTATGACCCCGGCCTTTTTCGTGAGCCAACCTCAAACCTTCGAGTAGTTACGGCCGTTCGTTATCATAAGGAAACTTAAAACACACCTGCTAATAATAGTATTAATGGGTCCTTGTTATGCGTCCTTTGTCTACTAATGCACGGCGACACCGTGCCTGCTGATACTAATCATATCTACACGTTGACCATGTGTATGTCGGATGCAATGCTGTTATGCTTGATGATACAGCATCTAAAGTGCGTTGAAAGAGATTCAATCTCTGAGAGTACTTTAAAAATCTATTATTATTGTTATAATGACGATTATTATTAGACAACAGATCATGCATGCGTGGTTTTTTGTTGTTGCGAAGCTAAACTGACTTTGCTCAATCCTGTTTGCCGCCGTTCTGGTGTTGCTAGCCTCTAGTACTTGGCTACTTAGTTATCCTTCAACCGCGTTTCTCCTAATGGCGCCCTCATCCGAGTCCTTGTGGTGTAGTTGCCTGATGTACATATCTCGACCCAATTGGGTAAGAAAAACCGACGCATACTTTGAGTTATAGAAACTCGCCAACGTGACTGTTTTTGCTTCTTACGTAAAGTCTACAACTAAGTAACGTCGACAACTACTCTCTTGCTGCCGACTGTCACGCATACTTTCCAGTTGTCCTGAGCTGCTGCTACTGCCACTACCTCAAATGCTGTACTGACTCGGCTATGCTTCTCACTTTCTCTTTGTTGCGTGAAATGAAATCTGCTGACTACCGAATGCGTACCGAAAGCCACTTAGGCTGTGAGAGCGCTATGCAAAACTCTTCTGCGTAACACTCGCGTTGTTTTTGCTGCTTTACGGAGTTACGGACGGAGATGCACGAACAAGATATGTAAGATCGGTTCGCACTCGCTAGCTTCCGTTGCGACACCAGGCCTTTCAATCAGGCAGCAACCCAACTTCGTGCCGCAGGTAACATCGTGGACAGCCTGCAGTCATTGGTAGATTAACCCACTGCTAAATCATTTGAAAGTCTAGAAGCTGGGAATTTGAAAGTAAATAAATAGGCAGCCACTCATTTCGCGTGAACACTCTTGCATGGGGCGGTGCAAAATATCAAAAGTTTCGCTGCACGCACGGAGCAGCTGTGCCTCCTAGCGGTAGGTTCTAGAATCTCTAATGCATAGCAAGGACGCTCGCGACGAGCCGGTTTGCTAGGGAAAAGCTACTCGGAGATGGCGCCTGAGAGCGTACGCCATGTGGGCGGGGCGATGCCAGCGGCCAGCTCCGCGTTCTGTCTGACGTCAGAGTTAATGACTCGCTTAACGAGACAGCCGCTCTCATTGGCCAGCAGCTGCTGGTGCTGCTGCTGCTGTTGACGCCGATCCAGCCGTACGGACGTGGCGTTGGACTCGCGAAGGAATTCACTTGCTCGACAGAGGCGAAGCGAGGGGGAGGCGGCGTAGAAAGCCGCGACCCCGGAAGCCCGGGTGGAAAAGACCCGCTCGCTTCGGTCAAAGGGGTGGAGTAGCTGGGCATGGTGGAGTTAAGCCCCCTCCTTCATTTTAGCTTTATAATAATCATCGACAAGTCGCTGAATGGGGTGATGCAATTTGGCTGGCATTCGGCATGTAGGAACTGAATACGCGGTGGATTTCAGGTTGGTTGGAGGCCCAGCCGCAAGGGCTCACTAGGTAAGGTGGTTGCTTTTCACGACCTCCGGCCCGAGGTCGTGGGTTCGAATCCTGTGGTGGGCGATCCTGTATCGCCACTGCAAGCGGTGGTGATAGCCGTAAAGGCTCTTCTGTTGCTATACAAAAAGAGGCTGTTAAATCAGCTAGTATTTTTTTAAAGAACCAGACGTGTTTGTGGAGACTTGCTTGTGGAGGCGCCATGATCGCTTAGTGACAGGTAATCTCCAATCAGGACACTCAGATTCTGTGCTGAAGCTGCAGACGATACGCTGGCCAAACTATGTTTGGAGTTTAGGCTTTCCAGTGTCAGTGTGACATACTACATTTGCCCATAGCTACCGAGAAAAACCTTCTCGTCATTCGATTTGAAGAAGTTAGCTGCCATCAGTAATATCAGTTTCGAGGAACACGACAATGTTTGCCACTCTAGAGGGCCGAGAGGGATATAGGGACAGGTAAAACCGTGATGCGCTTAGGAACGAAAGCGTAGATCGTGCTCGGCGATTGCATCCGCAGGAGGCAGAGTATAAACGCTGAAAAGAAGTGGACCCATTGCTGATCCCTGCCGTTAATCATACTTTTGGTGATTCCTGTCGCAGCCCATACATACTTCTGCCGAATACTAATCCTTGGACTACCCAGTACTTTTAAGACTCACCAGACGACTGGTGGCTGCAGGCACCTAGGCATTGAAAAATCTCGCTGAGGCAGGACGTAAAGCATTGCACCGAAATGCAGGCGATGATGGTAGGCACTCTAAAGACTGCGAGTATCAAACGACGCCGTCAGATCCAGTCTAACTGGTAGAGACTCTACCTACGTGTAAGTCAGCATTCCTAAGGTCGCTATTCTCTTAAGTGGTGCTGCTGACTCTGTGTGCTGATTTGCTCCACAATCTGACTGGAGTGTAACGGTGGCCAGGTGTTGTTGGGGACCGGCAACCGCTCCTTTAGGCTCTGCACCCGTGCTCGAACTCACACGTGTGTGTCACCAAAGAGCCTTTGGAGGTGCTCTCTCGTGCGGGCGCTCGTGTGTCCGTGAGCGTGTTCGAGGCGTAGGCAAATCACACAAGACCTCTTTAAATGAGGGCCTGTTGGCTGCATTGTACTTGGCTGGCCTCGCAGTATAGCATGTTAGACGCGATTGAGGGTCTCGATCATCGTCTCTCTTTTTTAGTTAAGACATATTCAGTCACCTTTCAGTCTTTAATAGTTGTGGCAATTGGGAGACGGGACAAAGGACGCCGAGTTCTCTGGTACTATTATCGCCAAGTGGTCTGCCAACCACTTCTTTGAAAAATGCTTCGGGTATACAACGACCTACTTAGGAATGCAGACATGGGTAGAGTGTCGCTGCTTGTTTTGCTTGATCTTTCGGCAGCTTTTGATACCATCGATCACAAAGTTCTTCTAAAGCGCCTCTCATCTCGCCTGGGCATCACTGGCACTGCTCTGCAGTGGTTCAGGTCCTATCTCAGCGGGAGACTCCAGAGTATTTACGTGAATGGACAAAGATCATCTGAAGTATCTCTGAAATATGGAGTACCTCAGGGCTCAGTGCTAGGTCTGGTTCTTTTCACGGTTTATACTCTGCCTCTTGCTGATGTGATTGCCAAGCACAATCTAGGCTTTCACTTCTATGCGGATGACACTCAGTTGTACCTTTGCTTTGATCCCTCCCAGCCTTCGAGCACCTCAAATTCTCTCAACTCACTAGCTGCATGCATTGATGACATCCGCACATGGATGGCAGCAAATTTTCTAAAACTTAACGATGATAAAACTAACTTACTAGTTATGGGCAAACCCAGTGTGATCCAGAGATTGGAAAGGCTGACTCTCAAAATTGGCTCTGCCAGCATATCTCCTGTCGAATCAGCTCGGAATCTAGGTGTCATATTCCAAAGCGACCTCTCGTTAGACGACCATATCAGCTCCACAGTCAAATCCGCCTATTTTCAGCTTCATAACATTGCTAAAATTCGGGCTTGTTTAGATAAAGATACCACGTCCAAGTTAGTTCATGCATTCGTGACATCCCGTCTCGACTCCTGCAACTCACTGCTTACTAGCCTACCAGCATGTGCGATCAGGCGATTGCAGCTTGTGCAAAACTCTTCAGCTAGGCTTGTCTGTCGTGAGCGTCGCAGTTGCCACATTACTCCACTTCTCGCCGACCTGCACTGGCTACCAGTCAAGCAACGGATTGACTTTAAGGTTTTGTCGCTCACTTTTAGGTCCCTTCATTCTATGGCTCCAGCCTATCTGTCAGATATACTACCCCATCAGGCCAAGCATCGTACCACCCGCTTCTCGGAATCCAACAGTCTAGAAATACCTCATACAAACCTTAAATCCTTTGGAGACCATGCATTTAGTTCATATGCTCCCAAAGCCTGGAACTCCCTCCCAACCTGCGTCAAAACATCCCCTGACCTGACCACATTTAAAAGGAACCTAAAATCCCACCTATTTAGGACAGCATTTAGTGGGTCCCTGTGATTCGTCTTTGATGTGCTTATGCGTGCTGACACTGTGCATGCTGCCACTAACCACATTTGCATGCTGACCCTGTGCATGTCACCCCTAACCATATTATTCATCTCGTTGGTTTTTCAAGCATGATTTTACTTACCATTCAATTGCATTTCACTTTACAGCAAATGTAAAGCGCCTAGAGAGAGATTAAGTTCTCTGAGGGCGCTTTATCAAGTGAATTATTATTATTATCATTATTAATGCTGTGACAAAATCTGAGGCCAGAGACAAATTTATCGCATTAGTTATAGTGGGTGGCTACAGATCTTTTTACTTGGCAACATTTAAAAAGGAGCTAAAAGCACACCTGTTTAGTGGGTCCTTGCGATTCGTCCCTTGTTGCTTTCGCGTGCTGACACTGTGCATGCTGTTACTAACCATATTGACATGTCGACACGACACTGTTCATTTCACCTCTTTAACCATATTATGCTTGTTGACATGTTGCATGTTGCCACTACATTGTGCATGTTGTCACTAACCATTCGATCGTGTTTCCTTTAGAGAATATGTAAATAGAAAGAGGTTAAGTTTTCTGGGGTGCTATGGAAATGTATTTATTATTACTATTATTAAATCGTGGCAGCTCAGAAGGAATGGAGTCGCGTCGCAGTGGAGTCCGCTGGAGGCAGCCGGTCATGCGTTCGATCTCTGCGGAAGCTATGCAGTCCAAGGTCATCTGAGGACTACAAGGAGAAAACTCGTCACTATAGGATCCGCGACTAGCGGGCGCACGGCGAACCAAGACGCACAGAATAGACTAATGAACAACAGTGGCGTCGGAACGAAAAAAATTCATCAGAAAAATCGGGCAATTAAATAAATATTCAAAACATGCGTTACTTAGTTCGCTGTTTTGCGGACTTGGCGTTTTCGATTTCAGAGCCAAAGACGGACTCCGGCACGCTCTTTCGGATTCGAGATACCACTTCCGGCGTCCGGCTCGATCGCGCGCGACGCCACGCAGATTCTGGCTGTCGCTGCCCACTGGGCCAGCCGCAAGAGCCCGCTCTCCAGAGGCCTGGCTCGTAATCGGGATCGTGAATCGTGAGGAGAGGTCCCCCACCCCCGACGTCGCTAGCCAAATGGCGTCGGCTTGCGCGCGAGTGCTTGCGAAATCACGTGAGCTTGCTCGCCGTATCGTCGAGGCTCGGAAGCCGGACGAGAGCGGGGCGGGCGTCGAGCGACGGCTCGCTCTCTCTCGCGCCTGGCTGGCCCACGAAGGCTACTAAGCGTCGACTGTTACAGAAATAGCACGACGCCGCGCGACGGTGTCGACGCAACGCGCATCGATTTCCGAATTCTTCATCGTCATTGTCGACGGCGGCAGCGCTCGGCTGGGGCGAGCGTTTCCCAGCGGCGACTGACCGTCCGTTCGCGGCGAGGCGATCGCGTCGCCCCGTACACCTTCATCTCGCCCTCTATCCGTCAAATGGTGCGGGGATGCTTTTTTTGCTTATTCGCGCGCGCTGGCGGGCTCGTTCTAGCCGCGACTGCGGTCGCTCACGGCTCCGACGACGACGATCGCGTCCAGTCACCCGCAGTGCGGAGTCGGGCGCCGGCCGCCCGCTCGTCTCGCTAGCGTTGGCGCTGCTCGCTGCTACAAATGGCGGTTGCCGTAGGCGAGCGGCTCGTTTTGAGGCCATCGGCAGTTCGAGGGTAGTAGCTGCAGCTGCCACCGCTCGACCGGCGTCGTAACGCGCAGTGGCGCGACTCGGAAGGGGGCGTGTTCTCGCCAGGCGGGGGGCGGCGGCGCCTGCTGACCGCAGGAATCGACGTACGTCGGCGCGTGCGTCGCAGCCGCCTGAGTGGCGATCGAACTCCTCCGCCAGGTGCCGCGCAGAACCCCGAGTCTCGCCGCTAGCTCCCGGGTGCTAGCCGAGGACGCTGCGCGCGCTCTCGCGCTAGACGTTTAAACGTGGAGGAGATATTTTGCGAACGGATAGCCAATTTCGACGTATTCGCCCAATGGGTGAGGAGCCGCGGCGCTCGCTACGCTACTGGCCAACGGTGGCGCGTGTACGGCGGCGCCAGCGGACGTTCTATCTCTCAGCGCGTAGCCTCTCACGCCTCCACCCTCCTCTCATATGGTGCTGCTTCTCGGATGTAGGTATTGTAAGCTGGTTGCCGCTTCCGTTGAATCTTACCGTGACCGCCAGCGGTTCTCGCCGTCAATAATCTAACGCCCCGTTCGGACGCCATGCGCAATCGCCTGCCTCCGAGATCCCTTAATAGGCTCGCGTGTGCGACCGTATGATTCAAGTACTGAAAGAGGAAGAGAGAGAGAGAGAGAGAGAGAGAGAGAGAGAGAGAGAGAGAGAGAGAGGAGAGAGAGAGAGAGAGATTGGATGGAGGAGCTACACCCCACCCCTATGCAGTCGTGCTATCTTTGGATGCCGGGTCCCGCGTTCCGGCCGCTACGCCGCCGTCGTTTCATGCCGCAGGGTTCGGCGTCAGCGCAGCTGTTTGGCCGTCCCGTCCGCAGTCACCCTTCCCCCACAGCCAGAGACCGTTGTCGCGCAAGAGCTGGAGAGCCTGGGTACGGGAGAGAGCAGCTCGTCGGTGCAGCCTCGCTCGCTGTCTAGGCCTCGCGTGCTCGTGCCGCGCGCGCGACCGAGCTGGCGACGTACAACCGACGGCAGATTCGTGAAAAAAGCTTGGCCCCGGTGGTCTCGGTGGTTTCGGTTACGCGCGCGGCTGCTTACGGCGGTAGCCGTTCTGCGGTTTAACGCTCAGGCATTAATCGGCAGCTGACCAAGCAAGCTCTTAGCACAAGCGCTACCGTTCGTTCGTCACCCAGGGTCGCCGGGGCGTCAGTGGAAGCCCAGTTTATGCCACGGAAGCCAGCTTGGGCATACTCGTGCAAGGATGCCCAAAGGCCATAGGCTATGTAAATAAATATATTTCATTTGTATAGCACCCCTATTCAGGTGCTTCACGTATGCCACGGGGCTCGAGCCCACGATCTCAGCCAGAACTTGGTCGGGGCGAGAGCACCTTAACCGCCGGAGGCCAAACCTTGCACTGGCTGTGTCGCTACCGGCTGTATAGAGCTTGATTCCTGCTCGCGAAACATCTCCTGTGAGTCGCCTCGAAGATCCTACCGAAATGTCGGTGGCAGTCATTTCGAAGATCCTACCGAAATGTCGGTGGCAGTCATTGCTGCTGAAAGCCAAGCCGAAACTCTTCCTGTCAGGTGACCAGATTTTCTCTTCCAGTGCATTGTGCATTGTAACAACATCCAGCGGCACAATGCCAGCCGCAATACATGATCTGGTCACAGCATTATTCGCCGAAGCTTCGACTGACTAGCAGCTGACGTCCAATGTACATTGAACCAAAAAAATCCATTTAGAGTCTTGCCTGGATTTGTAGAACCATTCAACCATTCAGCTGCCCCGGAAGAGTTGCATACGCCGAAGGCAGACATGGTCACCGAGACTCTTTTTGAGTATTCGGTGCATGATTCTAGCTGCCTGGTGCTTTAACATTCGTGTCGATGAAATGAAAGCGCAGCCCTTTCTGGCAGGCAGTGGTCGCAACTCAGGCTGATAAATAGACTGCTCGTGGGCAAAAATCTTTGTCTGTACCGTATCCCCTACGTTCGGACTCACACTGCCGGAGCCAGCCCACTCACTTTTGTGTGTGGGCTGAAGGTCTGAACTGGCATTTTTCACCCAGCCTGTTCTGCTGCAGCGACCACTGTTTGCTGCTGCAGCTGATCCACTCTTGTTCTCCTGGCACCGAAGCTTTGCTGATTCAGCCGCTGCTGTCTCGAAGCCTGCCCAGTGAGAGTCACTGTTCTGTTGGCTAGCTACTGCTTTCGGCAACTGCTCGATGCACGAGTCCCCGGAGATAGCTGTCAATTGGCAGGCTTCCAGCGGTCAGGGCCCTACGGACGATCTGAGTTGGAGCTGAGAGCCAGCTCCCTGCCAAATAGGGTGAATGGGGAGCCGCACCCCCCCCCCCCCCCCCCGCCGGCCAGGTCAGCCAGCGCTGCTTTCTGAGGACCGCCTGTCGGCGTCCTGTCAGCCAGCTTGAGGTGGCTCAAGCCTCTATTTCACTCCGGTTGGCTGCCTGCTGTGGAGACAGCATGGCGCCCAGCGGCAACACGGGTTACGGCGAGTGGGTCGTTCGCTTCTTGCGGCTCGCCGGTTCTTGCGCAGGGGCGGCAGCATCAAGTCCGGCGCAGCCGAGCCCAGCATCGTGTGCGCAGATCTGCTGGCAAGCCTGTCGCGTTTCGGCGGCATGAGTGCTCTCCGAGTGCACGAGTCCGGCGCTCTGTCAATGAGCCGGTCTGGGCTCAGGTAATAAGGAGCAAGGGGGTATTAGAGGACGCCCGCCGACTTACTTGCAGGGCAGCAGCAGCAGTGAGCTCGCTCGCCCGCAGACTGGCTGGCTGCAGCTGCTTGTGGCTGCGGCTACAGCATTGTGGTGGTGGCTGTGACTCGGATGCTCTCCGCTCGCAGCAGCGCCAGCTAGCAGCAGCATGAGAAGGCACGTTTGCCGTGCTTCGAGCACAGAGCTTGGCTTTCTGGACCTACGGCAGGCAGCGGTTGAACAGTGTCTGCCGATGGCGTTGGTGTTAATAGGCTGGAGTGGCCTTAGATCGGCCGTCGTCTGGCCGCTGGCTGAGTGCTGGCAGCCAGCAGCCGTGCCCTCCACTGGGAGGCGAGCAATGAGGCGCCGTTCGCACTGGCAGCAGCACCCTGTGTGACAAGCGCTGCAGTGCAAGCGACCGTGAAGGGGAAACGACTCTCGGACCGATGCTGTGCCAAGCGAGAGCTCCTTTGGTAGGCAAGCCAAGGGCACCAAACCAACTGGGTGTCCTGTCGTGGTGACTGCAGACCCCCCCTCCTCCCCCGGTGAACACAGTCGGCCAGGCAGCCTCCCACGTCGTCATTCTCCCTCCTCTCCCCGGCCGCCTTGCCACCGAAAAGAATTGAAATGAACGATGGCGGCGATCCGTGACGCGTCAGTTTCTCGTGTTGGGTCTGTGCTGCAAACGAGATTTCGCTGATGGCCGAGGCTCTGGAACTCCGGCCGTTGCAGGTCTGGCTGGCCACCTATGGGTAGCTGTCAATCTGTACAACGAGCAAGAGTTTCGGCCTGCACGACACCCCAGCTTGTTAGGCTCGAGGGCTGTGGTTAGCGAAGTCAATTGCTGTTTAGGCAAACTGTGAAGTGAACCTTCCTTGGCATTACCCGCGGTAATCCTCTGTGCATTTAATGTAATTTGGCTTATTAAGCCACTAGCCTCGAGAACGTTTAGTCACGCCCATAGGACCTACTACGTCAAGCTGTGCTCGTGTGTGTAATTGTAAGTGTGCACATGTGGTTCCCTATGTAAGCTTCCGTGAAAACTCCTACCCATTTTACTTTTTTGTCTTCTAGTTGCCGATATTAGAAATTTGTCTGTGAGTCAGCCTTTGGCTAGCTGTAATTGTGACAAAGCACCCTGCCACCTGCCTGCCACCCCAGTTGTTATTGTTTGGTAATGCAAACGTTCGTTCTCTTCTTTCATTCTTTATCGCGTGTGTGCTTCCGACACGACTAGTTGTATAACACGTGCCTTCTCGAAGATGCTATTCGATAGATGTCCATATGAAAAATAGGATGAGGCCCAAATGCTTGTGCTAAGTGGTTGCATTCTCAGCTGTTTCACTTATGACCTTTCGACCAAGACTTGACTTGCAATCCAAAGCTGATCCGGGTCCCTCTGGGCGTAAGGGGGCTGGCTGTATGCTGACACTCCTGGCACCACTAGCAACACTTCTTGTCTCACCTTCGGCACCTGTTGATCAACGGTCCAGCTCCGCCCCACTGTCAGCACGTCAGCCAAGCCTGCCGACGCTAGCTGACTGCCACTCCACCGCTGGAACTGCCTGCTGCTTACCCTTACTGTCAGAACTTGGATCCAGCTCGTGGGTGCTAGGAAAATCAAATGAATGCTGACTTCTGAGCAGGCTTTGCCTCATTCCGGTGCCTTCTGTCACCATGACTGCCTCATTTCACTGCTTGATTGATTCCGTTTTGGAGTTACTCATGGAGTAGCAATTCGGATTAATTGTTGCCTGTTTATCCGTATGAGCAATAACATTGGCCTGGGCATCCTCACCAACCACTGATAAATACTTAGGGCTTCTCTCACCTGCAACCAGTGACAGTGATTATCCATTCGGTAGGCTAGCTGCCATCCTTCCTGCTCGATTGGAGCATGCAGATAGGGAAGAAAGAGAGAGACAGAGAGAGAAAGAGACAGACAGACAGACAGAGAGACAGAGAGAGCGAGCAGCTGCTACTGTCTGCACAAGTGTGGTGTTTCCGGCGTCTGCCACGAGGCGCCAGAATGAAGCAAGCAGCGCCGGTGTCATGGGCTGGCTGAGCCCCAGTTCGCCCGGCCTGCTCACCGGTGCGCTCTTGTTACGTGTCTGGCACCTCTCAGCCCACCACACCAGTGAGCAGAAGACGAATGCCTAGGCTGACCACGTGCGAATAATAATAATAATAATGCACTTGATAAAGCGCCCTCAGAGGACTCAATCTCTTTCTAGGCGCTTTACATTTGCTGCAAAGGGAAACACGATTGACTGGTGAGTAATATCATGCTTTATAAACAACACGAATAACATGGTTAGGGGTGATATGCACAGGGGCAACATGCAAATGTGGTTAGTGGCAGCATCAACGGTGTCAGCACGCATAAGCACATGAAGGACGAATCACAGGGACCCACTAAATGCCGTCCTAAATAGGCGTGTTTCTAAGTTCTTTTTAAATGTGGTCAGGTCAGGGGATGTTCTGACGCAAGTCGGGAGGGAGTTCCAGGCTTTGGGAGCATACGAGCTAAATGCACGGTCTTCAAAGGATTTGAAGTTTGTACGGGTATTGGTAAACTATTGGATTCCGAAAAGCAGGTGGTACGATGCTTGGCCTGGTGGGGGAGTACACCTGAGATAGGCTGGAGCCAAAGAATAAAGAGACCTAAAAGTAAGCGACAAAACCTAGAAGTCAATCCGTTGCTTGACTGGTAGCCAGTGCAGGTCTGCGACAAGTGGTGTGATGTGGCAACTGCGACGCTCACGACAGACAAGCGCCTAGCTGCGGAGTTTTGCGCCAGCTGTAGTCGCCTGATTGCACATGCTGGTAGGCCAGCAAGCACCCACCCTGCCTCCTTGTCGCAACCAGTAAACCAGTTCACCCTTGTCGCTGTCTGCTTTGTCAATGACCCCCTTGTCACAGCTGCCCGGCCGTGCTCTCTCTCTTTCTGTTTGCAGATGGACTGGCTGCAGCCGAAGTGAATAACGGCACCAGCGAGCAGCAGCAGCAGCACGTGTCGCCACGAGCCACAGCAGCCGAGACCGCGATCCACTCGGTGAGCGCGCAGCGCTGCAGCGGGGCGCAGCGCTGCAGCGGCTTGCTCGGCCTCTTCGCAAGCCTGTGCCCCGCCCCCGTGCCCGGCTGCTGCTGGAGTGAGTGGGGGGGGGGGGCGCTGGTGGAGAAAGGGGCGTGGTTAGCCCATTTTGAAGGCACCTTGAAGGGGTAGCTTACAGTGCCACTGCTCAGCGACTGCGAGGCAGGCCGTGGCTGTGCACTTCTGCTTCAGCCCAACTAGCAGCAGGCGACGACTGGCGGCGTCTAACAATGCGTCCGTCAGCCAACGCGAGCGATCCTCCGCTTGCCCAGAGCGTTCGAGGCAGCGTATTGCGCCGAGGGAGGGGGAGTGGCGCGCTGCTGCTGTTGCTGGATTCTATTACGTGCCGCCTGCGTGCCGAAACGTTATGTGAGAGGGTGACCATCCACAGCTGCATCGCTGCTGGACGACTGGCCGTTGCTGTGTGCAGAGTGGTGCGCAAAGCCTTCACGCCAGCGGCGGCTCGCTCTCCCGAGAACAGCGCCTCGCTGGCAAGGAGGAGCTGGGTCTGCAACCGTGTGAGCCAGCGCAATCCTATTCTTGCCCGGCAGCAGCCGCCCGCCCTCCGTTTAGCCACTGCAGAATTCAGCCGGTATTAGGCCCTGGACAGTAAAACCGAAGCTCGAAGGACTGTGTCTATGCTGAAGTAGTTGGCACCACTGCAAAATCCTTTGTGTAATCACAATGGCTCAAGCGATTGGGATTTTCGAGATGCCTCGGCTTCGGGTCAAGCGTTGTTGTTTTGTCCTGCTCTAGTCAGGATAGGCTGCCGTGCCTACAGGCACAGGCACTCACTCAATCAGCTGCCTCCCGACAGGGCCCACCTTCGTGGTGCCGAGGCCACTCTGTCGTTACGACCCGATGATGTGTATGTATGCACACGCGCAGGTGAGAGGCCAAGCTGCCTGGCTAATGCTGCCTAGCTAATACTGGCGCTTGGAGCATTGGTCAGCTGCACTAACTAGTCAGCCGTGAGAAATCCCGAGACCCGATCGTATGATCATCCATTCTGTGGAGCCTGCCAGTTTCCTATGGCTACTTCTTATATGCCGCCGAGTGTTGCCTGAGCGTTTAGGCTTTGACCCTCCCCCTGCATTGCCTACGCATGCACTGCGGGTCTCCCGCTAAGGGAGTCGGCAGCTGTTCATCCCTCTTCGATCGACCCCAGTGCGGCGCTGGCATACCACCTGAGGCGCGAGCTAGTCAGTGTGGGCCGTGAGGCAAGCACGCCTCGTGCGATGACAACCGAGAGAGGAAACCGTGTTGTGCGCACCGACTCACACGTAGCATGGCACTGCACGATTAAGAAAGGACAGCAGGTGGCAGCAGCCGAAGCTATCCCAGCAGCAGCAGCCACACTAGCATGCATCAGCAACAACTACCCCTGCAGTGAGCTACGATAAACCCCGTGCTTGACCTCTCAAGACTCTCGGCTGACTGGATACGATGGTACGATGGCTTACGCAAGGAATTAAAATTGGCTGGAGACATGCTACCTCAGAAGCAGAAGCTTCCGAATTTGGTCCACGGCAACCAGCTTCAAGCAAGCCCTACCCCTATTCCATGCTGGTTTTGGCTGGGAAGCCTCTAGGGAATGCAGTTCGGGACCTTGGCTTAGGCAATCACCTCTCAGCCGATGAAGCCCAGCTGAATTTGTCGATCCTCGGCCCTCAGAATCAGCTGGGGCGATTGATAAGCTTGAGAGGCGCCTGCCTTGCAGGCATTCGATTCCGGATGTCAGCTAGCTTGATCAAGCTAAGCGATGATGATGATGATAAGGACAATCCTCACAGTGAGTATACTCCAAACTTGCCAGTTGGGTCTCCTCATTGGGAGACGCTGCATTTCGTGACGATCGTCGAGTTCTCGTATTTACTAATTTGTTCTTTGACGACCGCTTCGTGTGAACAAGTTGTATTAAGAAATCTGGCTCTGCAGCGAGTCGCCAGCTTGATGCCTGCTGCTCTATGAATTTGAGCCCGCCACGCGCCTGTGTCTCGTCTCAGCCCGATACATTGGCTTGGCCATTCATTCGCTCAAAGGCTGTTGGTAGTAGAAACTGAATGTGTTTTTCGGCCCCAGCCTGTGGAGAGCTCGGAGAGTCCAACGGATCACAGCTCGTACGGCATATTCTCTCGGGTTGGCATCGACGACAGTACTTCCGGCAGCTACTTCCTCACCTGCACTCCTGACTCAGCCGTGCTTCTCGAATTCTCTTTGTTGGCTACCGTATGCGCACGTGAAGCTGCGCAAGACTTTGAGTGCACTGTACTGCACTGTAGAAAAATCCTCCAGCGTAGCATTCACAAAGTCTTTGGGGCTTCGTGGAGCTACCGATGGAGATAGAACGTACAAACTCTTATGGCTGCCTCAGAGTTCATCTCCAAGTTTCGGCCTCTGTGTGGCACGTCTCAGCTCATATCAAGTGGTTCTGTGGGAGCAGGCGACCATGGGCTCAGCTACAAGAGAACCAGCCTTCGTTGACCAGTAGCCCCTGCACTAGTCATTCAAATCCGGCCTGGGTTGCTGTTCATCGTTGTGTGTGCTTGCGCGCGTGTATGCATGTGTGTGCACGTGTGTGTGTGTGTGTGTGTGTGTGTGTTGTATGTTATGCTGTGTGAATGTGGGTGCAGTTCTATAGGTGTGTGTGTGTGTGTCGTATGTTATGCTGTGTGAATGTGGGTGCAGTTCTATAGATGTAGGTGGGTGCGGGCATGTGTGTGTGTGTGTGTGTGTGCTCGTGTGTGTGTGTGTATGAATGCATGCATGCACGTGTAGTGATGCTGGAAAGAACTTGTTTCGAGGCTATCTTTGGTGAGCCGTGATGGCTCACTAGGTAAGGCTGTTGCTTTCACGACCTCGGACCGAGGTCGTGAAATTCACGACCTCGGACCGAGGTCGTGAAAGTTCGTGGGTTCGTTGGTTCGTTTCGCCTCCTGCAGTGGGCGATTCTGTATCGCCACTGCATGCGGTGGTGATAGCCGTAAGGGCTCTTCTGTCGCTATACAAAAAGAGGCAGTTTAATCAGCTAGGATTTATTTTTATTTATTTTATTTATCTTAGACAGCCAGCCATAGCAGATGGCATAGCAGCAGTGGCAGCCAAGTCTGCCGATCGATGCATGGATGGCTGAGGGCCCAGCAGACTTAAGCTTGGCATGCAGCCAGGGTGTGTGGGAAAGCTAGTTTTTCAGCTGGTTAGTGGTGGAGTTATAGTCGGCCTGGCAAGCTAGTGTGGTGGGTGGCATCAAGGTCTGGTCAATCTTTTTTGTTTGTTTGCCTAAACCAGTGTAGCCGGCTGCAATAATGGCATCCTAATTTGACTGCTAGGCAAGACTTCTGTTCGGTCCTGGCTTCTGGCTGGTCGCCGACAGCAGCTCCTTGATCTTGGCCTTCACATTCTCCCATTGGCAGTCTATTGGCCTAGCGTATGGGCAGGCTCAAGAAAACCTCTGTGGGTGGTCCTGCCTGCCCCGCGAGCCATGGCTGACGTCTGGTGACTGCAGCTGAGCTGCCGAGCACTAAGCTCGGCAGACAGAAGCAGAGCCGGTCGCTCTGTTTAGACTCTTGTCAATATTAGCATGAGCCGTGTCCTCTATGTCGGCGGCTGTGTTGACCCGACCGGGTCATCGTAATAATGAGCCAGCTATGATGACAAAAAATGGCAAGCTGCTCGGCAGCAGCCGCACGAGCATTCGTGTGCCTTTCAATGTCTGCAGATTGTATCTTGCCGGCTCGGTGTTGTGTTGGGGGCAATGGCCAGCCGACGGCTGGTATCATGGCGGTCGGCAGTAAATACACCAAACAATCGAAAGGCCGCAGGCTTTCGACTGGTGGCTCGTGCAGCCCCTCCCCCTGTTGGATGCTTGCTCGTGAGTTTATTTATTTTTATTCTGGAGGACTGTGCGATTGCTTGTGGGGACGGTGCCGGGGTCAGGGCGACATCATGCAAGGTTCTGGATGAAGCAGCAGTATTCGTAAACGGTGAGAGGCAGGCTTTGCAGCCGCTCTCGTGAATGGGCCTGTGGGTTTGTCAACAGCAGCAGGCATTGTTTAAGTGGGCTTGCTTGCTGCTTCGGCCGGGCCTGAGTAACTAGCTCGACGGCTCGCGGTCGTGCCGCAGCCTAGTTACTTGCCTCGCGCGGGTTACTCTGTGCAGCAGATTTCGATAAGGTGCTAAGCCTTACAGTGTAAGCAGATCCTCTGCAGGCTCGTCTTTGATCGCCGGGGGGGCCTTTGGTCTCTGGGCAATCTCGTGGGAGCCAACTGGCCGCACCTCGGACACGCCCACATGCCGTGTGCACCCCCCCCCACTGCTGTGCGGCATTGGCCACATGCCACCGGCCGGCATGGTTGATGTAAGCTGCGTGGTACCCATTCCTTAGGTAGCTCATCGGTAGTAGCTCACCTGTCTTCCTGGATTGTCGGCCACGTGGCTGTCTGAATCTGCACCCTATGACTGAACAGGGGGGGGGGAGCTGTCTGCCTTGGGGACTGTCTGCCCTGGAGACTGCCTGCCGTGGTGGCTTGCTATAAATCTTGCTAATTTCCTTGTACTGTCTGTACTGGACAGCAGCAATTCTGTTTTGACTGGGCTACCGAAAGAAGCTATTAAGCCTCTACAGCTGGTGACGAATATGGCTGCAAGGCTAGTCAGCACATCCCGAAGGAGGTTCGGGCTGCAGCATGTCTCCTTAGCTGAAGGAGCTGCGATGGCTCCTGGTCGATCAACAGCTGCAGAGCAAAATTCTTATTTAGACTCGTAAGGCTAGCCGTGGCTGGGCTCCTTATAGACCTAGCTGAACTGCTGCACTGGTTTCAGCCTCCTCGTGCTCTCAGGTCCTCTATGGACGATAAATTCGCGGTTTCGATTCATTTGCCTAAAGATCGTTGGCGACAGAAACTTTTGCTCTGAAGGTCCCAGACTGTGGAACTCACTTCCACAGTTCTTGCACAACGGCATCTACTTTCTTGCTGCCGACTGTGGCACATTCTTCCCGGCAGTCCTGAGCTGTTTCGTCCATGCTATGTCACTTTCTTGACTGCCTTCCTGCCTCAGCTATGCATTTCACTTTCCCTTTGCTGTGCGAGATGAAGTCTGTTGGCTACCGAAAGGCGCTTGGGCTTTGATTGCGCTATAGAAAACTCTCCTGCGTAACTGACACCCACGCGGTCCTTGCGGCTTTGTGGAGTTACCGACGGGAGATACGCGACCGACGTATCAGTCTCGAAAAAGCTGCCCATCGCAAACTGTCCCCCCCCCCCGAGCCCGCCGCCGGAGCTTCTGCTGCTGGTAGCTCGGGCCTGCACGAGCTATGAGCCGCAGAAGTCACGAGGTGTCGCTAGCCTGGAGCTTAGGCGACCTTTAGGGCGTGCTGTCTTGGCAGGCAAGTGTGCAGTGATGGGCATTTTATCTCTCCTGCCTCTGTGCAGCTGTCGCCGAGGACAGCGGTTCGCTACCCCTTTTTAATCGAACGTGACGATATTCGCTGGCGGGTGGGATCATTCTGGTTCGTCGTGTCCTGTGCGCTAAAAGCGTGCAGGACACTCGGAGCACTGTCGACAGCTGCTCCAGCTCAAGCCAAGCGCGCTTCATGCATCCGTTAGTGGTGAGTGGCGGAGGCAGCGTGCCACGCTTCATGTTCGTGTGCAAACACGGCCGGCGGCGTACGCAAACCTCGAGAGGACCTCTTTGTGTCTGCAAATATTTCGAAGAAGAATTCTAATCACGAATGCCATTCGCTGGTCAAACACTTTGCTTGGTCAGCTCTCGAAGGACGGCTTGGGGCAGTGACGTGCATTGCAGTGACAGAGGTGCATGTTCAGCCGTGGTTTAGGGTTTGGGGTCACCGTCAATCCTACCTTTCGTTTCTCGCCGATAGTGGCCCAAGTCTAGTCACTTGCTCTGTACATGTGTGGCAGCTTGGGCAGGGCAACTCCCTCCTTAGCCTGACCAATGCCTAGTCGTGCGTCTTTGCAGATGATGCTGCCAGTTTTTTCTTCTTGCATTATAACGATGCGGCTGTCGAGGTAGGGCAGCTATGTTTGGGCAGCAGAAATGTTGTCAGCATGCAGTCAGTTTAGTGGCTGTTTCCAAGCATGCTTGCAACATTGATCTCTCTCTCTCTCTTTTTCTGTCTGTCTCTGTGCTCTGTCTCTGTGCTCTGTCTCTGTGCTCTGCCTCTCTCTGTGGCTGTCCCGTCACAGTCGTTAGTCAGTCTCTCCTTTCTCTCTCCCTCTCTCTGCTCTCTATCTTACTTTATTTCTGTCTCTGTCTGTCTGTCTGTCTGTCTGTCTGTCTGTCTGTCTGTCTGTCTCTCTCTGTCTCTCTCTCTCTCTCTCTCTCTCTCTCTCTCTCTCTCTCTCTCTCTCTCTCTCTCTCTCTCTCTCTCTCTCTCTCTCTCTCTCTCTCTCTCTCTCTCTCTCTCTCTCTCTCTCTGTCTCCCACTCTCCCTGTTCCTCTCCCTCCCAGACTCCCTGCTTTACTTCTCTCATTCTCTCCCTCGTTCTCCTCTTCCCCATATCCTCTCTCAAGTGTCTCCCTCTCGCCTTTGTTTAGTCTGCTGTGTACTGCCTGTTGCCCGGTGCCTGCCCTGCCGTGTCTGGTTCTTGCCACATGAACTGCTATGATTTTTCTGCTTTCAGTGCTTGCATGATTTTAATCGGCACGTGGTGCAATGCGGCAGCCGTGCATCGCCTCCTCCCCCTCCTCCTCAGCTGCAGAGGATGAGCTCTGCAGCTTGCTGCTAATGCTGTGGGATCCTGACCCAGGAAGGCTTTATTTCTCTTCTTCAGCTTTCTGTTCTTCGCAGGCCAGGATGTTAGCTCTCTAGCAGCAGCAGCAGCATGTGCTCCGTCGGGGTCGCCCTCCGACGGAGCGCGTGCACACCTACCTCGAGCAGTAGCTGCCACATCTGGATGCCTGCTTCCACGACGGCTGACGTCGTCTGCTGCACCCTGCTCGGCGTGCTCTGCCAAAACGTGTCTCTAAACTTTTCTAGAACGGATGGGGAATGGGTTCCAGCTCTCCCCGTGAATTTACGTTCGACCGAGCACAGCCGATCTCGATCAGTACCCAGGAAAAGCAGCATTCGCCGCAGCTTCTCTATGGGCAGCTGCGTTCACCGTGTCCGCCGCCGAAAAGGAGCCCTCTTCAGCAGAACTTCCATCGGCCAGGTAAGGGTTGTAGCGTGCCAAAGATGAATAGAAACCAACGTGATGCCACGTGAGGCCACGAGTTGCTTCTGCAAAGATTCTCACTGCTACTGCTGCTGCTGCTGATGACGATTCGTCTCTCGAGTGGCCAAGCTTGGAGCAGCAGCGGCGCTGCACGCCGTGCTGGGGAACTTTCCTACTGCTCACTCAAACCCAAAGTGGCTTTCTCTTTGCAGTTAGCTAGCAGCCCACATTCCCGTGCAACCGTGCAAGTGTAAACAGTGTCAAAGTCGGCAGCAGGAGAGGAGATGCTGCCGCTGTGCACGAAAGAATAGTGGGAATGAGTGTCGTAGCTCAGAACAGTGGTTCTCAACCTTCCTAATGCCGAGACCCTTTAATACAGTTCCTCATGTTGTGGCGACCCCCTACCATACATTTGTTGTGTGCACACTGTGGAAATGTATGTTCTCTGGTGGTCTTATGCGGCCCCTGTGAATAGGTCGTTCGACCCCAAAAGGGGTCTCGAGCCACAGGTTGAGAACCGCTGGCCTAGAACTTTCAGAGCGGACATGTCTCTGTCAGCCACGTCAGTCATCGAAGGAATAAAACGACTCGACCGCTTCGTTGGCCTGCAAGGACTAGAGGCCCCCCAGAGGTTGACGCTGAACCAGTTCGGCATAGTATGAATGAGGCCAGCTGCCGTGGGCCTTCTAGGTCAGCTGGAGAATTTCTCCTTTCGAAACCGCCATATATACGTCCCCTTCGTCGAAGTGGCTGCCCGACTCATTTCCTCCTCCGACCTGGGGATCCTGTCAAGTAACGTACCAGCGTCAAGGTTCTGCCCATCATTTTGAAGTCCCTTTGCTTTCTTTCTGTGGCCTACCTCTCTTGAATGCTTAGGGCAGCTATCGCTGTTTGTATGTAGATCTTTCTGCAGAAACATTGTAGCAGTTTTTGACTGCTATGCTAAAAGAGCTTGGTTAGCATCTACACCGAAATTGCTTATGCCTCAAGGAAGGCAGTTGGGTCCGCTGTACCGTGACAGCATACTACCACGGCCAAAGTCGCAGAGAGGAGAACAGTGGATCCACTAGTGCACTTACAGATTCTCCCGGACTGGGGCCGCCATCTGGGCCACTAGATTCAGCGTGGCTTCCTTCGATTGGTAATAAGCTGCTTGCCGCGTTGTCGATTTGATCTTTCGGTGTGCGACTGCTCACACATCGACACATACTCAACAGAAGCTGAACTCTAGTAATGTATGTAGCCAGCCAGTGTGGCAATGGAATCCCGCTGTACACTTACCTGCTGCCATCCCCCACCCCCACCCAGGAAGGGTTGGCACAAGTGTTGCTTGTATTGGTAGTGTGCTTGGATCAGACCCTATACCTTCATCTCTGTGGTCTTCACTTGCAGACCAACTTAGCCCTGCCATAACCAAGATTTTTAATGCTTCTTTGGGAAAAGGGGTCGTCCCCAAGTCCTTCAAATCGGCAATCGTTAGACCTATTCTTACAAAGCCTGGATTAGACACAGAGGTCCTAGCAAACTATCGTCCAGTTTCTCTTCTTCCGTTCTTATCAAAGATTCTTGAAAAAATTGTTGCTAAGCAGCTAGTTGAACATATTGAAAATAATAGAATGTCAGAAACATTTCAATCAGGTTTCAAGAGGCAGCACTCTACTGAAACTGCTCTCCTCCGTGTTAACAATGACATTCTACGTGGCAATGACGACGGGAATGTCACTGCCCTAGCTCTGCTAGATCTGTCTGCTGCCTTCGACACCATTGATCACGAAGTTCGGCTTGAACGATTGAGAACAACGATCGGTCTGGCAGACGAAGCACTGGCATGGTTTAAATCATACTTGTCTGATCGTGTTCAATCCATGTCGTGTGGGGGTCAGGTCTCAGACATGAGAAGGGTCACCTGTGGAGTCCCTCAAGGGTCTGTACTTGGTCCCTTGCTGTTCTCCATTTATACGCAACCTCTGGGAAAAGTGATTAAGGCCCATGGAATAGGATATCACTTCTATGCTGACGATACTCAGTTGTATTTGTCATTTAAACCGTCGGAATCTGCTGCAGCAACTGAGAAACTGAATGCTTGCCTTGCCGATATTCGATCCTGGATGTCAGAAAACTTCCTGAAATTAAATGACGATAAAACCGAACTGCTTCTCATAGGATACCCTAAGCATGTGGCTGGATTAAAAGGCTTTGCTGTTCTAATAGGTGATGCTATTGTGCGACCTTCACCACGTGCTCGTAATCTAGGTGTCGTGTTCGACAGCTGCCTCAATTTCAAAAGCTTCATTCAGAAGACTGCCTCTACAGCTAGCCATCACATCGGATCCCTATCCAAGATTAGAAGCTGTCTCCCACAGTGGCTTGTAAAAAATTTAACTAGCTCTTTAGTTCTGTCTCGGCTTGATTATTGTAATTCCCTTTTGGCTGGGCTACCAAAGAAAGCTATTATGCCACTACAGCGGACTATGAATATGGCTGCAAGGCTGGTCTTCAAGTCCCAGTGGTTCGAGCACGTGTCACCTTTGCTGAAAGAGCTAGGATGGTTGCCGGTTGAGCAAAGGATACGGAGCAAAGTTCTTACGCTGACCCACAAGGCCCGCCACGGCTTGGCTCCTTCATACCTAGCTGAACTGCTGCATCAGTTTCAGCCTGTTCGCGCCCTCAGGTCCTGTGTGGACAATAAATTAGCTGTCCCATTCCTCTGCTTAAAGACAGTTGGCGACAGAAGCTTTAGCTCTGCAGGTCCTAGACTGTGGAACTCGCTTCCACAATTCTTACGCAACGACATCTACTCTCCAACTGCCGACTATGGCACATCTTTTTCAGCGGTCCTGAACTGCTACTTCTATGCTACTCACTACCTGAACTGCTCTCGTGACTCTGCTATGCTTCCCACTTTCTCTTTGTTGCGTGAGACGAAGCCCGTTGGCTACCGAATGCGTACCGAAAGCCGCTTAGGCTGTGAGTGAGGCTATACAAAACTCTCCTGCGTAACATCCACATGGTCTTTATGACTTTGTGGAGTTACTGACGGAGATACATTACATTACATCAGGAGTGGAATGACCATCCGAGAAGCCTTTCTACCTTTTCAGTTACAGGTAACGTGCGGGTGCAATGACTTCAGTGCATGACATGCATGTTTAACGTGCACATGCAATGTTTAGCACACGAGATGAAACGGAGACAGGTGCATACAAGTGGACTTCCAGCGTAAGCGCATCCTTTGTGGTCGTATTTGGTGCAAGGCAGAGTTTCTAATCGGAGCTACCCATTTGTACGCAATTTTTCTCAAGAAAAAGCGTGCCTGTGTTTGCAGTGCACGTTTACAAGTTGGCATGCTAGAGTCCACAGAGATCCTCAATCCTGGATACATACCGGACGTGCCAAGTTCGGGCTTGCCTTGACCTTGTTTTCTTCCCACCTGGCCCTGCCAGCAGCACAATATCTACAATCTTCACTCTGTGGTCGATGGTTGCTCGCTCGTCAGCAGCAGCCCAAGGGCTAGTGAGTAGACCATCCAGCTAGCATCTGCCAGCAATCCAGGTGTCCTGTTCATTAATGACCTTTCACTAGACACCAGCAAATGTAAAGTGCCCAGGAAGGAGATTGAGTTCTCTGAAGGCACTATATCAAATGTATTATTATTATTGTTATTATTATTATTATTGTTATTGTTAGACGACTACATCAGCTCTGCAGATAAGTCTGCCTACTTTCAGCTACACAGCAAAGCCGAAATTCGGACGTGCTTATATAAGGATACCACAGTCATGCTCGTCCATGTATTCGTGACATCTAGTCTAATAACAACGTTCAGGTCGTCCTGCCTGTGCAATATGATGCTTGCCGATGGTGCAGCTAGGTGTGAACAGTCGTGAATGTTGCAACCGCAGCATTAGAAGATTGTCAGGACAGCACGGCTGGTTAATGCAAATCGGAGGAAGCTACAATGAGAGAGCCGGTGGCTACACTTGCCGACTCTAGTCCCGTACAGTATGATGGTCCTTCATGGGCATGCTGTTCTCCAGGGGAGGTTTCCACCAAAAGACGTTTGCCCTCCGAGATGTGTCCAGCTGATTTGCCACCTTCACATTCCAAGAAAGGCCGACTGAGGGCTGGTGGTCACTCGAAGTGCATGTCATTTCATGGGCCGGCCGATTGTTGGCTCATTAATTTTGTTCACCGACGTGCAGGACCCTGAAAGCACCCCTGGCTGGCCAAGTTGCACCAAAGCAGATAAAGGACGTAGCCAAGCAGGAAAGGAAGCATCCACGGATTGTGAGCAATTTCACAATGGCCTACGGTATTTTCTTTCATTAGCGCCACTCCTCCACTGTCTCAGCTTTTTTTGATCCTCTGGACGTCCGAATAGCCGTAGCTGCACGACGACGATAGTAGACGATTGGCAGGGACTCATCGAAAGCGCAGGGTACTCTCTTGAGCGCGCCACCCCACCCCCCCAGTCAGTGGGCTGATCGTTGATGGTAAGGCCTGATGGGCTCTCAATGGGCAACTATTGCTCGACTCGATGCTCATTGATGCCAGCCCTTCAAGCACCACCTCCTTTTCCACAAACTCTTGCAAGCTTCGTAAATTCAGTCGCTGTAGCACTCCTGTCGCACATCCTTGAGAGCTGGAACCGTACGATGTACCTGGAACCTGTACGATGCCGAGGTCGTAGATGGGGCGATTGGTCGCTGATGCTCAAGTCGACCAATGACTCAGGTGGTTCCCCAAAGTGGACGGCACATAAATCTGGAGGCGACTCGACAATCAGTGCTTCCTGCGATAGCACCGATGAAGTCAAGTCATTTCCCGGGTTCCTATGCTAGAAAGAGATTGAGTTCTCTGATGGCACTATAGCAAATATATTAGTATTGTTATTTTGCAGATTTTCCTGGAAGCTTGGGTGCCTCAGAACATTTACAGAGTGAGTTCAGGAACACTTCAGTAGGTCTCTTCGACTTTTCGACCTCTGACACAACCTAGGCCATGCCTGGTGAGCTTGACCTCGGCGTGAGTAGCGGAAGATCACGTGACATCACTCAGGAGCAGGCAATATCTCGGGCAGCGTCGGCGCCAGCAATGCAGAATCAGTGTGGAACGAAAATGATGGGCATTGGACAGCATCACAATCCAAGTCTTTGTGGACGTATCGTGTGCAAGAGTCGCTTTCACATGTTTAACAACGGTTGGAAGCAGAGGACTTGGCATGCAACACTGGTGCACACAACGCCCGATGCTTCTGATGACAAAACGATAGTATCGTACGCCTACTCGTTATCGACACTCACAAAGACGACCTTTGCGGGAATGTCTTGCTGCTACGATGCTCTCAAGCATGGGCCCGGTTTCTTTGGAGCTGCCTCCATGCTAATGATCAAATGGTGCTGCCCTCGGAGGATGCTTGAGAGGCCTTACCTCAAGGTTACTCGGCGATACTTTCATCCTGGCACATCCTTTAAGCGGTTTCTGTGCAGTCTGGGAACTGCGACTTCACCGAGCCGCTGCTGGTGTAGCTGTGCCGACTTTCGGAGTACTGGCATAAATGTCGCCGCAGATAAAGCAGCACTCCAAGCTGCTTGCTGTCTGGATCAGCACCGGCGACCCGTACTATCTACTGCGGCAGCATCATACACGGTTGCAACGCAAGACCACGTGACATTAGTGACAACGGATGAATTGTAACTGCTTGCAACAATTAGTGGAAAAGGTGGAGCTTTTTTGCAGATGTATACGAGGACGTATGTAAATTTAAAATTATGTACAGCTGGTTGATTGCAGGAATGATTTGGACATCAGTCTCGAAGGCCTATAATAAAAAGCCCACCCTTACTGCCAGCTCGAGCACATAGCGGTGAGCTTGAGCTGAGTGTGTAGCCGCCTGTCACGAAAGCCAGTGATTTAAGACATGCTTTGGAGGGTTTCTTGCGATGTGCAAGAATTTCTCCACGCTGACTGATCTTTTCCTCGTAATGTTTTCTGTGGTCTAGATTAGGACCGGTCGTAGTCTCACGGTTACGAGCAGCCGATGGCTGCATAATGTCTGCGAGGCCTAGCTATAACCTATCATGTTGGTTCGGCTCCTTTGTCCTGATGCGTTGGTAGAGCAGCAGCGTTCGAATTGAGCTGCGATTTGCACTCGTCTTCAGTATTATGCTGCTGTCTATAGCGCTACATTCAGGGGAGCTACTATTTTGTTATGGCAATCGTTAAATTTGCTTTAGAGCACTTTTCCTACAAGGAGACACCAGTGTTCGGCAAAGCAAAGAAGAAGACCGGTGAGCGCATTGCGTAGCGACCTGTTTGGGTGAGCCGTGATGGCTCACTAATGTAATGTAATGTAATGTATCTCCGTCTGTAACTCTACAAAGTCGTAAAGACTATGTGAGTGTTACGCAGGAGAGTTTTGTATAGCGCACTCACAGCCTAAGCGGCTTTCGGTACGCATTCGGTAGCCAACAGACTTCGTCTCACGCAACAAAGAGAAAGTGAGAAGCATAGCAGAGTTAGGAGAGCAGTTCAGGTAGTGAGTAGCATAGAAGTAGCAGTTCAGGACCGCTGAAAAAGATGTGCCATAGTCGGCAGTTGGAGAGTAGATGTCGTTGCGTAAGAATTGTGGAAGCGAGTTCCACAGCCTAGGACCTGCAGAGCTAAAGCTTCTGTCGCGGTCTAGCAAAAAGAGCTCGTTTCGTGAAGACCCTATACCTTCATCTCTGTGGTCTTCACTAGCAGACCAACTTAGCCCTGCCATAACTAAGTAAGGTGGTTGCTTTTCACGACCTCGGTCCCTAGGTCATGGGTTCGAATCCTGCAGTGGGCGATCCAATATCACTGCTACAAGCAGTGGTGATAGCCGTAAAGGCTCTTCTGTTACTATACAAAAGAGGCTGTTGAATCAGCTAGTATTTTTCAGTGTGGAAAGCTTAGCGAGCTGTGTTGCTGTTGGCGCTGTGGCTGAAGAGACAGAAGCAGCCGGATGCAGCTGTGGCAAGAGCTTGCAACTGTTCACACTCCCAGTGACGCTTTATCACGTGCGTGCACTCGTGCACGTGACAGTTAGTAAGAGTCGCTGTGCGTGCAATTGTGCAATTGCGCGTCTGCAGGCATGGCGGAGCTGCTGAGTCCTGTGCGCTCGCCACCTGTCGTCATCCGGAGAAGCAAGTCTCCTGGCCGAACCATGGAGGCCGAGGAAGCCATCAGGATGTCGACGTACCCGGATGGTGAACCACCAAAGCCCGGTGCAACAGCACCAATTGAGAGGGACGACTTCCCCGCACCGCTCGCTCAAGCCGTCGTCCTGCCCGAGCTATGTGAGTGCACACAGTGACCGCTGCCCGCAGATATCGCCAGGGGCACAGTCCATTGACGCAAAGTCGTCGCTCACGCGCACCCGAACCGTGTCCTCCGGTCCTCCGCTGCACGTTTCGGTGGCGCCGCATGGGCCAGCGCACCCGCCGCCACTCGCGTGGTGTCGTTGCATGCTTGGCCGTCTGGTGTCGGTGACACTGTTACTTCTGTCCAGCAACGCTTTGCCTTGAACTAACTCGGACTCGCTAGATTTATGACGGTAGTCACCTCGCTTTATCTCGGCCTGTTTCCTGCCTGGTGTTCACTTCTCATGCTGGAATAGCAGCGAGGCGCCTCGGAGTCGTCAAGCCTCGATCTCGTCTGGCCGTTCGTGCGTCGCCTTCCTGTTTGGAATCCTTTTGAACTTTTGAGCTGGCGACCTTGGCGCCTCGACATGCGCCGAGGTCGCCAGCTCAAAAGTTCAAAAGGATTTAGATTAAGCCGATTAAGCATTTCATCACCGGTCACGTCTTGCAGTGAGGCGAAGCCACAGGAAAAAGGGCCGTCGGTCGGCTCCCGCGAGCGGCAGCGCTGCGGATGAAAACGGTGGCGAAGAATTCGACGACGACGACGACAAAGAGGCCGACGAGAGTGACATTAGTCCCAAGCTGAAGCGAGAGATGCTGGCAGTGTCCAAGCAGTCTCCGATGGTGAGAGATATCATCACAGAACTGACTGTGGCGGTGAGTGAGCAAGCCGATTGACAGAGCCTCCCTTCTATGCTAGCGCTAGAGCCGTGAGCCCGGTGCTCTGCGGTTCTGCCACGTGCCGAAGGGGGTGGGGGAAGAGAGACGTACGTAGTCACACGTCAGACATGTGCGCTGCTCGCGAGCTAGCTGCCGCCGTCGCCACCGCCGAACCAGCTGCGATCCATGTGGGTGGGAAGGAACGAAGCTTTGCCGATAGTGTGCGGCAGCCGGGCTTCCGGTTCGACGCCGATCAACAGTGGCCGCTTCAAGGCGTGCACGAAATACTGTCACTGTCACAAGGGTCACTCATGCCTACCCAATCCGCACGTAGGACCCGGCTGCAGAGGCGTTATGCACTCCTGCCCTGGTCATTCTAGGGCGGGGCGACAAGGTGGCGATGCCGCACCCGCAGTGTTGACGAGGCGCCCGAATCGCCGCCTCAGCGCCTGATGCCTCAGCCTTTCCTTTCTCAGTACTCCACGCTGCTCTGCTCTACTACGTGCTCGAGGATGCTTCCTTTACGGCTTTGCCGTCTGCTCAGAAGGTCGGGCTTATCGAGTCGACCCACCGCCATTCGAGCGGCTGCATCTAGCCAGCTGGCCTCGGCCGGCTGCAGCTCGAACGCTTGCCACCGAACGCCTTGCTCTCCACTCGTTTTCAGCCGGAAAGGAAGCTTGCCTCTGTCGACCCGCGCGATTCGTCTCGAGCCCCATCGGCCAAAGGGCGACTGTCGGTGCCGCCGAGGTTCTCGTCGTCGATCAACTCCTGTGAGCTCCTCGCTAGCTGCAGGGTGACACGCTCGCGCTGCCGGCGTCGTTGCCATCATTTTCCTCCTCGAGCGAGCGACTGGTGCGATCAGCTTCCCAGCACGCGTGCTCTTTGCTGCCCGTAGCGCCGTCGCGATCTACGGACCGACCACGCCGATCGGCCGAGTCGACAGCGCGACAGAGGAGGGCGACTTGTCCGACCGATTCGAGCCCGGCTTTGCCCATGTGTAGGTCGCCTGCGCAGAGAGCTGCCTGCTGCCTGCTTCGCCTTCCAGCTGTTACCTGCCTTGCTCCTGGCTGCTCCTGGCCCGAGGCTTCGCGAGACTCAGTGAGAGGCTGCCTTGCCTCTGCTTCTTTTTTTTTGCCAGCAGCAGTTGATCTTATCGGGAGCGAGAATGTGTTTAACTAACCTTAGGCATATTGCTGCAGGCTCACCGTCGTTAGATTGGCAACCAGTGTCGACTGCCTATGCAAGCGGAACCCGCTCGGCGACCCTACCTCCGCCGGGAACACCGGGTGCTTTCGTATATGTAAGTGGTCTGTGACTTTTTGCATACTTCTGAGCTGCTGCTTTGCTGGCATATAGAGCTCGCAGTGTACAGAGCTGGAAGCATATAGAGCTTATAATAATAATACTAATAACGCTCTTGATAAAGCACCCTCAGAGAACTCAATCTCTTTCTAGGCACTTAATATTTACTGCTAAGGAAACACGATCGAATGATTAGTGGTAGCATACTCGATAAGCAACAAGAATAACATGGTTAGGGTTGACATGCACAGGGTCAGCATGCAAGTGTGGTTAGTGGCAACATGCAACAGTGTCAGCATGCATAAGCACATAAGGAACGAATCACAGGGACCCACAAAATGCTGTGATAAATATATGCGTTTTTAGTTTTTTTTTAAACGCAGTCAGGTCTGGAGATGTCATGATGCAAGTCGGAAGTGAGTTCCAGGCTTTGGGAGCATACGACATAAAGGCACGGTCTCTAAAGGATTTGAGGTTTTTACGAGGTATAGGTAAACAGTTAGATTCTGTAAAACGGGTGGTACGATGCTTAGCCTGGTGGGGGAGTAGATCCGATAGTTATGCTGGAGGCAAAGAATGGAGGGACCTGAAAGTGAGCGACAAAATCTCGAAGTCGATCCTTTGCTTGCCTGGTAGCCAGTGCAGGTCGGCGAGAAGTGGTGCGATGTGGTAACTGTGATGCTCACGACAGACAAGGCTAGCAGCAGAGTTTTTCACCAGCTGTAAGCACCTGATTGCACAGGATTAGTTTGCAGCAGCAGCAGCTGGTGCTGCTGCTGCTGAACGTATTAAAGTAGTCCTCCCTGCGCTCGCACTGCGTCTAAGAGAGGCAGTCCATGCCATGCAAGCAAGAGGCATGCGAGGACAGGACTAGAAGACAACTGCAAGCAATGACCTTTAGCACGGGAGCACCTGTGATAACATGTAGCACCCGTGTGCCACAGCTCGAGATCCTGCAACTTGGACTTAGTGTATGCCATCGCTTAGGTTTACTTGCAAGGTGCCGATATTAAGATGCCAGAAAACCAGTCAGTTGTGTGCAGTGTTAAGTAAACGAAATGAACTGAGTTGAAGACTCGTTGCATTTCCTTGTCAGAGCTCGGCCGCCCATCGAGCAGGGGTGACAGGCAGTGTGCCATGCCCACTGTTTTTCAAGCATTAACAACTAGCGCGCATTTCGCAAAATCTCTTCAAAGCTGTTCAAGTTCTGTGCATTTTACGCAGCTGACATGGTCAGCGGCAGCGCCAATTGACGTTTGACCACGGCTTTGGCACACAGATAATCTTGCAGTTTTAACTGTGAGCTGAGACTTAATCACTGCCTACGCCGGTCGTGCACTCACTTTGCTTGACTGTCTCTGCCCTTAGGACCCGTTTTCAGATGACGACGATGAAGATGAACCCTATTCGATCGTCCCACGCTCCAGTCGACTCATCGGGCTTCGAGCTGCTAACGGAGGACGATCGTCACCAAGCATAGCAAGCAGCCTAGAGAAAAAGCCTGCATGTAAGCGCTGAGGGTCGGCTGTGAGCAGCTACGAGTATCTGGCTAGCTAAAGCTGTGAGCTAAAAAATACTTGGATGTCGTACTCATTACGTGATGCAACTCATGCACTACATGGCTGTGTTGTGCAGCTTGCTTGATGTTCTCAGCTCATGGTCACGTCTTTTTCTTCGTCAATTCATGCTTCTATGCATCGTTTGCTAAAATCCCAATCAGCTGCCCCGATCAGTTGGTGTCATATTGCAAAGGAAGACCCATGAGCGTCGGCAGCATCCCCGATTTAACTCGTGCTGTCGATGCACAGTTGTGGCAAGCTGCTCACGCAGCTTTTACTTGGCATCTTTTCGATGGGAATGTAATTCCTGCTGCTGCAAGCGCACCAGGCGGGCCTCGTTTTGTTGCAGACGCTTCATCCACTGGCGACGTGGACAGCGTGTTTGAGGTAAGCAGCTGCCAATGCAGCAAACATACTGGACGGATTTTTGCTCACCCTGTCAATCCTATCTGGAAATCAGCCTCGTGGCAGTTATTTTCTGGTGGTGTGCATCGTTCAATACTTTGATTGTTTAGCCTTTCCTTCACACGTAGCCACGTCATTGTGTGTGTGTGTGTGTGTGTGTGTTTGTGTTGTTGTTGCTTGTTGCCTCGACAGCAGCCTTGCTGGCGGTTTTCCTGAGTCTTCGAGGAAATGCCCTAGTATCGCTCCAGATCAGATTGGCTATTGCACTGAAATCGGAGCCCCCTTTCAGAGTCAACCCGAAATTTGTAGAAATTCATAATCTATCGCTGGAAAAGGTTGTGATGTGCAGTGCTCAATGTCGTGCTGATGACTACCGGTCTCGCGATGCAATAGTTAGGGAATAACGACAACAAAAGTCAGACAGTTGGCTCATTTATACTTCAGGAATGCCTTGTAGGCCGTCAGGAAGGTGTGGTGTGTGGTTTATTGATTAGTGGTCATAATAAAAAGTGTTATTTGTGAAATGAGGCACCGTTCATCAATTTTGCTGGTTCGACTCGAACATTTTTTGTGATTTCTCTTATGGCTTTCTTTAATCTGCCCCCTCTCTCTGTCTCTCTCCCTCTCTCTCCCCCTGTTTCTTGTTTCCCTCCTCTCTTCTTCTCTTCCTTTCTTTCTATCTCTTCTTCTTTATCCTCTCTTCCTCCCCCTTATATTCCTCTCTCAACCTCTCTTCCTTGCTCTCCATCTCACTTGCAGCAGTGCGATGTTGTTTTGCTCGCTCGACAGTGAAGGGCTCTCCTAGCACTTGGACGGTTGCATCAGCGGACATATTTTTTTCTGCGAGCACGCACACATGTCTGCTTCGTGTCGGATGCAGGATGTGCACATCTAGCTTGCTGCTCAAAATGGGCACATCCACTCTTTTTACTCATGTCTCTTATAGCTGGTTTATTTGCTGTCTTTCGATTGGCTTGTAATCGCAGTGTTTTGTTGCCGGCAGCGTGCTTAGCTATTTTGTTCGTCATCATGTGGCTGCAGCAGCAGTAAAGTGCACGATGCTGAGCTCGGATTTTGTTTTGCGCAAGCCACGTGAGGCACCTTTTCTGTTGCTTAGAGAGAATCGCTGTATCGTTCGTCATCTCGATCTGACTGCCACAGCTGCACTGACCATACGATCGCCTGCAGCCGGTTTGAGGTGTGCCCACACGCGACTGAACGCCGAGATGCAGCTGCCGCGATGCAGCTTGCTAGCTTTCGATGCGCCCGAATCTGCAGTGGCTCTGGCAGCACCCAAGCGGCATCGGCAGGGGTGAGGGGACGGCTGTGCATGTGTGGGGATGTCGTTCTGCTGCCCACATGTCGAAAAGAAAAGACAACGTTGCTTTACTTTAGCATGCCAGGGTTTTTCCTTCCTTGTACGCCAGGCCATTCCTGCAAGTGCTTTGAAGTGCAGCAGCAGTTGTGTTATTTTTTGATCCGTGATGTGACAGGCGTGACGATGTGGCGGACGTGACGACAGCCCATCGTTTCGTTCTGCTACATGTTAATGAAAAGCTATGCACGTGAGCGTGTTTGCGTTGCATTCAACCGACTATTTAAGTTGACATTATATGATTTGTAATCATTCGTTGGTCACCAAAATGACTTTGTTCTCTTGGAAAGATCTGCTACTTTCTACGCTTCGATTTCAGAGAAGCTCGCTGCTACGGTGCTCAACTATGTCCGATAGCGTTGCACTACTGAGAGATATCATACAGCCGGTAAGTTGAGCCCAGAAAATTACTTGTGACATGCGTTTTGAAGGGATGTGAGATCCATTAAAGTGTTCCTTGCAGACGACAGAGGCTTCGTTTAGCCTTGCTGTGGAAGTTGTTTAATGTGACTGTTTGCTAGCGGCTGGTGTTTTATTGTACACAGTCTTGTATTGTTGGACTCGTAGCCTAAATCCTGCCAGTAACTATGTTTATTTTTCACAGTCAAACAAGGCTGGCTGTTTTCAGCCATGCCAGATAAAAAACAGATTATATTCGATCTTCTGCTGCAGCCGCGGCTTGCGTGTTCTGCACAGCATATTCTGCACAATATGCTATAGTTACGCAAGTTTCAAGAGTACTTTCCCGATGGCCCTGTGATTGCTGAATTTTGGTTTGTAGATAGTTGATGCTGTAGCCTGATGCCTTTTGCAAACGATGGAAGAACAAGGCTCGTGTTGGTAGTGTAATTCAAGAGTGTGGCTGATGTTCTTCATACTCAGAATGCTCGAGTCCTATCCCTTTGAGTTTTTATGCAGTCTGTGCAATCAATTCTTATAGATGGAATCTCAAAGGCGATTGCCACCAACTTTAAGGGGGAAGTAGGAGATGCTGGTGCACAGATTTTTCTCCCTCAACTCGTTGAAAGCAAGCATTATTTTACACTTTAGGCACCCTCCCGTGTAAGAGGTTCTTGACACGAGTATTGTGTTGGCAGTCAGGCTCTAATCGTGCTCTAATTAATCCTGGCATTCAAGCACATTCTATCCCTCAGGCAGCTGATAGTGCCTCAGTGCATGTGCGACCTCTTGATGCAGTTTGCTAGAAAAGCGCGGTGGCTGCACGCTCTGCCACCTCAGCTGTGAAACGCCAGACGTGATGGACACGCATTTTGCGGCGAGGCAATGATTCCTTGGCGGCACCACGTGCTGGTGCGGTCTGCATCGTGTAGTCATGCTCCCTGACCAGCCCGTATCTGCGCCTTCCCGGCGACCACCAGACGCACAGCAGCACAGCGCCCAGTGCCAGGGCTTCGGCAGCCCCCCATTGGAAATGTTGCGACTTGTCAGCAGCCAATAGACCTCGTGATGCGTGCTGCTGGTCCCCAGTGTTTGTTCGGCTTCGACCGACCTGATCCGAAGATCCTTTCCGTTTTGGCCAGAAATCTCAGAAGAAGACTGCTGCGACCGTCGGCGACGGAGTGCCGTTTCTGAATGCGGCCACTCTGGACGTGCGCAAGCGGTCCGTGTGCGCCCTGCTGATGTGGGAGGAGCAGCTGTTCGAGCCGGAGCAGGTACTGCGACCCTCTCGCTCGGTACATGCGAGAGCCGGCTGCGAGCAGCACACTCGCTGTTCCAGAACTGATACGTCGGCCGAGGTGCGCCGAGTCGGCCGAGGCACACAGCATGCACTCGTCTGTTTGCCACGACCTCTTGTAGCTGCGCTGCCGAGAGACACTGCCGAGAGACGCCTGCCTACCCCCTTCCTGCACCCCACTCTCTCAACCGCTACGACGACTGACGGCAGGCTGCGCCTGTGCCATTAACCGCCTCTGAGCTAGGGCAAGATGAGCAGCTGCTTGATTAAGCCTCTTTATAATACCATTTCATGTGCCAACAGCAACAGGGAACTAAACGAAACTACTGGGGACCCTAGTTAAATTATGCTACTGGAGAACGGTAAACACAGGAAACACGAAACAGGACTCCAGACGGGGAGGGCAATCTCGGGCAGAAGCAATCTTAAGTACGAGCGACAATGCACAAAGTACAACCCAAAACGACATTGATACGACATTGGCTTCAGTAACTGGGAGTCACTCGCACGGTACATCTCAGCTCCGATTAGCCAGCTAGGCTAGGTCCTTCTAGCTCCTGTCAGGACTGCCTGCTCAGCATCTGCTTTTATGCGCCGCTCCTGTCGATGACTCCACTAGTGGTCATCTTGTCTAGCCCGAGTCCTGTAGTCCCTCTGCACAGTTAGCTTGCTCTGTGTGTTTTTGTATCTCAGCTGGGTGTCGAGCTACCTACATGTAACTGGGACGCGTGCGAACGCGCTTCTGCTCGGTTCTTAGTGCCGGCATCACGATGCCTTTGCTTTGGCAGCAAAATGCATGCACACTAAGTCGGTCATATCGTGATTATGATTGACTGTTAACGGTTCCCAAATTATAATTATTAGGAGCCAGGTGTGATATTATCTATGGCTTAAGACAAAGCTGATTTCAAGTGACCGTCGGTTAGTTGTACTTTTGGGCTTCGAACTGCTGAAGCGCTTACTTATGACCTATGTATGACCTTTTTTTTACCCCGTGGGTAGATGTGCTGCAAAGTATTCCAAAAATGGTTGTCTTCCCCATGGCTACGTTGTAATAATAGTACTAGTAATAGTATAGTAGTAGTACTAGTATAGGCTGTTTTTAAAGGGCTCTTAGATAAATGCTTGTTCGTTAAAGGCGGCACCTTATTCCTGGGCCAAACCAAGGCAGCGATTGAGACAGGCATGAAGGAGTAGAGAGAAGAATAGCAGGGCGATGTGCGGAGTTTCGATATGGTATGGACGGCGGTGAGGGGTGGACTCTTCTAATTCGTTCTATCTAATCTAATCTCTCCTAATCTCATCTGTGAAGAATTTGGAGGAACACTGCTAAGTCGTCAGTCGATGGAATCGCTGGGAAGTATTTTTGTTTGTGAGCAGTTAAGAAGATGATCCATAGTTGACATGAACACTTTTTGGTTATATATATATATATATATTTTTTTCATTTGTGTAGCTTCCCAAGAGAACTTAATCTCAATCCAGGCAATTCACGTATGCCACAAGTCTCGAGCCCACGAACTCAGCCAGATCTTGGTCGGGGCGAGCACCTTTACAATTTTGCCAAACCGATCTGTGACTCCACGAATAATGATAATGCACTTGATAAAGCGCCCTCAGAGAACTCAATCTCTTTCTAGGCGCTTTACATTTGCTGCAAAGGAAAACACGATTGACTGGTGAGTAATATCATGCTTGATAAACAACATGAATATCATGGTTAGGGGTGACATGCACAGGGTCAGCATGCAAGGGTGGTTAGTGGCAGCATGCATACTGTCAGCACACATAAGCACATAAAGGACGAATCACAGGGACCCACTAAATGCTGTCCTAAATAGGTGTGTTTTAAAGTTCTTTTTAGATGGGTCAAGTCAGGGGATGTTGTGACGCAAGTCGGGAGTGAGTTCCAGGCTTTGGGAGCATACGAGCTAAAAGCACGGTCTCCAAAGGATTTGAGGTTTGTACGAGGTATTGGTAAACTGTTGGATTCCTAAAAGCAGGTGGTACGATGCTTGGCCTGGTGGGGGAGTAGATCTGAGAGATAGGCTCGAGCCAAAAAATGAAGTGACCTAAAAGTGAGCGACAAAATCTTGAAGTCGATCCGTTGCTTGACTGGTAGCCAGTGCAGGTCTGCGAGAAGTGGTGTGATGTGGCAACTGCTATGCTCAGGACAGACAAGCTTAGCTGCAGAGTTTTGCACCAGCTGTAGTCGCCTGATTGCACATGCCGGTAGGCCAGCAAGCAGTGAGTTACAGAAGTCAAGACGGGATGTCACAAATGTATGGACCAACTTTGACGTGGTATTTTTATCTAAACAAGCCCAAGTTTCAGCAATATTATGTAGCTTAAAGTAGGCAGACTTGACTGTGGAGCTGATGTGTTTGTCTAACGAGAGGTCACTTTGGAACATGACACCTAGATTTCGAGCTGATTCAATAGGAGATATGCTGGCAGAGCCAATTTTGAGCCTTTCCAATTTTTGAATCGCACTGGGTTTGCCCATAACTAGCAAGTTAGTTTTATCATCGTTTAGTTTTAGAAAGTTTGCTGCCATCCATGTGTGGATGTCATCAATACATGCAGCAAGCTAGTTGAGAGAATTTGAGGTGCTCGAAGGCTAGGAGGGATCAAAGCAAAGGTACAACTGAGTGTCATCCACATAGGAGTGAAAGCCTAGATTGTGCTTGACAATCACATCAGCAAGAGGGAAAGTATAAACCGTGAAAAGAACCAGACCTAGCATGGAGCCCTGAGGTACCCCGTATTTCAGAGGTACCTCGGATGATCTTTGACCATTCTCGTCAATACTCTGGAGTCTCCTGCTGAGATAGGACCTGAACCATTGCTGAGCAGTGCCAGTGATGCCCAGGCGAGATGAGAGGCACTCTAGAAGAACTTGGTGATCGATAGTATCAAAAGCTACCGAAAGATCGAGCAAAACAAGCAGAGATACTCTACCCATGTCTGCATTCCTAAGTAGGTCGTTGTACACCCTAAGCAATGCTGATTCTGTGGAGTAATGAATGATGTGAAGATTCAATATGATGTGAAGGAGTGATGATGTGAAGTTCTCTTGGTCTAGTGTCGCTTTCTTGAGAAGTGGCCTGACTACACCTTTTTTGAAAGGTGTTGGGACATGACCTGAGGCTAATGACATATATATGAAGTTAGTTATGGATGGCAGCAGCAGATCAATGCAACATTGGAGCAGGACAGTGGGAATAGGGTCCAAAGGAATTGTTGTCTTCTTTGATTGGGATATGAACTTCAGGACGAGATCACTAGTGACCTGCTTAAATGCAGACATTGAGGTGCAGCCAGGAATTGGGGGACAGCATTCTAGGAGGGATGCTGTCATCTCAGGGATGGACTCCCTGATCTTGTCCATCTTCTGGACAAAGAATCCAGAGAAGCGATCGGCTAGATCATCACATGCTAACTAAATGCATACGAACTAAATGCACGGTCTCAAAAGGATTTGAGGTTTGTACTGATTTACCTATCCGATTGAGGCTTAGACTTAGCTGAAACGGAATGATACGACCTACAATAGTCCACAAACGCCAAGCGGTGGATTTTTTTAGGCCTGACTTTGTTAATGCCTGGCAGCAATATTATCATTACCCAATGGTTGGTAACATGCGCTGTGTTAATCATGTAAAACCAAACAAGTATCGTGCTTAGGCCAGTATGCTAAAGCAAATGTAAAGACACTCAGTCAGCTGGCTCCTAAAACCTTTGCCGAGTAACGTGCTCTGACTCATCGGCAAAGCACACTGGAACAGAAAATACAAGGTTGCTGAGGCAAAGGGAAAGCTGAGCGGAACACATGCAGCTGAGACTTTAAAGCTGAACAGTTATTGCTAGTAATAACCGTAGCCTGATGCAAGTTCCAGACTGTCGATGCATAAGTGCTGAGGGCTCCATCTCCAAAAGATTAAAATTTAACGTAAGGGACGGCAGGATAACTAGATGCGGAAGAGCAGGTGGTTCGAGAGCACGTGACTGGAGGAGCGAGAAGGTCGTGTAGGTAGGTTGGTGAAAGCGAGTGGGGCGACACGTAAGCCAGACTGAGGATTTGGAAATCGATTTGACACATCATCGAGAGCCAATGAAGGTCAGAAGGAAAGCGGTGTGATGAGGCAGGCTTAGTCGTTGACGACAAACCAGAGGAGCTGCCGAGTTTTGCATCAGCTGCAGACGCTTAAGGGTACAGTCTGGGAATCCCGAATGGAGTGAATTGCAATCATCTTGAGGCAATGTCACAAATGCATGAACCGATTTTGCTGTCATACTCTTATCTAGGCAGGTTATTTTGGTAGATGTTCCATAGCTGGAAGTTCTTCGACTTGACAGTGGATGAAATATGCTCATCTGATGACAAGTCGTTTTGGAATAGTTTAATAATAATAGTAATACATTGCTATAGCACCCCCAGAGATCTTAAATCTTTCTAGGCTCTTTATATATGCTGTAAAGGAAGCATGATCGAATGGTTAATATTATGCCTAGATTACGGGCATATGTCACGGCTTGATGCTATGGTAACCAGCCTTAAGGGTTAGGTCTTCCGACTTTTGGGTGACATCAGGTTTTCCAATAAGTGCACCATCATCTGCTGATACTCTGGCCTCACTTCACGCTTAGTGGCTCTTCCCTTACTCATATTTTGCACTGACACCTGTTGCAGGATTACAGCCATAAAGTTTGATGTTGCATTGCTGAAGCGGCGTCTGTCCGTGGTATTCCATGCACTAAAGATATAGTTAGTTAGTAACACTGGTGTTATGTAGCATGCATAGGGCTGGGTAGGGCCCTCTAGCCACCGATATTCTTGGTGGCCCATTCTGGCTTGTTGGCATTGTAGCCTTATACGTACGACGAAGTGAAACTGACCAGTGACAAAAGGAGAAAAGGTCTCGACGAGACAAAACTTGAGGTGCGTGTGGCGCTGCTGTTGTTCCCGTGGTGTGCACAGGCTTGCACTGGTCGCACGTTTGGACCCCTGCTATTGCATCTCTGGCTCTCGACTAAAATTTGCATGAATTTCCGAGTTTGCCTGTGCTAGGCTCTGCTACCACTGCAATACTCAAAGCCCTCGATTAGCACTGTGCTGCTGCTGCATTGTGACATATCATCATTCATCGCTGAGCACTCACGACCCTGCCGGGCTGCTGACTCTGCTGTCTCCAAGCTGCCTTTGCCATTGTACTTGCAATGCAAGCTCAGTGCGTACTTACACTTTAAAGCATGTAGAAGACTCGCCACATGGCCCATCACCTACAGTCCTGGATGGAAGCTCTTTTCATTAAGCTAGCCGATGATAAAAGTACTTATAAGAAACCCGAAACCCAAGACTTTAGTAAGAGACTTTGTTCTCCTTCCTAATCGATGACATGGCAGTGTGGCCATCATCGAATGCTCGTAGCTTAGATGTCCTCTTTGAGACCGCTTGAGGCTTTACAGTTTTGTTCAGAAGATCGTCTTTGCAGCTAGTTACGTTCGATCCTTGTCTAGGATTGGAGTCTACTTACTATAGTGGCTGGCCAAGATGTTATGACTCCCTGTTTATGTCTTTACTACACCACTGGAATTCAGTTTTGGCCAGGCAACCGAATAAGTCATCAAACCTCTACCATTGATGATCTTTCTGGTGGCAAGGGTTAATGCATTCAAGAAATTAAGTCATTTGTATCACGTTTTCTCATGGTGCTGTAACGGCTCCTGGTTGATTTAAAAACTGCAGAGTAAAGCAAAATTCTTCGTCTGACCCACAATGCCCGCCGTGGATGAAGTCCCTCATGCTTAGCGGCAGTACTGCACTAGTTTTAGCATCCTCTAGCACTCAGGTTATCTTAGGACAGCTCCCAGTCCTTCATTCGTAGGCTGTTGGCCGATAGACCGACCGATGGTTATGATATGCAAGTATGGTGACTAGCAGGTGACTGTACGTAGCATACACTGCCACAATACTTATGCAGCAACAATTTTGCTGGCCTGGTTTGGCCCAGAAGTAAGGTGCTCCTCTTTACGGACCAAGTTCATGTGCTCGAGCCCTGCAGCATACCTAAAGCACCTGGATAGAGATCGCAGCGCTACAGCTCACCTACACACCGTCTGCTGGGAGCAAGCAGCTGCGTGGCTCGCCGTTTTGCTCGCGTGAAGAATTGCTTCGTTCTACGGCAGGCCACCTCTACTCGTTTCAGAAATATCTGTCCACCATCGAGTTCGAGGCCGTACTCGGCATGACTCGGGATGATTTCTACAAACTGCCGGAATTCCGAAGAAACGACGTGAAGCGCAAGGCGCACCTCTTCTGACACGCGTGCTGTCTTCGTAAGAGGGGCGGCGGCACTCAGCTCACCTCTTGCTCTCTTGCTCGCGCGTGAGCGATTCGCTTGCTGCTTCGCGGGCCAAAAGCGGCCGGGCGTCGTGCCATGTCGCTCGAGTGGGGGCAGGCCCGAGGCGAAGGAGCCGCCGTCTGCCCACGGCCGGCCGACGGCCTCTCCTTGGAGCCGACGCAAGGCCAAGGCCAGCGTGCGCCGGCAGCCGCCATTTTCGTTCGGGTGCCGGCTCGCCACGTGCGGCCGCCACCCGAACGATTGCGTGAGCAAGCGGCACGGCCGCGAGCTGCCGGGCCGCTTGTCGGTTGACGACCGGATGGCCGGTCCTGCAGCCGCCACTCGCACTGCCGCCGGCTTTGCTGCTGAGGCAGTTCGCGCTGGCGGTGGCATGCAAAACGACGCTAGTCTTGAATGCTGCCCGCTCGCTCATGCGGATCAGCCCACTGAGGGTGCGGAGAGAGGGGCAGGCCGCTGCGAGGACCGGGTCGATGGACCGGCCGTGGACCTGCGACAAGCCGCCGCGCGCCGCTCCAGGCACCACCCGGCAGGCGCTCGCAATTGCTGCACATGCTGTCTGCTGTTTTTCTTTTGCCGCTGCGCAGCTCTCTGCGCAGCGGCCTCCGCTGTCGTGAGGTAGTGTAGCAGCTGGCTGCCGTGTGGACCCGGCTGTGGGCGTGGTGTGGTGCAGCCCGGTGAGGCCGTTTGCCCTTGAACTAGTGTGTGTGCTTGCGAGTGACAGGCTTTTATTGTGCCGACCACTTGACTTCGGCGACTGATGCCGCTGCTGTCACTGCTAAAAAAAAATAAGCACTACTTTGTTTGCTAGTGCTGCTGCTGTACCTGCTGTGAGAGTCCCTTACCTGCACCAGCCATCAGGTCACCATTTCGTGCTCACCCGCTAGCTCTCGACAGAGTTCTGCTGGAATTTGTTGGTTCAGAATTGCGAGGTAACCTGCTGTTGTTGCTGCTGCTGACGGTAGTCGCCGCCGTTGCCGAGCGACCTACGGCTAGTCCTGGCTATTTTTATGTTATAGTTCCTCAGAGGAGGCAATTCCATTGAATGCACTGTTAATAACAGTAATAAATTGCATTTTTGTGTTGAGAATTGTCGTGTGTACAAATTATGCAAATTATCCCCTTGTTGGACGGTCTGCCTTTGAGAAGAGACTGGCATCGACCTTGCTATGTAACCGGAAATAAGCAGCAACGCTGGAATTTCTCGGTGACATGCATCTACTGTAGAAACTTATGCACCAATATTTCCCCGATAAATCACAAGCGTCCAGCACAATTATAATTCGCAGAGATATTGCCGTAGATGTCTCTTGCCCTCTGCCTGCTGTTTATGTAAAGACAATAAAAACTGGCTGAACCAACAGCCAATCGGTCGCATATTACTCTGCTTATTATGATAGCTAGACATTTATATTGCACCCTATGAAAACTACACATATGGGCATTTAAATATGTGGTAGAAGCTTGTCGGCTGGTTTGTGATAACATGATAACATGCACCGTTGAGCACCCAAAAGAAATGGATTCTTATAATGCAAGTTCTGTGAGAAATATGTGTTTTAGCTTCTTTTTAAATGTCAAGTCAGGTAATTTCGCAATGTTAATCGGTAACTAGTTTCTGGCTTTGGGGGCATACGAACTGAGGGTTCGGTCACCAAGGATTTAAACTTCGTTAAAGGCACAGCTAAATGGCTTGAGTAAAAGGAGTGGTTCTTGCGATGGGAAGCATGATTATTGGAAATATGTCAGATAGGTTTTCCGGGAGAAAGAGGATGAAGTACCTAAAAGTGACAGAACCTTGAAGTCGAAATGCTATTGATGAGTCACCAATGCTGGTCGATGAGAAGTAGAGTGAGGCGTTGGGTGCATGAGCCTGCGTGTCTTGCTAAACAGCAACGACTTGGAGCACTCCCATGCAACCGTACTCAGCAACGTTTAATCGTTAACTCAAGTGCAGACGTTAACTCTAACAGGAACTTCCGTCGTCTGCCGCCCATGAACGCTGAGAGCCGATCGACTGGTTAGCGACTTGCCCCCCCCCCCCCAGTACCGGCTGACAACATTTAGGCCCGGCACTAGCATAGGCTGGGGTATGCACTCGCACGTCACGATCTCAACAACAAATGTAGCAGCTGTGAAACTTTGTCATGCTACATTAGCCAGACTATGGCAGCCACGTTTCTTTCGAATTATAATGGTTGGGAAGTGTGTATGGCATAATTCATGGTTAGGCAGCATTAGAAGCCCAACTTGTGTAGTAGTGACCCAATTTCGCTTTGGAGTCTTCTGAGTGATTAATTAGTTCGCCATCGCTAGCGCTGTACACTCTTCGTGCCTCTGTGGCCATTAACTAGACTGGCGCACGCCAACGACCCGGACTTCTTATGCGAAGATATGGGCTCTCTTCATTTCCCACTGCAGCAATTGTAAATCGCCTAGAAAGAGATTGAGTTCTCTGAGGGCGCTTTATCAAGTGTATTATTATTATTATTGTTATTATTAACGCTTACCTCGATCTGCAACGGTCGACATATCTATCCTTATCGATGTATCTATGCACATCGAAGCAGCTTCGCGTTCGACTCACTAGCCGTTCTTCCAGGCGCTAGCTTCGCTGCCATTAGTCGCAGCGTCGGCAAGGACTGGCGCCGCTGTCTTTGTGGCCTACGGACTTTGGCGAGAAGCCTCTAGAGTCCGTTCGTACTAGCTGCCGCGACATCCGCCACAGACAAACCTAGCTGCCGAGTTTTGCACCTACTGCGTGCAGCCTATTGCACGGACAGAAGCAGCTGCAAGTAGTGAGTTTTGGAAGTCGAAATTAAATGGTCACAAGTGCTACAGCAAATTCCACCTGAATATCCGGATGCAATTGCAAGCCTCCTGGGACCGCGGGGTTAAGCCATATCGCGCTCAGAGGCTCTCAGCGGTAAGCAGCACTCAACCGAAAGTTGACCGGATTTCCATGCTCTCGGGAGTGCCAGAAGGGTATACCTTCCTCGCATTGGAAAACGAGGGTCATTCTAATCGAGCGATTGCGAGACAGACAGAGAGAGAGAGAGAGAGAGAGAGAGAGAGAGAGAGAGAGAGAGAGAGAGAGAGAGAGAGAGAGAGAGAGAGAGAGAGAGAGAGAGAGAGAGAGAGAGAGAGAAGGAATTACAGAAGTGGCAGTGAGGTAGAATTTGAAGAAAGAAGCTTACCTCCGGCATAGTAAAGGACTTTTCTTTTAACAGCCCGATGCGTCAAAGCTGCGATCGCTTCTGGATTTTGGAATGGCCCAGTCAGAATCGAGATTTAAAGCCCATTGAACATTCGTGGCAGGAGTTGGAGCGTAAACTACGCGAACATATCCTTCCACAAAGTTGTACTGAATTATTCGAACGTCTGCTGAAGGAATGGCAGAAAATCACATCTGACGTCTGTGAGCAATTGCCGGAGCCAACGCTTAGAAGGCTCCTCACCCGTTGTAGAAAATCGTGGAGGAGCAACACGCTACTAGACTTGTTGATTCAATTGCAGTTTTGTTCTCAATAGCATGCTTTAATTACGGCGTGCTTCAGTTTATTATTTTAACAGTGTTGGCTTTCTCGATTTATCTCGTTTTATCTACCAACCTGGTTGAAGCGCTGGGTGGGAAGATTTTTCGGGCCACTATTTTTATCTTCGCACCCTGCGTTTCAGCCAGGTAGGTAGATAGAACAGGATAAATCGCGAATTCAAAATATATATATATATATTTATATTCATATACTAACATTCACAGACATACATACATGTGTATGTATGTATCTCTGTGTGCGACTCCACAAGGCCTGGACGGCTACTTAGCGGGTGCTCGAGTGCTTACCCATTATAAAATCCCGTTCGCTGTTTCAGCTTTCCACAAAGATCGACTCTGTTGACAGGACTTCCATTAGATATGTATCAGCTGCGGCTCTGGCTGCCAGGCCCCGTTCTCATAGTCAGACTCAGGAGTAGCTTTTGCCAACCCCACCCCACCAACCAACGCCCTAGGCGAGAGCTACCTGGTCCCTAAGCTGCTTGTCTCTAAGTTGGTGAATACACGCGGAGAGCCTTTCAGAGTGGCCTCTTGGCCGAGCTGTAGGCCCTCTAACAACACTGCACACTAACGACGAAGGGGTTAGCCCAACGGCAAGCCGGATTGCATTTCCCTTTGCAGTAAATGTAAAGCGCCCATAGAGAGATTAAGTTCTCTGAGAGCGCTTTATCAAGTGCATTATTATTAAAATTACTATTATTATTAACCCAACAATGTAGCCTATTTTCGTGACACTGCGATAGCGGCTTTCTTCCTCCTCCTCCGCGTACGCGGCACCACTCAATCGCGGGAATTTTGAATCATTTCTTTGCGGCACACCTGAGCCACATTTTCAGAGGTGAATCGAGGAAAAAGAACCGCGCGGGATAGACGGCTCACCACCGTTACCTGACTAGTCGGTCGGGTTACGTCCCAGCATAGGGGCGGAAGTGCTAAGGGGGCGTGATGCATGACGTCACTAGAAGAGCCAGATTCAAAAATTAGTATGGACGCTCCACCGGCTGGTCGGCGTACTCTAAACGTTCGGAGCGTGCGTGCAACCTACAGCCATGACTTGCAGCGGGACGCGAGATTAGGAGGACAGCCATTAAAGGATCCCGAAAACCCGTCAAGTCTGGATGACTTTGCTATAGCCGTGAGTGTTTACCTTGTCGGCTTATGGTCGGGGGCCGAGCGCGAACCTAGCTAGCCTCGCTGTATTTTTAGAGCCCCGAGGTAATGTTTACTTATGGGATTTATGCATAGCGGGGCATACTTTAGCAGCAGTAGAATTATCCTTTCCCTAAATGTCCATTTATCTTTGGACTGCCTGTTTCTTTTGCTCCCGATAGAGTGCGGCACAATTTCGGGGCCTCCCGATATCCGAGCTAACGCTTACTGCAGCCGGTGTCTAAAGGTGAAGCTCTTGTTAGGATGCTTTGCTCTGCAAGGCATTTTATAGCAGCGGCGACCACCTCTAACTTTTGTCTCCCTTCGCTGAGGGAGGGTCACACCTTGAGGGCTAGCCTTAGCACATTGTATCAGGATGGGTTCCGGCTTTCGTCATTTGTCGCTTTGCAACCCTTCTCTGCCCGTACCCAAGATTTTCCTGTCCGTCTCTTTCTGCCTCGGTCTGTTTCCATGTGTCTATGTCACACGTCTGTCTCTCTTACGTTCTTGCTCTCTCACTCTATGCGTCTGGCTGTCTATCTGTCTGTCTGTCTGTCTCTGTATATTTGGCTGTATATTTGTCTCTACGCGTCTTTCTGCCTCCCGTCTCTCTCGCTGCCTCTCTCCCCTCTCTCTCTCTCTCTCTCTCTCTCTCTCTCGCTCTCTCTCCCTATCTCTCCCTCTCCCTATGTATCTCTCTGTATCTGTCTGTCTGTCTCTCTGTGTGTATATTTTGCTGTATATCTATGCGTCTTTCTTCCTCCCGTCTCCCTCGCTGCTTCTCTCCTCTCTCTCTCTCTCTCTCTCTCTCTCTCTCTCTCTCTCTCTCTCTCTCTCTCTCTCTCTCTCTCTCTCTCTCCCTATCTCTCCCTCTCCCTAGATCTTCCCTCTCTGTATCTGTCTGTCTGTCTCTCTGTGTCTGTGTCTGTCTGTCTCTCTCTCACTCTCCTGGTCTGTCTCTTCCACATGGCATTATTGCATGTGCAGCTCAGCTGTGCAACCTACTGCTATGGGGGTCGAGGGCGGTAAGGGACGAGCCCCTTTCACTGACCGGCTCCAGTCTTGTAGTTTCTGCTCAAAAGCTTATTATTGACAGGCTAATGTGCAGGCAAATGCACCGGCAATGCATTCAATTGTCTTTTATGTTCATTCGTCTGCTCTCGGCCTTTGTTCTTACTAGCAGAAGGGTTAGCAAGGGATGCTAGCACTGTTCCAGCCCTTCATGGACAGATCCTAAATGGTTTGTGTTGGGCAGTGTGTCTGACCACGGCCTCGTGTTGGCTGTATCCAGCAAGGTCCAGCTCTGGCCCCTCGTGGACATCAACCTGGAGACCGATGGAGTAGCCGAGGGAAGTGGCATAGCTGCCTCTTGTCTCAACGAGCACGACATCAGCTAGCCGAATGCCGGCTCCATCCGGAAGGTTGCTATCGAGCTGTAAGGCGTTCGAGCTGCAAGACACAGTGTGTGCACAGGCACAACGTCACCCAAATCTTAGCATGTATTTCCCTGAACTTTTTTTGAGCACCTAGAGAGACCGGCATGCAGTAGTTGTGACCTCCAGGCCTGGGGGGGGGGGAGGGAAACACACAGTCAGCCACCCACCGCTACCGGTGGGTGGCACGCTCTGCAGCTCGGCAGCCCCTTTACTGAACTCGCCGAAGCATTGCAACTCACGTCACGTGTCGAATGCTTAGCTTTTCTACGAGAGCGAAAGCCGAAGTCCCAGTCACTGGGAATCTGTTGGCCTAATGTGCGGTGGCTTCAGTGTTGCTGCCGGTGCCACGGCGCTGCGCTCGCTGCCCCCCACGGACTTGCGGCCAGGTTTCTCGGTTCCTCTCGACGGGTTCACCGGCTTTGCCGCCAGCTCACACACGTGTCTTTATGTCATCCCCACCTTCATTTGTGTTGTGTTTATTGCCCCCCCCCCATGAGCCCAGCCGTGTGCCAGTCTCTCAGTGCACGAGGCAACCGGTTCTCGAATGGCTGCTGAGCATGAATGGCTACCTATTTGGAAGACCAGTCTCTAAACAGGCATGCACCTCTGCCGGCCTTGTTCATAGTCGACCCGATTGTTAGTCTTTCACGACCACTTGTCATCATAGCTAGGGTCACACTAGTGAGCCGTGATAGCCCAGGAGGTGAGGTGCTTGCTCTACACGATCGATCGAGGTCGTGTGTTTGAATCGTGGAGTGGGCGATCCTTTATTGCCAACTGCAAGCGGTGGTGATAGCCATTAAGGCTCTTCACACCACTGGAGAGCATACATCAGCTGCTGACATGGATGGGGCTGACTATTCTATAAGCACCAAGGATAAGGTGCAAATTGTCGACAGATCTGAGCAACACTGAGGCTTTAGAGCAGCGTTTAGTATGTCGAGCCCAATCGTAGCCCTCATGGGTCGTAGCCCTCATGCTTTTATCGAATTTTTGACTTCCTATCTTAGCTCTAGCCTGCCGAGCTCGCATTTTAAGCTAGAAAAAATCTTTTGCATCTCTCTTGCCTCGCTGTCAAGTGGCCATCAAGCTAGCAAGTTCATACCATTCATTTACAACCATTCGTAAACCAGCTTCACCCTCAGATCTGTAGGTGATGCTCAGCAGCATCGGTCGACTCCACGAGCATTCGATCGAGAGAAATATGTCGGTTTCAGTGCTACAGTAAGTATTGTTCCAGCAACTGCAAGGATTTTCGCGAGCTACAAAACGCCTCAAAAGTATTCTCGGCCCTGCCTATCTTTGTCCTAGAACAGCTCCCGGAGAGAATAGGATTATTGAGCAAGTGCTTGGAAGCCAATAGTCAGTTATCAGAGAATAAAATTGTTTGTTTGGGCTGTATGGAATCAAATCCCACTGGTCGTCAAAATCGGCTAGTGCTGTTACTTTAAAATGAACACAACTGCTTGTTCTTATATGCCCTTGTGTAGTGTGCATTATTTTCTTTAAATGAAGGAATATCTGTGCCCACCTCTTATATGTGAAAAGAAGACATTCTTCTTACTTGTTAGTTTCATGTGCAACTAAGCCATGCCCAAGATAGATGCTGTCACCAACCTAGATGAGAGGTTGAGGAGCAAGGTCCCTTATAAGCCTTTCTTGGCCCCCCCTGCTGAACTATCTTCTGAATCTCTTGTTCATTTGCCTATGGTAAGCTGCCGATGGTTTCGATAATTTGTTGTCTATCGTATAGCAATCCCAGCTTAATCTCGCTCTGTTCTGACTTTCTCTCAGTTCTTTGCACCGAGAATCACTTTCTTCTCATTCTGGGTGATTTCAGTTTCCATTGTGTCCTGTTTCCATTGAGTTAGCCCATCCGATCTCATGTTCTCTAACATGGTTTTGCGATCTGAGTCTTTCTGTCTCTGTGCTCACGTTCAAGCTCTCTACACATATAAAAGGCCATATGCATGACCGAATTTCCCCCCACAATTATATCCCTTCGATCACTCTTGCCACTCCTTTCTGCACATCTCGATATATATGGATTTCATGATTTCTATAGTAGCTTCCAAAATGACATGCATTTCAAGACACTTAAAATCTCTTGACATTGATGCTGTCCAAAGCAGATTTGCATCTTCTGCCCTTCTTCTTGACCCCCTTACCGACCTGCCCTCTGATAAAATGCTACAACACGTTGCTAGCCAATGTCCAAAACGAGTTTACAACTCTGACTACATGACAGGTCTGTGCCTACCCTGATGCCCTTTGGTTTAAAACTGTCGTTTAAGACAGCAAGGACTACTAGACCTAGCCTTGAAAAGGCCGTCAAAAAGTCTGTACTCACTGACCACTGCTTGACGTTCGAGGACTATTTATGGGTCATATCAATCTATTTATAGCTAAGACTAGGCCTCAATTTTATATAAAAGTAGTAAAATCACACAAATAACCCGTGTTTATGTCCACGGTCAACCGTCTTCCTAACTTCTCGCAAACAAATAGTGCCCAGTAATCCCAATGATGTCTTAGTATGCAGTGGTTTTAAAAATTCGTTGTAGTTAAGATAGATTGGATTAGAGAGTCCATCCCTTCACTGCCGTTTTTGCTGAACTGCAACTCCACATTACCGTGCTCGTCTCTCTACTCCTTCATGCCTGCTGTCTCTATTGAACTCTTTGCTAAACTTATCTCCCAGGCTAAAAGGGTGACTAGACCTCTCGACCCAATCCTAACAGATCTCCTTATGAGGTGCATAGACCTGTTTCAGTCCATCATAAAAAAAGTACTGGCAATTTGTCCCTGTTTTCCATTGAAGTTGCTGCTCCTCTTGAAGCAGCTGTAGTCAGGTCACTCATAAAAAAAGCCTACACTAAGTCATAAGAGCCTCAGTAACTTTCAATCGGTCTCCCTTCTATGCTCGCCCCGACCAAGGTCTGACTGAGGTCGTGGGCTCGAGCCCGAGGCATATGTGAAGCGCCTGAATAGAGTAAGTTCTCTTGGGGCGCTATATAAATGAATTATATTTATATTTTATATTTATTATTCTTATTCAAGACACTCGAACGAGTGTATGGCCCCAGCAGCTAAACGATTACATCAGTTAATCAGATCTTGCTAGCAATTTCCAACAGGGATTCATAGCTAACCATTCCATTGAAACTGCTATGCTTTAGGTTTACCTTCTGAAGAATGCCAATCAGGGTAGGGTGTTCTCTGCTGGTTCTCATAGATCTCTCAGCATCATTTGACTCAATCGACCGCTAAATCCTTCTGGAGTGTCTCTCGACAGGGCTGGGTACCGTTGGCTGTGTGCTAAACTAGATTAGGTTCTATCTTGGTGAGAGATGTGAGCATATGGATATAAATGGCTGATAGGAATTCGGGAAGCCCTTTAAGTATAGTGTACTTCACGGTTCTGTCTTAGCCCCATTCTTTTCAGTATCGATACTCTCTCTTACCGATGTCATAGCGATCACTATAGTGGCTTTTATTTCTATGCCGATGACACTCAGCTCTTATCTGTCTTTTGACCTGTCAGCGCCTTCTCTGCATCCTACTCACTTTATGATAAAGCTAAACGATGATAAGACCAACCTAATAGTTGTGGGAAAACCTTGTGTGTCACCCTAAAGATCGGAAGACCTCACCCTAAAGATCGGAAGACCTCACCCTAAAGGTTGGTTCATCTAGCATTCCTCCTGTGACGCCTGCCTATAGTCCGGATGCGCTGTTCCAAAACTGCTTCTCATCAGATTAGCACATTTCCTCCACTTTCAGGTCAGTCTACTTTTAGCTAAGGAACATTGACAAAATCAGGGCCTGCTTAGACAAAAGTATGGCAGCCAAAATAGTCCATGTAGCCCTTTCGATATCATACCTAGATTATTGCAATTCCTGCTATTCTTACCTCTTTGCCAGTGCCCTTAACCGGTACTGCAACTGGTACTAAATTCAGTAGCTCATCTGGTCTGTCGTCAACAGCATAGCTGCCACCTCTCACCACTTCTGTCTGAGCTTCACTGGATCCATATCAAGCCTCAAATTGACTATAAGATTCTTTCCCTCTAGCTCATAGATTGCTTCACTAGCTTTCACAAAAAATGTTCGAGTCAGTTTGTTCTCGTGCCACCAGCTCCTTGGTTTCTAGTCGTAGCACTGTTCCTCGTACTACATTGAAATCTTTTAGTGGTGGAACCTTCAGTTTGCATTTGCCGAATGTCTGGAACTTGCTTGTGGCTTCTGTTATTACCTGTAATGACTTTGCGATATGTATGTCTCAGCTTAGGATTCATCTGTATCTCAGCTTTCTTTGCACCTGTGTGCTCATTTGTGCATATTATAAGCCAGAGGTCCTACTAAGCGGGAATCCTGGGTGTGTTCTGATGTCCTTATGCATGCCGTCGTAAGCTTAGTACCTGAATGCCATTAATCCTTGGTTGATTATTGTAGTTCTTAGTTGGTTCTTGAGCTGTAAAACACCTGGACAGAGATGTAATGCTCTTGGGGGCTATACAAGTGACCTATTATCATGATTATCATTGTTAGTATTATTATTTTATTAGAAAGTGTGTCGTCATTTGGTACTATTCAATAAAAAGTGCAGAGTTACATATTTAGCAGCTTCCTGTCTACAGCAGCAGAAGAACCTTTGCCACCTGGTTCTTAGCCCAGCATTAAGATACTTGCACTTCACAACTAAGTCTGCAGGTTCGACTCCTGCACTGGTCACTTACTTCGTGCCCATTGCAAGCAGAGTGAAATCTCCCAAATCCCATCTGCCACTTTATAAATTAGGCTGCCAAATCGTCTGTATCGACTTTCACTCTGCTTTCAGCAGGCAATAATGAACTTCCAACCATGGTCATTGAGAGGGAACAGCTTAGAGCTTGTCTAAGGCCCAATGGCCGGTACACGCCTGGCATATGTACAAATTCATCCCCCGACAGTAAATCCTCATCTAGACCCAGTTTCCACGAAGGCGAGTCAATTCATGAGCACACCAATGCGACAGCATTTGCACAACTTTGTTGGTACAGCTGCTTATTTTGTGAATCTCACCTCTTATCAGATATTTCCAGCCACTTTTTCTGGCAGTTATAGTCATCAAACTAACAGATCGCCAGCATCATTTGGCTGACTTGTGAAGGCCTTATGTAGAATGTTTTTCACGACCTTGGTCCCGAGGTCGTGGGTTTGAATCCTGCAGTGGGCGATCCTTTATCGCTGCTGCAAGTGTTGGTGATAGCCATAAAGGTTCTTCGGTCGCTATACAAAAGAGGTTATTAAATCAGCTAGTAAAAATAATTAGGTGACTGAAAAGCTCGACTATTCTTGTTTTATCTTGCACCAAGAAGTAAAAATGTTGCTACGCCTGCGATGTGATGATTTGGCCAAGTGACGTGGTAGCCATTAAAGAGTGTCATGTCATGTCTGAACGAGAGCTGTGACTAAGCTGTTCTAATGTAGGCTAAAGCGCTGTTTCTGCTAATGCTCGTTGTCAAGTTGATGGCCTAGATCAGGGAGTCTGGGGAAAAGGCTATGCAGGCTGAGGGAGGCAGCGATGCCAGGCCGGTGCACTCACGGCCTGTAGTGGCTGCACTCACTTGCTTCAGAGGAGGAAGGCTGATGCACGAATCGCAAAATTACTGACGTCACTCCCAGGACCCGGGATGTGGCTGCTACAGCAGGCTGGGGGACGGAGAGGCTGCAGGTCTCAGCCCAAAAGGCTGGTCAAACTAGTTTGTAAGTGGTTTTTGAGACCCATTATAATGAGGAGCTCTTCTACAACGGGGGGGGGGGGGGTTCTGCCAGTAAAAATTACCAGAGCGATGTCTTCTATATCGTTCGGTCTCCTATAGAGCAGGTAACCTACGTGTGTCGAAGTCATATTGTAAAGTACTGTAAGCTCATCGAGCTTGTTAGCTTATTAATTGTTTTCCCCCTCAATTTGCATAGATCAACAATAAATTCAGGTTTTTATAAAGTTAATTCCAATTGATACTTAACATGACTGTATCAAAGATGCCTTTTCAGCCGGTCTTTTGAAGTCAAGGATAGTTTGATTTAATACAAGCATATCTTGAGTAATACCCTGAAGCATTCATTGATGCCCCACCCGTGTAGATGCTTGGTCTCTAAACCAACGGCTGTAGCAACAACACAACAGAGGGCTGGACTATCATAAAAGTTATCATGGAAAATACAAACTAAAGGTCGGCTGATTTAGCAGCCTCATTTATGTATAAGTAAAAGGACCTTAATAATAATAATGCACTTGATAAAGCGCCCTCAGAGAACTCACTTCTCTCTAGGCGCTTTACATTTGCTGCAAAGGGAAATGCAATTGAATGGTGAGTAAAATCATGCTTAAAAAACAAACAATGAATAACATGCTTAGGGGTGACATGCACAGGGTCAGCATGCAAATGTGGTTAGTGGCAGCATGCACAGCGTCAGCACGCATAAGCACGTGAAGGACGAGTCACAGGGACCCACTAAATGCTATCCTAAATAGGTGTGTTTTTAGGTTCCTTTTAAATGTGGTCAGGTCAGGGGATGTTCTGGCGCAGATCGGGAGGGAGTTCCAGGCTTTGGGAGTATACGAACTAAATGCACGGTCTCCAAAGGATTTGAGGTTTGTACGGGGTATTTGTAGACTGTTGGATTCCGAAAAGAGGGTGGTACGATGCTTGGCCTGATGGAGGAGTATATCTGAGAGATAGGCTGGAGCCAAAGAATGAAGTGACCTAAAAGTGAGCAACAAAACCTTGAAGTCAATTCGTTGTTTGACTGGTAGCCAGTGCAGGTCGGCGAGAAGTGGAGTAATGTGGCAACTGCGACGCTCACGACAGACAAGCCTAGCTGCGGAGTTTTGCATCAGATGCAATCGCCTGATCGCACATGCTGGTAGGCCAGTAAGCAGTGAGTTGCAGAAGTCGAGACGGGATGTCACGAATGCATGGACCAACTTGGACGTGGTATTATCTAAACAAGCCCGAATTTTAGCAATGTAAGATTTGACTGTGGAGCTGATGTGTTCGTCTAACGAGAGGTCGCTTTGGAATATGGCACCTAGATTTCGAGCTGATTCAACTGGAGATATGCTGACAGAGCCAATTTTGAGCGTCAGCCTTTCCAATTTGTGAATCACACTGGGTTTGCCCATAACTAGTTTGTTTTATCGTCAATTAGTTTTAAGGAAATTTGCTGCCATCCATGTGTGGATGTCATCAATACATGCAGCAAGTGAGTTGAGAGAATTTGAGGTGCTCGAAGGCTGGGAGGGATCAAAGCAAAGGTACAACTGAGTGTCATCCGCATAGAAATGAAAGCCTATATTGTGCTCGGCAATCAAATCAGCAAGAGGGAGAGTATAAACCGTGAAAAGAACCGGACCAAAGAAAAGCATGGAGCCCTGAGGTACCCATATTTCAGAGGTAACTCGGATCATCTTTGTCCATTCACGTCAATACTCTGGAGTCTCCTACTGAGATAGGACCTGAACCATTGCAGAGCAGTGCCAGTGATGCCCAGGCGAGATGAGAGGCACTCTAGAAGAACTTGGTGATCGATAGTATCAATAGCTACCGAAAGATCAAGCAAAACAAGCAGAGATACTCTACCCATGTCTGCATTCCTAAGTAGGTCGTTGTATACTCAAAGCAATGCTGACTCTGTGGAGTGATTAGCTCTAAAGCCAGACTGGAACATACTAGCAAGGTGTGAGGTTTCGATATATGAGTTCAGCTGGTCCACCACGACCTGTTCCAGTGTCTTTGATAGGAATGGTAGAAGGGAGACCTTAGCAGCTACCACTGTGCTGTCAGTCTCAGCTGAAGATGCATCTGTTTTGCTCAGCTTTCCTTGCTCCCCATTGAACTTATCTCTGTGTGCTTTGCAAGCCTACCTGCACACAATTTAGTGCATGCTACTAACCAAGGGTCCTTTCTAATTAAGGGTCTTGAATGCTTTGCTTGTGTGCTTTTGCATGCTTGTCTAAGCATGCTATATTTCTTCGTGACCGTTTGGTTATTTATTCATGCATCGAGTTGTAAAGTATCCGAATAGAGATTTGGTTCTCTTAGGGAGTTACACTAAAGTCTTACTGTAATCATTATTAAACCTGGTTCTTTGTTACTTGGTTGCACACCCGATAAGCCGGTGCTGTGTGTGCCCAAGGTGGCCTTCATGGAGTAGTCTAGTTTGTTCTATATTTTTTGTCGTTAGAGCTGTTGGGTCACACATGGGTCATGCCAGTTGGGTCATACACGGCCGTGCGACTCGGTAATCTTGTTCCTTGACTGTTCAATCCGAGCAAAGGGTGTTACCACAAGCCGTCCGAAACTCGAGCCGTGCAATGGCATCAAGTAGTCGCATATGCTGTAGATTCATCGCCTCTGATATCAAACTTATGTTCCCTCATTGAAGCCCGGCTGGCTGTAGAACGGCATGCCTGCTGCCTTCTTTCCTATTCCTGTTCTCAGTCCTGCGAGGCTTCCAGGAGGCTGGCTCGATTGCCTTACTTTGGCAGCACCACTAGTGACAGAGGTGCCGGCTGGAAGCTGCCTGGGAGGGCTAGCACCCTTGTCTCCTGGCTGCCTTGTGGCAGGACAATTTCGTTTGCCAATTTAAGAATGGGCAGTGAAGAAAGGGTGGGCAGCACTGGCGCCTGCCCAGGTTTGGCACATGGACTGCATCCAGTTGGCCGTCTTTCGAAGTAGGCCACGACCCGCCCGTGTTAAGCTTTGGTGGCATCTTCAGCACCAGCCAATGGGGATCCAGCTGCCATCACTGCAGTTAGCCAATTTTGTGGCCACCGTGCTCGCGCGTGGCAGCAGTAGCGTTTGTCTGCGACCAGTTTCCTCGATGCTCTGTGGCTGCACCATCAGGTGGGGCAGTGCTCACTAGTCACTCGCACCGGAGCTTGGTGCATCGAACTAAGCCCTTCGATCCGACCCACAATGAAGCTAGATCAGCTGGGAGACCGAGCTTGCCGGCATCGTTCAGTGTTCCATGCAGACACCTTTGCAGGCCAACGTACGGCCCGATATGATGCCGAGAAGCTGGGAATAGCAGCACACACTTAACGTGCTCTATCTTTTTAATAAGCTCTGCCTGATGTTATGAGGTGTGCTGCTGTCGTTAACAGCAGCACACCGTTTTTGGATTTTGGTCATAGTCTATTGCCCGGCTCCTATCTCTCATGATAGTGCAGGGAGTGAGGAAGGCAATCGCATCAGCCAGTAGTTGGACTAGCAAGTTGGCTAACATGCTCTGCCTGTATCTCATTGTCTGCCACTGCTGCTGCAACATGATTGTCACCGATGCGACAAGTGCTGTATCCATCTAGATTCCGTCCTAGAAGTTTTGTCACACATGCCTTCAGCAGAGTGAGAGAGAGAGAGAGAGAGAGAGGGAGAGAGAGAAAGAGAGGTGGAAGTGGGCTTTGCCAAGCACCTTTCTTTATTCCAAGCTTGTGGGTGACTCACGAGTAAAAGTGTGGCCGTAAGAAAGCCTGTCTTAGTATTCAGTGACCTCAATGCAACTGCTCGAAAGCTTGTGCTACGTGTTCAGTTTGCTGCTCACTCCGGATGTCTACATACGTAGTTTGGATAGTACCTTCGGAGTAGCTCCGGATGCTACTGCTCCCCCATGTGGTGTGGCACTCAAAGCAATGCAACGGCAAGAGGACCTTCGATTTCCCCCTCCCTATCTGTGCTCAGCAGAATTTCGTATCGTTGCGGCCGACCAGGCCCAACTACCGATTCCTCAGTAGATTTCCGCCGTGGTTAAGTGCTGCCACTGGCCTCACCTAAGCAATGGATGTCAGGCAGGTGACCGCATGCCACTGCTTGCAGTGCAGTCTGCCTGCTGCCTGCCCAGGATGCTGGGCACCGGGACGTTACAGAGACGCTCGATGGGGAATTATCTGAAGGCTCGGCCAGCACATCTGGGTATCCTGTTCCAAAATAACCCTTTATTAGATGAGCACAATAACGCTACATTCCAGTCTTCCCACTTTCAGCTGCTTAGCATTGTCGAAGTTCGGGCTTGCCTAGATAAGGATACCAAAGCCAAGCTAATCCATGCATTAGTGACATCTCGACTAAACGTATGTTACTTGTTACTTTCAGGTCTTCCGGCCCTAGCACTGTTATACTTACCGTTACTGTAAAACTGAATAGTGCTCGTCTATCGTGGCCGTTGCAGTTGCTACCATACTCCACTTCTCACCAACCTTCACTGTCTCCCCATCAAGAAGCATATCGACATAAATAGCATATCTTCATAATTTTCTCACTCACGTTTTAGTTCCTTCGTTCTCTTGTTCCCGCCAACCTATCTGAAATAATTCCTAGTTAGGTTTTGCATCGTGCCACTTGCTCTTCTGACTCAATCCATTTAGCTGTGCCACTGTCTAACCTCAAATCCTCTGCAGAGGTGCCTACGGTTCAGTACGTATGGCCTTAAAGCCTGGGACCCGCGACCGAATGACGTCACGACCCCGATGGTGACATTTAAAAAGAAGCTAAAATGTACCTTCTGCTCGTAGCATTTGCTGCATCCTTGTAAATTGCCTTTTTAGTGCTGATTCGTGCTGACACTAGGCAGACTATCACTAACCAATTGACATGCTTCCTATGCAGATATGTCAACTACCTAGAGTTTCTTAGTTATCTTAGTGCTGAGAATTTTTTATTATTATCGTTAGCATTATCCATTGGTGAAGTGGCTACCACTGTCAAGGAACAGTCAAGTGATGCCTTTTTGCAGGCACTCGATCTGGATGAGCTGGAGAGACTGAGAGCCAAGGCCATGCCTCGGACCTCGGACAGGAAAAGAAGGAGCCTGCACTCGATGACGAAAGAGACCGTACAAAAGTGGCGCCGCCAGAGCGTGTCCGGTGCCAGGCGGCCTGCGCCTCGCCACGTGGCCACTGTCTTTACACCTGCTGATGACGGGGAACGAGTTGGCACAGAGTGGCGTCTCGCAGCTAGCCCAAAGTACCCTTTGTACTCGAGCAGCAGCAGTGCAAACAAGGTAGGGGAAGTTGCCAAAGCGTGAGCCAAGTTTGTGCAGTCACTCACGCTTGCTTACCCGTGGCATACAGTTGGTTCTATATGTCCACGATTACGGAAAATACAGCTCCACGACGTTTGATGACGTACACAACCAAATGTATCAAACCGAAATAAAAAATATTAAAAACTAGGGTAAAAAAAGCAGAACTGAATTCGCATTTCAAATTTCATTCCGATGCATGAAATATCAGTTGAGTTATTTAATTTACAAGGCACCAACCAACCCTGGAAATGAAGCTGTATAAAAGTCAGAAGTATGCACCTCAACAAGCTTCAATCATCAATAGCGATCTACCAAGGTTCGACAAGTTGGGATACAAGTCCCATATGATGCAGAGATCGGTGCATTTTTTATTTTAGATTTGTTGCTTCTATTTTACTTCCGGGTTAGACGTGGTTGGTATAGCCGATTTTTCTTTCATGTGGAAGTCGTCAGAACTTCCGATCCCAGTATTAACACGTTTGTCTTTCGAAAGGTACCATAAACACATATTTGATTGTCGGGCAAATTGTGACAAAATCCCCTGAGCTCTCCCGGAGATATGTGCAAAGGACGTATTTATACTCTGTCTCCCTTCACTTCCCCTCTCGTGAGGATGGTAGCAAACAAGTGATAGCCCTGATGATCCTCAGCAGCACTCATCTCAGTGGAGCTTGGCTGAGTAGTAGTTTACTATTTGTGCCTGCCCCTTTTCTGCAATGGCAGTGGTACTGTAGATCTCATCAAGCAGTTGCTACCCTGACAGGTGCCAGCATTTTGTTTGATTATTTTGTAACATTTTGAACAGCTTTCAGTGTTAACATGTTAACAGAGTACGGCTCAGAGCCTTTAGTGTTAGCATGTTAAAGAGTATGGCTCAGTTGGACTAGTGACTGATTAGTGAAGTTCAAGCTAGTCAAGCTGATTCCTTTTGCAGCTGCTGTCTCTTCTGCCTCTACGAGCTCAGTCGGGGTTAGAGCAGGGTCGCGTGGTCATTGGAGTACAATCTGGGCTGGGATTGACTCGATTTGGGGCATCGGCATGGATACACAACGATGCTGCTGCTGGCTTGTGCAGCATGTGGTGGTTGAGCAGACGCCTGCCCTGCAGCTCGGCAAGGTTCCGAGGAAGGACATCATAGACATGTCAATATGTCATGGCTGCTGGTCGCCCAGGGGGAGGAGCGGATTACAGTCGATCTATCGATCACTGGCTGTGATGCCCCGAAGTGGCACCGTGCCCTTCAGCCGTCATGGCAGTCATATCGTGACCTTCCTTTCACTGTTCACCATGGAGTGTTACCGTGGCACATCGGCTTCCTAACCTGCTTCTGGTTGGTGGAATCTAAACTTGGCCGAGTAGTGCCATAGCAAAGCCTTGCTCCACCTTAATTGCCGTTCAAAGTGGCAGCTTGACAGCTGCCACAGCTTCTTCCTAACCAGAGATATACCACCACCAAGTGTGAGGGTGTGTGTCAGAGCATGAGCCAAGAGAGATTGCTGCTGTGGCTATGCCACTTCCAGTAATCTGGCCAAGCCTCGCGGACTCTGTCTGAAGCGAGAGACGTGGCAGCTAGACATCGACGAGGGCTCATCGAACGAGTGCTAGCTTTCATGCCACTCATGCCCCAACCCCTCCCAAAGGGAAATGCAATTAAATGGTAAGTAAAATCATGCTTGAAAAACAAACAAAATTAATAACATGGTTAGGGGTGACATGCACAGGGTCAGCATGCAAATGTGGTTAGTGGCAGCATGCACAGTGTCAGCACGCATAAGCACGTGAAGGACGAATCACAGGGACCCACTAAATGCTGTCCTAAATAGGTGTGTTTTTAGGTTCCTTTTAAATGTGGTCAGGTCAGGGGATGTTCTGGCGCAGATCGGGAGGGAGTTCCAGGCTTTGGGAGCATACGAACTAAATGTACAGTCTCCAAAGGATTTGAGGTTTGCACGAGGTATTTGTAGACTGTTGGTTTCCGAAAAGCAGGTGGTACGATGCTTGGCCTGATGGGGGAGTATATCTGAGAGATAGGCTGGAGCCAAAGAATGAAGGGACCTAAAAGTGAGCGACAAAACCTTGAAGTCAATCCGTTGCTTGACTGGTAGCCAGTGCAGGTCGGCGAGAAGTGGAGTAATGTGGCAACTGCGACGTTCACGAAGACAAGCCTTGCTGCGGAGTTTTGCACCAGCTGCAATCGCCTGATCGCACATGCTGGTAGGCCAGTAAGCAGTGAGTTGCAGAAGTCGAGACGAGATGTCACGAATGCATGGACCAACTTAAACGTGGTATCTTTATCTAAACAAGCCCGAATTTTAGCAATGTTATGAAGCTGAAAATAGGCAGATTTGACTGTGGAGCTGATATGGTCGTCTAACGAGAGGTCGCTTTGGAATATGACACCTAGATTTCGAGCTGATTCGACAGGAGATATGCTGGCAGAGCCAATTTTGAGCGTCAGCCTTTCCAATTTCTGAATCACACTGGGTTTGCCCATAACTAGTAAGTTAGTTTTGTCATCGTTTAGTTTAAGAAAATTTGCTGCCATGTGCAGATGTCATCAATGCCTGCAGCAAGTAAGTTTAGAGAATTTGAGGTGCTCGAAGGCTGGGAGGGATCAAAGCAAAGGTACAACTGAGTGTCATCCGCATAGAAGTGAAAGCCTAGATTGTGCTTAGCAATCACATCAGCAATGTGGAGAGTATAAACCGTGAAAAGAACCGGACCTAGCACGGAGCCCTGAGGTACTTAATATTTCAGAGGTACTTCAGATGATCTTTGTCCATTCACGTCAATACTCTGGAGTCTCCCGCTGAGATAGGACCTGAACCACTGCAGAGCAGTGCCAGTGATGCCCAGGCGAGATGAGAGGCGCTCTAGAAGAACTTTGTGATCGATGGTGTCAAAAGCTGCCGATAGATCAAGCAAAACAAGCAGCGACACTCTACCCATGTCTGCATTCCTAAGTAGGTCGTTGTACACCCTAAGCAATGCTGACTCTGTGGAGCGATTAGCTCTAAAGCCGGACTGGAACTTACTAGCAAGGTGTGAGGTTTCGATATATGAGTTTAGCTGGTCTGCCACTACCCATTCCAGTGTCTTTGATAGAAATGGTAGAAGGTCAGTGTTTGAAGGGCTTGGCTTGGCGATGAAGTCGGCCGACTTTTTGTGTAACGTAATGCATCTCCACCTGTAACTCCACAAAGACTATGCGGGTATTACGCAGGAGAGTTTTCTATGGCACACTCAAAGGCTAAGCATGTTGTGGTATGCATTCGGTGGCCAACAGATTTCATCTTACACATATAGAGAAGGTGAGAAGCATATCTGAGTCAGGAGAGCAGTTCAGGTAGTGAGTAGCATACAAGTAACAGCTTAGGCCAGCTGGAAAGGATGTGCCATTATCGGTAGCAGGAGAGTAGATGTCGTTGCATGAGTTCCACAGTCTAAGACCTGAAGAGCAAAAAGATGAGAAGAGAGAGGAGAGAAGAGAGAAGGGGGTGACTCGACGTGTCCTTTTTCTTCCTAGAACTGAAGAATCCCATTCAGCACTATATGCAGCAAATCCAGCTAGCGATTTTGCATAGTCGCCCATTTTTGGAGCTGTGCAAGTTGTACAGGGTAGTGCACTGCCTGAGCTTGCTTTGTCAGCTGCAGCTCAGTATGGCTTAACCCCTTCTCACAGCAGCTCCTCCTTAATCTAGCAGGCCAGCCAACCACAGCAGGCCTCATTGCCGAAGGGTGTGTCCTGAAGTTGACGAGGGCTTGCCTGTCCCTCTTACTGCTGGTTGGTTCTAGATTGACAGCTGATTTAAGCTGCATTGAAAGCTCCTTTCCCCACTTTGTTCTGGCAGGAGGCTAGATAACACTTCTATGAAGGAACGGCTGTGCAGATCAACACTCACCCCCTTGGCTGGTTGGCTGGCAGCCACTCGATGCTGCCCAGCGTTTGCAGTGGGAGCAGCTACTGGCTGGTATTAGGACCCCAGGAGGTCAGCCGCTGTGCTGTTTGCACACACACACAGTCATTAGGCTGCAGACCGGTCAGGATGGCGATAGTAGGTTAGTTCCTGGGAAAGCCAGCGGCTGCCGTCGGCTTCAGTGGGTCGACTACTCAAGTGGTGGCAGCCAGTTGAAGCTAGCGAGGCTAGCGAGGCTAGAAATGGGCGACTGCTCTGTGCCTGGTGACAAGGGCAGCAGTGACTCGGCTCAGCAGCCGTACGACTGGCCTGTTTCTCACACCTTTGAAGACATGGACATCTTCTACTATCGGCAGCTGGCCGTCAGCCTACAGGTGCGTACATGCGACTGTCTGGCCTGAGCACGTGGCCTTACGAAATTCGAAAGCCCGTGCCTTTGACCTTTTGCCATACGATCGCCTAGCCCTTTGTTGCCCCACCAAGTCGCACGGACGAGGCCACAGCCGGCTCGTCCAGTCGCTTGCGAACCCTAGCTCCTCGGCCGGACCTTGTCGCAGGAGGGCCTGGCCCCCCCATCGGTGACCGGCAAAGCCTAGCTGCTGCTGCTCGGTTTATCGACTGCAGCTGTCGTGCTGAGCTGGCCATCCCTGTGTCTGTCTTACTGGCTAGCCCTGGCCTGTGAGTCACCAAGCCAGGCCGGTGACTCACTCACCCATCCCCCCCCTAAGCAGCAGCAGGAGCTGCCGTTCCCTTTGCAGGCATTCAGCCGGGCCTCAGGCTTGTGTGGGAGTCGGCAGATCGACTTATCAGACCAGCTTGGGCGCACGAAGGATGGGGCTGGAAGGGTTGGGATGCCGGCGATGTGTGTGCTTGCTGGCGATGTGAAACGCACAGCCCGCGCAAGAGAGCACCCGCTGGGCTCGTACTGGACGGGTATGCGTGCGCACCTCTCGACTCCGATGTTTCTCCTTGACTGCTGCTGCTGCACTGCTGCTGCTGCACTGCTGCTGCTGCTCATCTGACAGGACCCGGTGATGCAGCAGAAGCTCGACTATGAGCTGAGGATGCGAGACGGCGCTGCCAAGCTGCTGAGCGCTGCAGCATCGGCCAAGTACAGTACTGCCCAGTGTCTGGATGCAGCAAAGACCTTGATCGTGTCTAGCACACGAATGGCATCGTACGTGGATTCGCTGCAACAGCAGCACGGCAAGCGGCCCGCAAGCCGAAGCTGCAGTCTGAATGCAGCTGAGAGCATGCCACCGGCGTCTACACCGGCAGCACAGCAGGACTCGTGAGTAGAGTCAGCTGAGACTATTGAGCCACTCGGCTTGGCTTTACACGGCTGACATAGGGAGGTTAATGGGCAGGGCCAGCTGCTGGGGAATCACTGCCTCATCTCCCCTCAATGTCTTACTGCTGGTGCTGCTACACTAACTAGGCGTTGACCGGTGCTGACAAGTGTGCACTCGGACGCAAACGAATCCAGGCAGTAGGGCCTCCGCTTCTGTGACTGTAAATCTGTTTTGGTGAGGAAGAGAATTTCCTGCGATGCCAGGCTTACAAAAGTTATGCAAAGCATGCGAAAATCCATACTGACAGCCTTCGAACAAACACACTTGCTGCTGGAATATATCCATTTAGTGTGACGTCGTCCCAGCACATTTCTTTATGACCTCCCTTGTTTGGCCAGGCAAAGAGGCCACACGCTTCTCCATTTTCTCTTCTGCTGTAGCGCATTCCACTGAGGCCGAGTTTTACTGAAACGGTTGCTGCTGGTTCAGGTCGACGGCATCTCCTCAGCCTCCTGTCGCTATCATTCCATAGGTGTTCTGTGGGATTCAAATCAGGCGCCACTGCACCAGCTGGGCTGGGCCACTGCACCAGCACCAAACAAGGATTTGTCAAAAAGTACTTCACTGGCCTTGCAGTGTGCTTAAGGTCGTTCGTGATCTTTCTGCCAGATGTAACGACCATCAAGCAGTGCATTTGAGCTTTGAAGTCCACTTGCTTGACCAAAATTAACCCAAGTAAAGTAATTGCTTGACGAATCCTTGCTTGGTTTTGGTGCAGTGGCCCATTCACTCGACTGATTTGAACCTAATAGAATGGCTATGGAGTGATAGCGAGACAGGAGGCTGAGGCGGAGTATTCGGCCTACACCAGTTGCAAATCGTTTCAGCAAAACTCAGCCCCTCAGTGGAATGTGTGTGCTACTGCAGAAGAGACAATCAAGAAACTTGGGGCCTCTTTGCCTAGCCAAACGAGGAGGTCATACAAGAATCGTGCTGGGACGACGTCACACTAAATGGATATTCCAGCAGCATATGTTTGTTTCGGGATAGTCAATTCATGTTTTCCCATGCTTTGCATAACTTTCGTATGCCTGGAATTGTAGAAAATTCTCTTATCACTCGAATGAATTTACAGCCACAGCTGCCGCAGCCAGCATAATGCGAAGATTTTGTGTGTGCCGGAGTGTACACTTGTTAGCACTGATCAACTCCTAGTGAAAGGTGACATTTGGCAATTTCCTATCCTTGGTCTCGGTCTTCTACTGGCGGAGCTATTCTTTTTCATTTGCTTTGCTGTTCTGAAGCCGATGGGCACTCTTTATGCTCTGCTCGCAGTGACTTCGATAATGTGCTGTTCGTCCTTGTCGTTGTTTGGTGTGCCGGGTGTGGGAAAATGCTCGCTGTCTTGCTGAGAAGGAAGAGTGGGACTGCATAGAGACTGCTCTGTGGTCTAAGCAGTCAGTCGCCTTCACATATGCCGGCCATTGAATTTTCAAGTGTTGAAATGGCCAGCCAACAAAGCGGTATGTTTACCGTTGTTGCTAGCTCTCACCTCCTTCCATCCCCTCCTGTTTGCCACTTGTCATTTATGATGCCGAGCCTGTGGTCTGGAAATGAATGCCAATTGTAGATTGTAATAGGCTTATCTGAAAAGTGTCAATTTGTCCCATAGCTCATGGCATGCTGCCTCTGTGGGAGGATAGTGACCTAACTAGCAGCTCATGAATGTTTAATGGATGTGAACAGCCACAACCCTGTTTGTTCAGTCTCCTACTCCAGAATTGGCAAACATTGAGCTGCCGAGCAATAGTTTTCTGCCAATCCAAGCTTAAAACTACCGAATGCCCACAGCCAAGAGGCACACACGCACGCGCGCACGAGCACGCACACGGTTAAGCCAGTGGACATGCATCCTCATGCAGCCTGACTAAGAACCGACCCAGTTCATCTTCACAGCCTTATTCCTCTATCGTGCTGAAGACTGACTCAGATCATCATGCCCCTTCTAACCGACGTCCGTGCATATCGAGAGGACAGTAGCTGACAGGCTTGCAGGAGGAAAGTTGCTCGAGTGGTTTTCTGCAAGCTCAGCATGACTAGCCACTAGCCTGCTCCAATGTGGTACGTCCTCGATTGTAGGAATCTGTTCTGCCAACGATTTGAGGTTTCCTACTTCGGAATTTTGATCAAAGTCTTCTGTGTTGAAAAATCTTTTTATCTGCAAAACAAGAAATGTGTAGGGTAAAGTAAAGGTCGGCTGATTCAACAGCCTTCCTTATGTAGCAGTCACTTACACTATCAGTATAAAGGTCGGCTGATTCAACAGCCTTCCTTATGTAGCAGTCACTTACACTATCAGTAGAGAGCAGTGGATTGCTTTCTGCCGGACTCAGCCCGAGACGTGGGTCATGAAGTGTGAGCTACTTTATCCCTGGACCAAGACCCTTTGGAATTGCTTAGAGATAACTGCAAAGAAAGCATTACATTTTTTATGCCTGTTATGTTGTAATAAACTAGCAGGTGACTAAGGTTAGAGGACCGTGGAACAAGGCTATTGGTCACATTTTCCCTGGCTTTATGGAAGGAACCATTTGCACTTGTTTGGCAGTGCACAATGCAGTCATATCGGCAGCACACCGTGCAGTCATCCAAAGAACAAGACTAGTTGAACATGTAGAATTTAAGTTTCAGCAATCATTTGTGAGCAGGTCAACAGAATAACAGTTGATCATGGCTTGAGCAGGTTATCAATGTCGGCACCCTTTTCAATGGCAGCAGGCATGCACCAGAATATACACTAAGTATGTTAATTGTGCTAAGCCAATAGTCGAACTGTAAGCATTGAGACCCCTTAAAGGGGCTTTCCGTGCCCCCATCCACTTTCCTCCAATAAAGGAAGAATTTGCCCTTTTCTGGTTTGGGGAGTAAAAGAGGAGTAATGGCATTACTGTGTTAAGATACCGCAAAAGAGTGAGACAAAGCTGAGGGGATACTTAAACAAGAAGAGCTAGAGAGAGAGAGGGAGAGAGAGAGAGAGAGAGAGAGAGAGAGAGAGAGAGAGAGAGAGAGAGAGAGAGAGAGAGAGAGAGAGAGAGAGAGAGAGAGAGAGAGAGGGAGAACAGCTGAATGAGAGCCGATGCAAGTGTGCATGCCTCGACTATCTCGTTTGTCCAGTGCCCCACCCCTTCCTTCTCACGGCTTCTTTCAGCACTTAAGGCGCTGCTCGGTGTGGGCAACGCTCAAGTTCTGATCTCATTGCAGCACCGAAACCTGACAACGAGCCAGGCTATAACACCATGCGCTCCTGTGATGCACCCTGATGCCTTCTTTATTGACTGCCATGTAACGTGTTTTTGAGAGATTAGACGTAAAGGTATTCTGCCTAGATTGACCTCTTTTTTGTCTACTTTGTTACTCAGTTCATCTGATGGGAACCAGCTGCCGAGCAAGGCCACGGTCGCCTTATCAGAAATAAGAATCCCTCTCATGTGGAAAGACAGCGATCATTTTAAGAATAAAGGAAGTGAGTTCAAGGCTGTGCATGCTTTTTAGCTTTAGATGTTGTTACTACCAGTGGTTTTTGTGTGTCATGCCTCTGTTGCCACATTGTATCTATTGCCTTTAACGGTCTACTTACATCCACGGCGTGAGGGTTCACGGTTAGTGTCTTTTGGCTGTCTGATCATTTTGCCGTGGCTTTTTGCTACTGTTTTGTGTTTCATCGAGCACGCAGTGCTTTGACGTCTGGCCTTCTTGTGCCACCCTCTGCTATCAGTCGGATGGATGGCGAACATTTGCAGTTTCTTCTTATTAGTCTACCAATGCTCAAGCAGTAGGACACGTCGAATCAGCGGTCGTTACTCGGGCTGGCCATGCAGACCGGCTGCTGCTGCTGCTGCTCTTATCCTCTTCAACAGGCCATCAATCCTAATCCTACCATCAAGAGCATGTATTCTTCATTTCTTTGAAAGTGTGGCAGGCGACTTGACCAGCAAAATCATCGATGCATTACACGGGAGTCCTTGTTTATGGGACTCTAGGAGCTCTTCACATAGCAATCAGATTACGTGAGCAACGCATTACACGGGAGTCCTTGTTTATGGGACTCTAGGAGCTCATCACATAGCAATCAGATTACGTGAGCAACGGATGAAAAAGTAATTGCGGAAGGTTTAAATTCACTGGGAGGTGCATTTGGGAGAGCCATATCTTACCTCCATAACAAAGGCAATTTTCCAATGATCCCGCTGGGTAATGGAGCAAGTAGGAAGCAAGTAAGGCGGTAGCTTTTCATGAACTTGGTCCCGAGGTCGTGGTTCGAATCCTGTGATGGACAATCTTGTATTGCTGCTGCAACCAGTGGTGATAGCCGTAAAGGCTATCCTCTCCTGTCGCTATAAAAAAGAGGCTGTTAAATCAGCTAGTTTTTTAAGACTTAAGGTAAATGACCGTTTAAACTTTCCGAAAGAAGGAAGATCGAAGGAGGACAGGAGGACAAAAGCAAGGCTGACCTTGTAAGCACAGCTTTAAGGAAAACTTAAAAGGCAGACAATCTGCAACCGCCGGACTTGATTCTGGTGTGTTTGGGGAGAGGCAGACTAGCGCCAGAGACATCAAGCCTAGCTTCAAAGGACTGCTAGCAAGGCTTTCGAACCAACCAGGGCCGAGCCGCAGCTGCTGAGAGGCAGGCAGATCGTGTCACTCCCGTTGCAGCATCCTGACCCTGGCTGGGCATACAGCCAGAATGATGCTGCCTCTTTCCCCAGCAAAGGGTGGAGTAGTGGGTTCAGCTGCATCTGCTGTGCCACTTGATGTCAACCATCTGGAATTCTTGCATTCTTCCTGAGTATTTCCCCATGCTCAGTTAATACAGAACTAATGCTTCACATGCTTGGTTGGCCTTCTCTTCCACATTTTGATCATATCATCGTTGTGATGTGGGCTGCCTGCTTTTTAGCTGAGACTCGTCAGTATGGATCACGGAAGTGAAATGTAGCAATAGCAGCAATTTAGAAGGCCTTGCATATGTATTGTTCTGTGCAGTAGCTCTGTTCTCGCAAAGCACATTATTATTTGGATCCAATGTGCTTTATCATGAATATGGGTAATTAAAATAAGGCTCCTTTTCGGTAAAATATAGTTTTGCTCTTCTCAGAGCAGTGATTTATCATTTTGCTGCTGCTAGAGGAATAGCAAATTGTTATGCTCCTGCTAGTGTAGTAGTGAACAGTTTTTTCTTATCTGTTTGGAATTGCATGGCACATATTCTCCTAATTCGGCATGTAGTGAAGGACTACCAAATCTAGTTACATTGACTTAGGATCCAAATCATTAATGGTTGGTTTTTCTTATTGGGATCAGCCTTTTGTTTGCATGTACCGGGTCAGTGTATGAAAACAGTGTGGACAAAATTAATTTCGTATAGAAAACCTCTAGAATTCCTGCAAGGTCGGTACCCAGGGATTGGAGTCCGGCTTTCCTCTGCTCTCTGCTATTTAGGCTTAGCATTTCCTTCAATTTTACAGAAGCGGCAACTGGATGACTCCACAGAGGCAGAGGAATGTTGTCGAGCTGCAAAGACTTTAGTGACTGTGTGCTTTACTGACTGCTGCACCAGCATATCTTCCTGTCACTGTCATGGGTTTTGTGTTTCTTGATAAGCTGCCGGTGTTGCAAATGCTCACATATCGACTGCACGTGTATGATGTAAGATGATAACACTTTGATGTAAGGCTTTGGTCACAGCATGCACCTTTGTTTGCGCACTTCTGCTCCTGCTAATTGTTTTTTATTTGCACTAGTTGACCGGTGAAGTGCCCCTTTTCAAGTTACTGGCCCCTCCTCTTTCCTGGATAGGGTATTATCATACTTCGGTACTTGGAGTGCAGTCAGACCTGTTTGCATTTGTGCCGCATGGTCTGGGCTGTTGTTACACCCAACATTGTTTTTGTAGCTGGCTTTAGGCTGATTACGAGCATGGCATTTGCTGCCGTGGCTGGCAAGATGGATAGAGACTCAATATGAGGCTTAACCACTCGGTGGCAGCTGCACTAGGCGTCGGCACGTCGTGTTTATCTACTTGAAGCAGCACCGTCGTGAGCAGGCATGAGTTTGATCGATTGATCGATGCCCGAGCTCGTGTGTTCCACCTGCCGCTTTACCCACTGAAGGCTGGGCCTCAATCGATAGGTGTCTAGGGAATGTACAATCGAGGTTAGACTGGCACTGCGCATTTTCATTAACATCCCAAGTAGTGAAGAAACGAGCTCTGATCAAAAGGAAAAACCCATACAGCTCCAGCCCTGCAAACCTAAGAAGATAGATGAAAAGCAGGCGATGTGTGGTGCGCTTTGGAGTTTTTTCTCGTGCTCTTGAGCCGATTTTGTCGGAGACCGGCCTTTTGAGAGTAAGGAGCTGTCTTCCAGACTGTGAGTGTTTGGAAGACGGAGGCGACTGCTGCAAAACTGGAACAGAGCGAACTGCTCTCTCACCTTCAACCCGACTAAGCTCACTCCTAACTAGTCAGTCAGTCGACAGGCAGAGTGGCTAGTCTGCCACCTTCGTGTTGCACAACAGTGGCAAAGAAGTGTGCACAAGATTGATGCCTAATGCTGTATCGCCAATGACAGCTTTGCCTGGTGCTTTTTATTTTAATGACTTTAAGTTGGTTTAGGAGTTAGTTAGATAAGCTGGTGTTTTTTCTTGAATAGTGGGCTTCTTGGCTTTGACCTGGTGCCCTATTTATGCATAGCTAGCTTGAACATTGGTGGCCTCTCTATTTTCTTCTTTTTTGTATCACTGAGATCGGATGCCTACCAACAGCTTCGTATCAGTGCAAAGCACCTCCTATCTTGCTGCTGACCTTGCTCTGTTATGGCAAATGCAATTAACTGTGCAAGCTCATGGCCCACAAAGCATCTTTGGATGGGCTGGTTTGGTCCAGCGGTTAACATGATTACCCCGACTAAGGTCTGGCTGAGGTCGTGGGCTCGAGCCCGGAGGCATATGTGAAGCGCCTGAATAGAGATTAAGTTCTCTTAGGGCACTATACAAACTAGTTATATGTTTTTGATCAGTTATGTGCATGTCTTCAGCCAGCAACGCGCTATCAAACTTCGTGTCGGGATGGGATTCATGGGTCGAAGGGTCACACTCAGTGCAGGTCATCGTTTTCGTTGTAGCACACCGTAGATTTGCCGTCTTCTGCGTTTCTCAGATAGGCACAGCCGTGCAAGAGACCAGCTTGATCGTGCCGATTGACAGAACAGTCACCGACGTTTCCTTCGATGATTGCCTCCTTATGTGAGTCTGACTGCTGTGTACATTCGTGGCTGCAGAGTAGAGAATGCTAGCTAGCTATGCAGTACAAGATGGCCTGGCCTCATTGCTGACTTGGTTACAGCTGCGCGCTCCAGCCGTCGGCTTTACTGATGCAAAGCTTTGCCGGCAGCAGCCATGGGCAGTGGGAAAGAGGAATCATCGCCCCCCCGGACCGATGACTCCGACCTAAAACTGACCTAAAAGGAGCATGTCCGGTTTTCAAGCAGACCGAGGTGCCTCCCTTTATAAATCCCCTCATATGAATGTTTATTTCTGGAAAGTTCAAGGTGTGATCCCTCCCTGCCGCCTGGCTTAGTTCCTTGCTGTGGTCATTGTTGAGGCTACTCTCTACCGCTTCATAATAACAATAATACTTTTATACAGTGCCCTTAGAGAACCGAAGCTCTTTCTAGGCACTTTATTGATGCTGTAAAGAAAGCGTGACCAAATGATTAGTGGTAGCATGCACAATGTTAACGAGCATATCATGGTTAGAAATGACATGCGAAAACAATGTCCCGAGTAAATGTGGTTAATGGCTGCATGCAGTGTCAGCATACATAAGCACACAAAGGACGAATCACAAGGACCCACTAAATGCTGTGATAAACAGGTGAGTATTTAGCTTCTTATTAAACCAAAGCGGGGAAGGGGGGTTAGCATCCTCAACCAGTCTGCAGATGCTATCTGAGTATCTTGTGATCGTTGTGATTTTATAGCGAGCGGCTGATCCTTTCGTGTACGACAGGCTCGGGCCAAAAAATGGCATTTCTTTAGGGGAATGAGACATCAAAATCAAAAGTAAGAACGATCAGCCAGCTGGAAGTATCTCTTTTTCATTGGTAACTCTAAGCTGCCACCCTAAGTGGCTGCCAAGAGAAAGAGTCTCCTAGACTAAATAATCTTAATGATAATACACTTGATATAGCACCCTCAGAGAGCTCGATCTCTTTCCAGGCACTTTACATTTGCTGCAAAGGAAGCAATCAAATTGTTAGTGGTAGTATGCTGAATAAACAACAAGAATAACTGAGTTAGGGGTGACACGAACAAGGTCGGCATGCAAGGATGATTAGTGGCAGCATGCACAGTGTCAGCATGCATAAACACATAAAGGATGAATCACACGGACTCACTAAATGCTGTCATAATATGATGCAATTTTAGTTTCTTTTTAAATGTGGTACGGTCAGGAGGTGTCGTGACGCAGGTCTGGAGTAAGTTCCAGGCTTTTGGCGCATATGAATTAAAGGCACGGTCTTCAAAGGGTTTGAGGTATAGGTAAACAATTAGATTTCGAAAAAGCAGGTGGTACGATGCTTAGCCTGGTGGTGGATTATATCTGATAGGTAGGCTGGAGCCAAAGAATGAAGTGACCTTTAAGTTAGTGACAAACCTTGAAGTCGATCCGTTGCTTGACTGATAGCCAGTGCAGGTCGGCGAGAAGTGATGTGGCATATGATGTGGCAACAGCAACGCTCGCGTCAGACAAGCCTAGCTGCAGAGTTTTGCACCAGCTGTAAGCACCTGATTGCACATGCCGGTAGGCCAGCAAGCAGTGAGTTACAGAAGTCAAGATGGGATGTCACAAATGCATGGACCAACTTTGATGTGGTATCCCCGTTTAAAAAAAAGGCCGAATTTTAGCTATGTTATATGGCTGAAAGTAGACAGACTTGACTGTGGAGCTGATGTGGTCGTGTAATGAAAAGTCACTTTGAAACAGGACACCTAGGTTTTGTGCAGATTCAACAGGAGATAAGGCAGCAGGGCCGATTTTAAGCACTAGCCTCTCCAATTTCTGAATCACACTTGGTTTGCCCATAGCTAGTAAGCTGGTTTTATCATCGTTCAGTTTAAGAAAATTTACTGCCATCCATTTGCAGATGTCATCAATACATACGGCAAGGGGGTTGAGAGAATTTGATGTGCCGGAGTGTTTGGATGAATCAAAGCAAAGGTACAACTGAGTGTTATCTGCATAGAAGCGAAAGCCTAGATTGTGTCTGGCAATCACATCGGCATGAGGGAGAGTATAAACCGTGAAAAAAATGGGACAAAGCACAGTTCCCTGAGGTGTCCCATATTTCTGAGGTTCCTGAGATGATCTTTGTCCATCCACATCAATACTCCGAAGTCTCCTACTGACGTAGGAGTTTAACCATAGCAGTGCAGTGCCAGTGAATCCAGGCGGGGTGAAAGGTGCTCAAGAAGGACTGATGATTGATAGTATCAAAAGCTACCGAAAGATCGAGCAATACAGAGATACTCTTCCTAAGTCTGCATTCCTAAGTAGGTCATTATCCATCCGAAGCCATTGTGATTATTTGGAGTGATTAGCTCCAAAACCAGACTGGAACTTACCAGGAAGGTTTGCAGTTTCAATATATGAGTTCAGCTGGTCCGCCACGACTCGTTCCAGTGTCTTTGATAAGAACGGCAAGAGGGAGACCAATGATTATGAATAATAATAATATAATAATAATAATATGCAATTGAAACAGCGAAGCCTACTCCTCACCTGTGGCCAATAGTTAAGCCATCGACGCAGCTCAGCGTCAAGCCACGAATGTGGTATGCTATATTCCCGACGTAGGTATATTCCCGACGTAGGCGATTCACGATAGCACGAATCATAACTCATTTGCGATAGATATACCCTAGCTGCAAGGGCGAGCGAGCGCTGCAATCAGCACGCGAAAGTGACGAAGCACATCATCATCAGTATCAGGTCAAGCATCAATAGATATCAATAGCTTCGTTTGCAACGAAGAATGACTGTGAAGAAGAGCATTTACCAATACCCATCTCAAATTTGAGGCAGGAGCCGGCATCGTGGCATTGGTCGAACAAACGGGCGAGAACTATTTGCACGAGGGCAGCCCACACAGGCTAGCAATGCTTCAGCAGCACCACCTCACGCTGCATTTTCAGGCATTCTTGTTGGCACGCAAGTCGAGGAACTTTGAAACATATATAGATATCTGATATAGATATAGATATAGATATAGATATAGATATCCTCGATAGCTGCCCGTTTCTCCACTGCACGTGGCACTCGTGGTGAACACCTCGTTCCTGTCTAGATTGGAAACACGGTGTTGGCATCATTGCTGCTTAGCTCGATGAAGCGAGTCGGCTGCCTTGCAGGGAGGACATACCGCATGACTTCAAGTGCAAGCTTAGCGTCTACGCCCACGAGCTCTGCGATGACTTGACCATTGCCAGCGCACCAGTGAAGATACGCAAGAAGATCAACAACATTTCGAACAGCATTGGACGGCGCCTTTCGGGCACCGGCGGCATGGTAAGCGATCGATGCTGGAGGCTCTTTTGTGCACGTATGGCTTCTGTGCACACCTTCTGGACGATCGTGTCGATCTATCGTGTTATCGTCGGCTGCGGATGCTGTCTGTCGGATAGAGTCGGTGAGTTCCACGAGATCATTTCGACACCCTAGCTTCCACCCTCAGTCTGTCATGTAACCCAAGTATCGCCCTAATATGGCAAGGTTGGTCGAGCTCGGCAATAGCTCTGCATAATGCCATGCGATGGGGCACCTGCACAGAGCTGCATGCCCGCTCAATTGTTCCGCAGCATCCGCCTCTGCTGGTTGCTGCTAAGGTCCACTGAGTTCAAGGCATGCGGTCAAGTTGAGCTATTTGCTGAACGCTTATCAAGCTGTCAGACTATTTGCACTTGTAGGCATTTTCAATGTTTCCCTTTGCATAGAACCGTTGCATCGTATGCACCCCTTTCTCGGCTGGTGCAATACAAAGCGGTTCTTCTGTTCGTTGCTGTAGCCGTTAAACAATTTTTCCTTGGAACTTGTAGTACTTACTCTTTTGTTCGCTCACTAGCAATGTTTGTTCTGTGTTGCAGAAAGAAAATGTCGAAGATGCAGCCATCAGGTACAGCTACGCCTTTATCGGCAAAGCTCTTTGAGCACGGGGTGGGGGGCATAAACGCAGCATCGGCTGCAGTCGTTTGCTGTGCTATGTCAATGCTCTAGCCCGTAGCCTAAAAGAAGGGGTGGTTTTCTTCATGCAGCGGCCCACGTTTTGACGTCGTTGCTCATGCCGAGCTGTCTCTGAAGGACTGCAAGGACAACGCGGGCATACACGACCTGGCGGTGAACTGCGACAGCGGTCAGTACCTAGTGGCCTTGCCAGACCTGCCAGCTTATATCTATTTGCATATACCCGTTGTCATCACACTTGCTCGGCTGCTATTATTTTTCCCCAGCTCCCTGATGGATGTGAAGTGGCAAATCAAGGGCACGTGCTCAACAACAAAAAGTATCTGCGACCCTTAGTTTATGACGAGGTGTAGGTGATTTATGTAGATACAACATGCACAGTAGATAGCCCAGGAGGTAAGGTTTTTGCTCTTCATGACTGAAGTTGTGGGTTCGAATCCTGCAGTAGGCGATTCTTTATTGCCAACTCCAAGCGAGCAGTAGGGATAACCATTAAAGGCTCTTCAGCTGCTATATAAATAAGGCTCTGAAATAAGCTAGTATGAAAATAACAGTGCACCAGCCCTGCTCATTTCCTAGCCCCACACTATCACCAAGCGACATGCCTACGACCATCTAGTTGGCTGTCTTTACGAGGAGTAAAATGAGGGCTATGCTCCAATTCGAACATTCCAATGGCAACGTTGCAATTGCTATATAATTTCAAATTGGTTGTGTGACTTCGATGAGGTACAAAGAAGAAGATCGCTATGGCCGGTATCATCGATAACGCAAAGATACTCGGCTGTCCTCACGTCTCTAGACCTGCTAGGACAGACTGATGAAGTGGGAAACTATCGGCATCATTTCACCCCTTCGAGGTTTTATACTCAAAGCCTGCATGCCTCTACTGGGAAGCTATTTAGTAGGCCTAGGTTTAGATTTCGACTAAATGAACTATGTATGTTTGCCCAGAATGCAAAAAGAAGCAACTTCTGTCCATCAAGCATTCAGTGGGCTTGTTTGTAGTGTTTGTAGCTAGGGCAAGAGCAAAGACTTGAGCAAAATCGAATCTGATGCTGATAGAGTGAAGTCCCTATTTTGGTAACTGTAAGTATATACAGTACATGCATCGTTGCTTCAATGAAGGGGTTTCAATGGTAATTGCCTTCGGAAGTGAAATGAGACTGCAAGTTTGAACTATGAAATTTGGTGGCAAAGAGGTCATGGTCTGGGACTGCTGCTGTAGCATATGCCTGGCTAAATGATGCAAGACGTTTATTTAGAACTAATCCAGAAGATATCTGTACCTAGTGCAATGAGCCTTCGTGGAGAGAGTTTTGTTTTCAAACCGGGCAGTGAGCTTAAGGATGTGGCAAAGTGTGTTCCATATTTTCCCTGCACACTTAAACTTGGTTTAGGGCCATTTTGCTTACCGAGTAGCCTAGTCAATCTTCAGACCTATATCCAATTCAATGTCTTTGGGGTGAAGTAGTTAAAATGCTCAAAGCTCACATGGGTCGTATCACATCTAAAGAACTGCTTTTCTTAAGTTTTCTGGACGTTTGAAGAACAATCAGGCCAGATGTTTGCAAATGCTTAGTTTGCTCTATACAGGAACGGCTCAGACAGGCTATTGCTTATCACTATGGTTTAACTTCATTTTAGCTTTAAAATTCATATACTTGAACTAAAACTTGGCTTAGGTAATACCTAAACTTATTGTATATAATGCTCATGATTACAACAGGTTTCAGTAACGTTTTTATACCAGAATCAGAACTTTTTGGATTCGGCAGCCATTTTAGGAAGTCTTGCCTATACTTTTGTCTGAGTGTACTTGTGAAGCCCAGTTCTCTCTAACCATCTACTGCTGTCACGTTTGTCATTCTCTCTCTTGCTCTCTGAAAAAAAACGCATCACTGACCACCAACTACTCACACTGAGTTGCTTGTAAAGCAGGGCAGGGCATCGATGAGGAGAATGCCAGTTTGGTTCATGACCAAAGGATGCTGGCCAAGTGTCATCCATTCGTACTTGCAGCTCATGCCATAGATGCGAGTTTGTGCCTACTCTCAGAAGTTAGCATACAGGCATGTGCGGCCGGCTTCGGTCAGGCTTTGCTGAGATTCTTGCGCCGGCACAGGGGTGGTACAAGGAATTGTCACTAATTAGTTGTTGTGCTTCAATTTCAGCCTGTATGAAGTGCCTAGAAAGAGACAGGGTTCTCTTAGGACCGCTATGCAAATGATTTATATTTATAATAACAATTACAGATATGTACATGCATCATATATCACAGAAATCGCAAACAGAACACGCAACTTTGTGCTCTTTAACCCTTCAGAGCTGTAGCTGTTGTCATTGAGGAAGCCTTGACGTGCTATAGAAAACTATTCTATCGCTTCGGTCAACCTGCATGACCCTCGGTCATGCAGGTTATTGCAGGCGCTGGCCCATGCCCACTCCAAGTCCGACTTGTTTCTCGCTGCTTAGGAAGTTTTTCAGCTTCTCAGCCGGCATTTGCACATCATTCTGCTGTCAGCCGTGTCCGGCGACCTTCGGATTTCTTTGTCGTCCATATCTCTCCCTTCAAGGACCAGTTAAATCCTCCAGAAAAAATAAGACTTGGGACGAGGTAAATTTTGAAAATATAGTTCGATCCGCTCCTTCAATGCCGCACTCAGATAAAACTCTGATTTTTCTGGTAGATGTTGCTGGAGGCGCATTTTCCCGATGCTGGAATGTGTTGCATAGCTTTTGCCATTTGGACCTGATTTTAAAATTCATATTGACAACTTGGCTGACGCCCTGTGTGCCGAATTTCGTACACTGACTGACTCATTTTCACATGTGGCACATGTGCATGACCCTACTCACATATAGGGTCACAAACTCGACAAACTTGTCTCCTACAACTGTATGCTATCATAAATTATTATTACCAAATTTGCCTATCCGACCACGATAGGATCTCATTCAGTCTACAGTGTGCCGTCCTCCACATCTAAAGTCATCTGTGAATCGCAAAACCTCGACACGTGACATCGATGCTTTTCGTGAAAGTATCTTCTTTGCTCCTGCTGCTCAATCCGCCTTCCGACTGTCACCATTTTTAAAATGCTACAACACGACAGTAGCTGACTTGCTCGACAAGTTGGCACATTTGGCTAAGCGCACTGTGAGCCCTTGCCCAGACGGCCTGTGGTATACCGCAGACATTAAACTAGCTTGGTCCACTAAGCTGAAGCTTGAAAAAGCGTACGAAAGATGATGACTGACTCACCATCGACAGCATAAAGGACAACTGTAGATGATACCAACCCATCCTAGCAAAGGCTAAGGCTAGCTTCTATGAAAAAGTATTGTTAAATCGTCAGTGCATAATCCAACAATGCAGATGTCTACAATCAACGTCTCTGTAACCCCTCCCAGGTTAGCTCATTACCTAGTGATCCTTGTGAAGATCTAGCTGATTTCTTCTCTAGCTTCTTTGTCAGCAAGATAAACAATATCAGAGAGTCTATTCCTGAGGTAGCAGCATCCCTTCTGGACTCATATCCTCAATAAAAATCCACTGGACTCCTCTCCACGAGTGACCTCGTCCTGAAATTCATCTCCCAGTGAAAGAAGACTACGTGCCTTCTAGATCTTAATCCCACTGCCATACCTCTACGATGCATAGACCTGCTGTTGCCATGCATAGGAATATAATACTAATTAACATATATAAAACCATAAATATAAAACCAGCTAATATAATATAATAAATATGTCCATAGCGTCAGGTCATTTCCCTGCCCCTTTCAAAAAGGCTGTAGTCAGGCCACTAATTAAATTGAATGACGATAAAACCAGCTTACCAGTTATGGGCAAACCAAGTGTGATTCAGAAATGGGAAACCTGCCTCTCAAAATTGGCTCTGCCACCATATCTCCTCTTAAATCTGCACTTAGTCTAGGTGTTCCGCTCCAAAGTGACCACATCAGCTCCACAATCAAGTCTGCCTACTTTCAGCTACATAACATTGCTGAAATTCGGGCTTGCTTATACAGAGATACTACTTCTAAATCTGTCCATGCATTTTTAACATCCCGTCTTGACTTCTGAAACTTACTGCTCGCTGGTCTACCAACCTGTGCAATCAGGTGCTTACAGTTGGTGCAAAACTCGGCAGCTAGGATTGTCTGTCGTGAGCAGCGCAGTTGCCACGCCCTACCCTATCTAGCCGACCTGCACTGGCTCCCAGTTGAGCAGAGCATCGACCTCAAGGTTCTGTCTCTCACTTGTAGGCCCCTTCAGTCTCTGATTCCAGCCTACCTATCAGAATTACATCCTTCACCACTCTAGGCATCGTACCACCTGCCTTTCCTAATCAAATCGTTTAGCTATACCTCGTGCGAGCCTCAAATTGTTTTGAGACTGTACCTTTAGTTCTTATTCTCCCAAAACCTGAAACTCACTCCCGACTGATGTCACGACATCCCCATGACTTGACAACATTTCAAAAAGAAGTAAAAATGCACCTGTTTCTCACAGTATTTGATGGGTTCTTGTGATTCGTCTTTGCAATTCGTCCTGTGTGCCTATTATGCATGCTAAAACTCTGCATATTACGACTAACAATATTTGCATGTTTGCACTTTGCATGCTACCACTAACTATATTATGTATGTTGACATTGTGGATGTTACCACTAACCACTTAAGCATGCTTTCTTTACAGCATGTGTAAAGTGCCTAGAAAGAGATTAAGTTTTGTGTGCATGCTATATAAATGTCTTATTATTATAATCTCATTTTATTTATCTCAAAAATTGTTGCTGCACTGAGTTGAACCGTTGAGGTCTGTGCAGTTCGCATACATAAATAGTTGTGAGTTTTTCTATACCGTAGGTGATGCTGTGCCACGGTATTTCAGCTATTCATAGGCACAGGAGTACTTTACTGTTTGTTGCAATATTGCTGCTAACAAAGTAACTTTTTAAACATGTATTGTCATTAGTTTGTCTTCTTTTTCTAGAGAAATGCTTGAAGAATTAGTTGGATCTTGGAGTTTAGACAGTGATGCCTTGCTGTTGTAGACGTCGCCAGTGGTCTGCCACTTTTTGGGAACTTCTGCTGCCGAATCATTGCCCAACCACACAGTCTGAAAAAGGAAGCCATAGCAACTTACCTATTTGTGAAGGTAGCTGTATACTGTATGGTTGCTGATCCTGCTTGCCATATGTTCAGCTTGTCTTATATCAGTGGCATGTCATTCGTAGCATTTTCTCAGATTTTGCGATGGCATTGTGTACAATTAATAAAATGTGCTTTAATGCTAGCTGTTTTACATGACATGACTAAAAGAGACTTAACAGAGCTCTGAAGGGTTGAGAAAAGTTCATGTACTCTGTTTATTCACAGCAGCAAATGCACTTGCTTTTTGGTGAGCATCCAAATTGTTTATACTGGTAAGTACCCAGAGAGAGAAATGTATAGAGACCGAGATAATGGGAGGGTGAGTGAGTGTGCAAATAAAAGGAAGAGAGATTTTGTCGATTAGGAAGTACCTGTTGACAGGGACACGAATAAATGAACACAGTGGGATGTGTGTGTCAATAATTTGTAGTGCTAAGTCATCTCGAGCTTGCTCGATCAATTGAAGTTTTTTATCGCGTCTGTGCAATATACATTGTACCGGTAGTGTTCCCATGTTGTAGTTTAATGGTTTTGTGCATGTCATCTTGCTTTTCAGGAGACTAGTGAGCAATGGCAAAAATACTGGTGCGTGCTGAGGAATCTTAAGATTTCGTGTTGGGATACACCATTTGAAGCCGATCTTCAAGATCCCATTCTCACCATACCAGTCACCAAGGTGAGCATCAGTACCTGCAGAATGCAATTATGTGACTGCTTCATACAGTCTGATGTTGACTCAGAAGTAGCATGCCCCGTCTTCACCTGCACCTTTACCTTCTTGATATTCGTCTGAGGCTTTAGCTGCTTTCTGACTTCTGTGCATTTCCTTCCAAGGTTTCGATCCTGCGTTAGCATGATGAGGATTGCTTTTGTATCGAGATCTGATTGGCTTTTACACATCTAAGACCCTAGGAATGAAGTGATTTTTTTATTGGAGACCTTGTAATCTTTCACGATTAAAGGATTAAATCGAGATATTGTCGTCAGTGCTGTAATCAGGTCATATTCTACCGTTATCTTGCAGTGGTGGCAAAATCTACCGCCTCCTTGCTGCCACTGTCGGGACCAAGTTGTTGCTTTTCAGTATTTTTGATTGCACTTCACGATCATTGTTTCCCTGCCCTTTCTTTAATTCAGGACTCTCTTATTTTGGATGCTGATCCATCCTTTGCCGAGAAGCCATTCACGCTCCATATCAGGAGCGTGAGCCATGTGTCTGCAGACCGCGATTTGGCAGCTGAGAGTGCCGACATTTTAAAGCAGTGGTGGGCAGCGCTTGAACGACACTTGCTTGATCAAGGTGAGCTCTGCCGACCAATCTGCATATAGCATCTGAGAATCCCGCTTGAACATTACCCCAGTTGGCCGATGCTAAGCCCCCACGTGCATTTGACTACATTGCTGCCTAATTTTTAGTCGTTTGGAATCATGCCTGCGAGAATCTGATGGAAATTAAAACGCCCCCTGCACCACGAAACTATTCATTGGCACGAAATGGTGGATCGCCCTACGAAAAAATGACTGCCAAAGGCGTTGGTAAGCTTTCTGTTAGACTAGAACATACCGCAGGTTGTTGGGAGGAGCAGTATGCGATGTGACATTTTGCGTGGAGGATTCAATGATGTAGGGTGTAGTGCATAATAAGAATACTAATGTTAAGACATACCTACATTTAACTTGCCTACAAAAATTTATCAGGCGTAGCCACCTGAACGCGCTGTAACGTTACTAGCTATGCCCACCTGTGTGAAAAAGCATTTTCTTTCTCTTTTGCTTGACTTCCTTCGAAAGGTTTTTCTAATTTGCTTCTTTTACCGTCTCCCCTCAGCTGCAACTCCCTACTTATTAATCAGTGGCCTTCGTTCGCCATAATGTCTATTCGGACGCATCCCCATATAGAAATCTGCTTATATGGAATCCTGTTGAGTTGAATTTAAGTCACAAGGCTAAGCTTGAAGAGCAGCAGTATCAGACACAGGCACCAACACCTAGTTTCAGTGATATGCTTGTCCAAATGCAACCTTTCATAAGCACTTACACTGTCCACTTCCAGAGTGTGACTTTGCTTCCTAGTTTTGACCTTTTTGGAAGTACTGTCAGCCCTCAAGAAAGCTGTTGACCATCAACTTTTGATCTTTCCCTAGAACGGCACTTATTTACTAGTTTGAATGGATTTACACACCGTTGCTGCACTTGAAAGCAAAGGGCATTTTGCTAAGAGTTAATAACTAACAAATATGTAGGTATATCTCTCCAAACTTAGACCCAAAGGGGCGATCATAGGCGAAAGTAGCTCTGAGGTGGTAAATGAACACAGTGAAGCACAATGGTCAGGTGAGAGTAAGGTAGTTTGCAGAAAATGATTGCATAAAAGAGCTCCAGGAGTCTGATGACATGTATTGCAAATGCTACCTGACGGAAATCAGAAATAATCTTTGGGCTACGTTAAACAAGACGAGCTGAACTCGCATTCAAATTTCACTCTGATTCGCGAGTTAATGGCCGAGTTATGCAATTTATATGGTGCAAAGCTACACCGAAAATGAAGCTTTTTGAAAGTCACAAGCGTGCACCTCAACAAGCAGGTACCTCGATCTACTAAGGTTCAACAAGTTGGGATACAAGTCGCTTATGACGCCGAGATCGGTAAATTTGTTATTTGTAGGCATTTTTGCTACTGGTTTACATCCGAGTTAGACACGGTTTGCATGGTCATTTTTGCTTTTACGTAGAAGTTGTCAGAACTTCCGATCCCATTTCTAACATACTTGTCTTTTTAAAGGTACCATAAACAAATATTCGATTGTCAGACACATTTTTAAAGTATTTTCTTGACTTTCCCCGTTAAAAGGCTTAGATTGCGACAGCTACTTTTAGTTACCGATCCTGTTTAGTGAACTTGAGTCACTTTTTGTGCCGTCACATTGCAAGCTGTTGCTGTGTCAGCTGTGTCAGTTGTTTGAGCACTTTTTTGTGCTTGCCAGCCTTTTAGCATTTCCTTCTCCTCCTCAGCTTGCCTCTATATGAATCGTACCAAGCAGAGTCCTTTCGTCGTATGTGCTCAGCATGTACCGAAGATATAATTTCACCAATCGACACGGTCGATCTGCCATATGTCAATACCCGATACTTGTTTCTGCTATGCTTATTGCCTTTTCGTTTGCTAGAAGTGTAGTGCTCTTTAGACGATATGTACATGGCTGCTTCTCAGCCTAGTGCTCTCTGTCTACATTAGTCAAGGCAAGCTCGTGTACTGACAAGCTCGTGTTATGGGCCTTGCAGGAGCCGGCTGCAAGGCCGTGGCTTCTGCCGATAACGAAGCTTCCCCACTGACGCTCATGTTCAATCGGCTGACTCGCGAGGATGGCAGCCCAAGAAGTCCAGTTCTCGTGAGAAAAACTAGCCGCCATTGAGTGGCGGTTAATGCAGCAGCTAGCATCAGCCTTCATTCTTTCATCGAGCTGCTGACGTAAATCCGACTGTCCGTAATTGTGGCACCCGGCCTCGTATGGATCGATCTCGTATGATCCATCTCCTCGAGCCTGATTTACATGTGGCTATCTAAGGTCTTCGAGTGCTCAAGAATATCTGTGGTTATCAATGATGCACCAACGGTGGCTGTACTATTTATTGGAGACTATTTATTAGAGACATATGTTTGGATCGAGAAGCAATGCGGCTGCCTAGTTACTGGCGATATTTATCTGAATTTGTAATTGTCGGGCCTAATTTGTCATTTAGCAGGACGACAGAGGATAGCACAACAAATAGGATACAGCAAAGAAGGTAAAGATAAAAATACAGCAAATAGATATAAAAAGTGAGCTGCCTCGGAAGTGAAGGAACTGGACAAGAGCAAGCTGGGTCGTCGATGAATGTTAGCTTTGCTGCCGGCAGTCTTCCTCTTTATGTATCTGTTGCTGCTGCCCTTGCATTGCAGGTATTTGCACGTAGACATGCTTGTACAGCACGTGATAATTGATGTTCATATAAGAGCTTTTTAATTTCGTATACTCTAGTCTATAACTGAGCAATCATTATTTATTGTTTCGAATGCTCCCAGCTACTCCGACGAAAGTTGCAACTTTCGGTAGTTAATATACTTTTCAGGTGTAAGTGAGTCATAGCAGATGAGGAAAAGGTAATTCATGCCATGTTTGCTGGTTGCCTATGTTTACTTGACTTTCTGCGTTGCACTTTCTCTTGCTATTTCAATAAAGCCTGCAGAGTATACATACAATAATATAAATATAATATATAATATAAAATTCATTTTATAGTGATCTAATAGAACTTATCCTCGATTCAGGCAATTTACATGTACCGCAGGGCTTAAACCCACAGCCAACCGTGGTCGGTAAAGTAAGCTAAGCTGGGCTTCCATTCGTATACGTCATAAGTTATTGAAGTTATAAGTTACATTGCGTTATATTAACTACGACATTATAATGTAGCTCGAGAGAAATCTTACTTAAGCATTAGTGCTCTTGGCAGATAGACGTAGCTCTTTTGCACATGCATTCAAAATTTCCGACGCCAGTAAAATAGGATAATAAGGCATACTTTTTAACTAAGTACCCAGTATTTTTGGTGCACAACAGAACAGCTTCGAGTGACACGGGGTCTTTTGTATTGTCAGTAATCAGAACAATAACGAAAAAATTTAAGCGGACAGTCGGCGGTGCTATTATTAATCATTATTAAAATATCAAATGTGCAAAAGCCGCGTTTATCTGAAGACTTATTTATTAGTCGCATTTCTTTCCGTTAAGTTTAACTCAGATAAATTCAGGCAAAAATTCTTCGAGCTTACAATGTTTCGCATTTTACTAACGCAAACGGAATTTTCCATGATTCTCAATACTTCAAAGAATAAGCACGTGCACGTGTTTCAGTCATTTAGATTCACCATAAAGACTCAATTACATTTTTAAGAAAAACAATTCCTTGGCATAGCGCCCTATGACAACTTTATCTCTATCCAAGCTCTTAAAACAAGCCGCAGACGACGAGGTCGTTATAGGCGAACAACTTACCCGGGGGGGGGCAATTGTGGGCATCTAAGAGACACGTTTAAACTATGTAACACTACACTTGAAGTTTCTCTGTATTAATATACCGTATTTTACCGTGGATAAGCCCCCCTTTCTTTCCAAAATGTGGGGACAGGTAATAGAGAGGCGGCTTATACATGGGAGGTTACGTTTTTGCTTTAATGTTGGGCTAAACAACGTATCTGATTTAAAAACCTACTCAACAAAGATTAAATAGTAACCAAAATGTGTTAAATAAGCTTGTTTGTCGAAAAGTTTCAGGAAATGTGGCATTTCAAATGCAATGTACGGAACGGAAGATGACGTGTTCTATGAAGAGAGTGGCGACGACAATGATAATAAAAGAGTTTCCACCAAATTTCGAGCGTGTGATATGAGCAAGTAAGATGGAGAGGGTATCATCACTATTCACACACGATGCAGATGATAGTGAGTGATTATTATGAGTTGATATTTTTCAATTCATTTTTTTATTTAATATAGTTTTTCCAAAACATCGGTTCAAAAATGGAGGCTTATACCTGGGGGCTTTTACATGGTAAAATATGGTATTTCTACTGCTCCATTCTCAAGAGTTTTCGATGACCATATCAACAAGTCTCGACAGCAGCGTGATATTCAGTAAATATTTACTGCAGAGATGAATTATTCCGTTCACCAATGTGGCACGCTGGTATCTGTGATCGGCTGCGCCTGCAGCAAGGGAATGTCTGCAGTGTGAGGCACTCGTTTACGTTACATAATCATCGCTCCATGACCCTGGCTTGAATAGACCCCAGTCCGTTCAAATAATGGCTAGCGCTAAATGACTTAAATACACGTTCGGTGGAACCTCTTGAGTTTAATCACTATCGAACATGAAAAAGATGCAATTTTACTCTAAGCATAATAAAACCAATTTTTGCTCATCAGCTAAAAATTTGTTTCGCGTCAGAGTGTTAATACTAATAATAATAATAATAATGCACTTGATAAAGCTCCCTCAGAGAACTTAATCTCTTTCTAGGCGCTTTACATTTGCTGCAAAGGGAAATACAACTGAATGGTGAGTAATATCCTCTCATTCGCAGTCACTAGTAAGATACGGGGGAGACCGGTTTCTCTGATTTAAAAACAATTATGACTGGATTGCTTTGATTCAAAAATTGATGACCGGATCGCTTTGATTTAGGTACCAAACCAAAGGTTATATTGGCACCACGCCTTGAGTCCTATTCTTGCTTCAGCAGCCCTACCAAGCGAGAGTGCTTACTGGCTGTAGAGGCCATCTTCTAAATCAAAGGTCGGGCGATCATCAAACAAACCGAGTGACCAACCGAAGACAGCCCAGACGAGGGTGCACGCAGCCAGCACGACCGGTTCCTGTCTGGGATTAGGAGTTGTCTACCGCGGTGGCGTGCTAGAAATCTAGCGAAACCCTCCCGGTTTTGTCTAGGCTGGACTACTGTGATGCCTGCGTTGTTGATGAGTATGGTAGCAGCTGATGAATACGGCTCAGCTGGAAATGAATAGGACTGCAAAGCTTGTCACAAATATCAGATATTCAGCCAGGTGTCTCCTTTGTTAAAGGAGCTGCGATGGCTGTCGGTCGAGCTAAGGATACAGTGCACAATTTTTATGCTGACCCACAAGGCTTGGCTCCTTCCTATCAAGCTGAATTGTTGCACTAGTTTCAGCCGCCTCGTACCCTTAGGTCGTCTGTGGACAATAAACTAGGTGTTCCATTCCTTCGCGTATAGACCGTCGGCAGCAGAAGCTTTTGCTCTGCAGGTCCTAGATTGTTTACCTTGCTTAATACAATTCATACGCAACATTTTCTCTAGCTGCCGATTGTGGCACATTCTTTCCAGCCCTACCGAGCTGCTACTTCCATGCTACTCACTTATTCGACTGCACTCCCGACTCAGCTATGCTTCTTACTTTCTCTTTGTTGTGTGAGATGAAGTCTGATGGCTACCGTAGTTGCAACGAAAGCGGTTGAGGGCTTAAGTTCGCTAAAGAAAATTCCAGCATAGCACCTACCGAGTCATCGAGGCTTTTGGAAGTGAAAGGCGGAGGTACAATCGAATCTCTCTGTAAGCGACATTCGACCAATCATTCGGACACAGCCATCATTCGGAAGATTTCCTATGCTTATAGGGCGGTATTTCTTGCAGGGAGATGGACATGCGACCTTCAAGGTCTTGTTACAATCACGTGACATGTTCACTCAACTGAGTTTCACCGCTTTCAGCACGGCTTTCGTCAGAAGAAACGCGCTCACCAATGTATGTGTGTGCGTGTGCAAATCTACTTATATATATATATATATATATATGTGTGTGTGTGTGTGTGTGTGTGTGTGTGTGTGTGTGTGTGTGTGTGTGTGTGTGTGTGTGTGTGTGTGTGTGTGTGTGTGTGTGTGTGTGTGTGTGTGTGTGTGTGTGTGTGTGTGTGTGTGTATTTAAGAGCGAGAGCACGGCGGCCATCCTTCAGAAAGAGCTTTACCGATGGGCTGAAGACACTTTTGTGCTGGAAAACTGTCTGAATCAAGCTACGGCCTCGCGAATTTTTGGTTAAGGGCGAGAGCTATTGCAACCGGATGCGGCTCAGGCGCTCTACCGCAAGCGAGATCTCCACGAGTGATGAACCATGAACCATCCGCGAGTGAATCAGCTCTTGACACAGCATTAGCCAACTCTCAGGCTCTGCAACGCCAAGGCAGGGGAGTTTTTTGACTGGTTACCAAGTAACTGAGAAAGGGAAACGGTTTGCCGAGCTTTGGAGCATAGCTGCGCCCGACACACCCACTTTTCCACACCGCTGGTTTGAGAAATTTATGAATCGCCATCAGTTTAAAGACGTCAACATGCATGATGAATGTGGCTCTGCGAATTCAGACGCGATCGCCACTGTGACGCTTCCTGATTGTCGCCTTAAATATCGCAGTGCCGTCACCCCCAATGATGTTGACGAGATCGGCCTCTCCTACCGTCCCACACCAGATCGCACAATTGCTAGAAAGATAGGGAAATAAAAGTGGTCCGCTGTAGCTCCTCTGGCTTAAAATTCGGAGGCGAGAGACAACATACCGGAGCCGCTTTTATTATATATATATATATATAAAGCATGGACGGCTGGAATATTATTCACATAAAGGGTACACATTTTGGATGACGGAATGAGCAGAGCTGACTGATAAAATGATGCTTTTGGACAAGCTTCCAAAGCCCGTAACTCACTCCTACTGACGTCTCGACACCCCTTGACTCGATTGCTCATTCAATGTGGAAATTGCAGCCTTTAGATGCAAGAATCGGTGCCTCCTTCAAGCGGCGATACCACCGTTTTCACGTGCAGCGTGCGGCTGATTTAGCGGAAGCTGGAGAACAAGTATTTACTTCGCGGACCAACCGATTTCATTACGGCGGTATGTTCGTGCTAGGCAAGCGGTAGGGCTCCATCCCTAGGGGCCGCCGCATTAAGCAGCAGTGAAGGATGTGAGCGAGGGCACATAAGCCGCCGAGGCAGCTCGCGAGCGAGCGGCAGTTCCTTCAGCGGCGGGCTCAAAGATTATAAACAACAGGCTCGCGGCGGACACGCTTGCGGCATCGGCAGCAACGCAGCCGCTCGGGGGCTAGCGGGCGCACCACGTCCCACGGCCATGCGATCCGGCGGCTCTAATGAAATAAGCGCTAACGGAAGCGGGCGCTTCGGCCACCGATCCGGCCAAACGCCCACGTCGCGCTCAGTGCGGAAGTCGCGCCGCGGCGGCTTAACTCGAAACACGTGCGTGCGCACGCAAGCGAACTGCTGCGCTGCCGAGCAGGTGGCGCGAGCGGGTGCAGACTTTGAACGAGCAGAAAGCGGGCGCTGCGCGGCGGGTGGTCGGTCGCCTCCCTGTCGAGCCGCTCTCCGCCTGCCGCTTCCGCTAAGCGTTCTCTCGGCTAGAGAGCGCTGCTCGCTGTGAATCGGCGCCTCAGTGTGCAGCAGCCGGCGCCTCTGCTTTCGCTCGCTCGCTAGGGGCCGCGGGAATTGGGGAGTGACTCTGCCGCCGTCGTTGTTGTCCTCCTCTGTGCTGCTCCACCGTTTTGTCGTGTAGAGGTTCTTCTAGTGAGCGACCTCAGGCTATTTAGTCTTAGCGTACCCGGATTTGTACAGTCATGATTAACGTCGTTTCGGCCTCTGCCTTTTGACAGCCGCCTTTCTGATGCGTCCATCGCAACGCCCTCTACAACGCACAGGCCGATATGAGTATCATCCTCGGCAGCGGATAGCCGAGCTACAAACTGCTTAAAGGATCGCCGCTGGCCCGCGAGTCGGCCATCTTTTTTTTCAGCCGAAGCGCGTCCGCTCGTTTGCTGCATTCACGCGAGCGAGCGCTGTCGCAGTCCAGCCAGTCCCCTCCGGAAGCGCGCACGAAACGTCCGCTTCCAGCGTCCGGCCTCAGCGGTGGCTGCGTTCTCGGCGAGGCGTTCGCAGGCGAACGCGTCGCAAGCGGCGCAAGGATAGTCCGCCGAGAGGATTCTCAGTGTATTCGGTCCTGTGGGAGAATGGCTTTCCCGTCTCTCACATGAGAGACCCCTTCTCACGCCGATGGCACGGACAAAGTGCGTTCGAACCCGGCAGGGACTCGACGATCGGAAGCCGGCGGCTAAGTAGGTTAACTGTCGAGCGAGCATGACGGCTACGAGTAATACGATTTCGCCTCTGCTTGGACCCGCGTTATGTAAGGCGGTCGGTGTAGTCGTCGCGCCGCGAGTGGGTTGGGGGAGCGAGTTTTGCGCCCGTCGACTTTCTGAACAAATGCAGCTGGCGCCGACGGCCGCAATTTTGGTTTGCCGGCCAATCGAATCAGCGGCGGTTTTTCCAATGTGGCCGTCGCGGCCGCTTTGGCTGGTGCGAGATGCCTTTCAAGTCGTCACACGGAGACTGCGGCGCTCTACCGAGTGGCTCCCGCACCAAATGGCTGGCGCGGCGATCGCCACGCGCGAGCGCTTGCACACGCGTTAGCACACGCGCGAAAAGCCCAAAGAGCGATCGGGCTGCTGCCGCTGCTGCTGCTGCTGCTCGGCGGCTCACTCGCGGGCCCCGCTAGTCGCTTGAAAGCATCCAGCCTTAGATAGTTTAGGTCGAACGGCGCGCGTCCTTCGAGAGAAGGCGGCAGCCCCCGTGGCGGGAGTGCGCCTTCGCCTTTGGCGACGAGGCAGTCGCACTTCAAGATCAAGGTCGTCGTTTAGAGTCCCGCAGCTGGCAGTGTTTAATGGCCGCAGCAGGCGAAATTAAGCCCGCCAATGTTCGCCGGCGGGTTTTATTATTCTCTGCCGGCATTTCTAAATCGGCGGCTAACAAATTTTTGTTGGGGGCCGTCAATCCCAGTCAATTCAAGCCTTCTAACTGCTCTTCTAACCTTCTATCCTTCTAGTCACTTGGTGGTCAAGCATCTCGAGGCTCGTATATACGAGGCCTGTATTTACACACACCTGTAAATTGCATGTTTTGGTATGTTCTTTACTACTTCTCCGCTCCAATTTAAGCGTTCTTTTTAGCATCCGCTTGCAGCGGTAATGGCGGCAGCGCTCCTTGGCGGCTGAGCCCGTCGACGCGCCAATGTACTGACACTACGGCGAAGGATTAGGATTGCTCGAGAGGCTCGTAGAGGTCTCCCAGTCGGCTTCAGACAGGTGAGGCTCGCGCACAACCCGTGCAGTGGGCTGACGGTAGCGGCTCACGAAAATGGCGTCGTCCTCGATGAGTTTCTCCGATGCCACCGACCGTGCCCGAGCATGCCCGGTCATGCATGGCCGAAGCGTACCGACGAGCGAGTGCCCGCGGGGCGAGTCGAAGGAGAATGGACAGCGAACCGCCCCGCCCCCAGACTGTTCGCCTCCGCCGAATTTTCCTTCTGCCGTCAGCTCGTCGGATTGGCCGCCATTGCGTCCTCCGCGCGCGCGCGCTCGCTTATATCATGAATATACCCGCTCACGCCCTGTGTCAGCGAAGATCGAGCATGTCTGAGCGAGAGTTTTTAGAGCCAATTATCAAATTCTATTTCTAAGCCCTACTTTACGTATGGTTTAAGCGAAGCGTGTCGACTGGTGTATGATGCCATGCACAGTGTCGGCACGCATGAGCGCACAAAGGACGGAACGGACGGGGTTTTAGCCTCTCGTGAAATGCGGTCAAGTTATCGTATGTTTTGACGTCAGAAGGCAGTGAGTTTCAGGTTTTTTGAGAGGGCATAAGAATTAAAAGCAGGGTCTCGAAAGGATTTGAGATTGGTTTGAGGCGCAGCTAAACGTCTCGTGTCGGATGAGCGGATGGTACAGCGCTAAACCTGATTTGCAAGTAGTTCAGATAGGCAGGCCGCTCATAAAAAGTAAAGGAACCCAAATGGGAGTGATATATATATCTTTTGAGACGATGCGCTGCTTGATGAGCAGCCAATCCAATCCAAAAAAGAGAGAGAGGAAGAGAAAACAAAGCTTGAGAGTTTTGCACCAACCCGGTGGTGGATTTACCAGGCGGACGGAAATTGCGACAAATTATCTCGAAAAGGTCTCTCGATTACACGGATGCGTGCAGCTTGAGTCAAATGTGACGGGAGCACGTCTTTTCTGGACACGCCGCACGACGGCCTCTGGGAACGAGACACTACCGCTCTCGCGGTTCCGCCCCAGCCCAGAGGTAAGACTGCCGTATTGGAGCGCGAGAGCCTTTAGTCGCAATACGCGATCCGGGATCGCGCCGCCGCCGCCGCCAGAGTTTCCTGCAGCTCAGACAAAATCCGGGCGACCATCAGGCACGAACGCCGTGCATTAGTTTAAAGCATTTCCGGCCGAAGTGACGATCGCTCGCCGGAGCGCTGCTAGCGCTCACGGCGCGATCGCGTGAGCCCGGCGATCGCTCGATCGTGAGTCCGGCGATCGCTTGATCGTGAGCCCGGCGATCGCTCGTTCGTGAGCCCGTCGATCGCTCGATCGTGAGCCCGTCGATCGCTCGATCGTGAGCCCGTTGATCGCTCGATCGCAGGGAGAAGACGAGTCAAGAAAATCGAGGAAAAACTACTGCCGCCGCGAAGCGTGCACCGCGGCCCGAACCGGATACGCTACAGAGGCAGGCCCGAGAGGCGTGGCCGCGCTGCTACCTACGGGTTGTAGCGGCTTGCACGTCCGGGCAGAGCCACGATGCGCGGATGCCGGTGAATCCTCGAGCCTCGGAATCGCGACTAGCGACGGACTAATAGGTGCGACGTAAATTCATGAACTTGCGCCGACAGTAGTGAAACGCGGCAGCAACGAGAGCGCCCATGTCGCCGTAACTAACGCAGCAAGTCCGCTGTCGGCAGCATCGAGACGTTCATTCGACATCGACGACGGGCGTTTGGTGGCGGCCGTGACGTGCACGTGACCCTCGCTCAAACCCCAGAGCTCAAAGCAGGCCAACTTCTTAGGCGCCAGTTCCGGAGCCTCGACCCGCTGCCCGTTGCACGGCTGAGGCTACGTGCGCTGCCTTGGTTACCAGAAATTACCGCACAATCCGCTCCCAGCCGCTGCAATCTGGCTGAATGCAGCCGAAGCGCCTGAAGCCTAAGCGCCAGCGTCTCCCGCGAAGCGCAAGGTTCGCCGAGGCTCGCGAGCGGAAGCGCCTTGCGCAGCAAAACCAAATCGTGCGGATGAGGAGGCGGAAGGACGGATGCAGCGGATGAGGCGGACTTTTCGGCGCTTTTTTCGGCGGTGGAGCTGGACGCGACGTCACGCCTCACCGCGAAGGACGATCGGCGTCGGCTTCATAAAGCACCGGAGCCGGCGCCGTGCGAGGAAAAAGAGGCAGCCTCGGCGGCGGTAGCGGCAGCAGAGGCGGAAGCGGAAGCGAGCGCCAGGCGGAGCTGCAGGATAATCGCAGCGGCGCAGTTCGCGAAAAGCTTGAGTACAGTCGCAGACTGTCGGCTCGCCCTTCACCGCATGCTTCGCCGCATACTCGCCCTTCGCCGCATGTATTTGAAAGTGGCCAAAACCAAGTGTAACAACAAGCGAAAACAGCAACGAAACACTCGCGTATCGCGTTTCAAGAGAACACGATCTCTTTTCAGGCACTTGGCATGCGCTGAAAATGGAAATAAACGTGATTTAGGCTCGACCCAATTCACGAAATGCACTCCGACAGCTCGGGGCACTAAAGAACGTAGCGGGGCTTCCTGTCTCAGCGGCTGCACTGGTTCCGCTGCTGGCCGCCTGAGGAATTTCGTTTGGAATCTGACTGCGGAATGCACGCGCCAATGTCCCGGCTGCCAACCTCTCGCAGCGCAGGCGCGTGCACACGCACACACACGGAGGAGGCGAAAGTGAGCGAACCGCACACTCACGCTTGCACCGCGTGCCTCACTTCGGCAGCTGTGCGCCAGCGCGAAGCGCGAGTGACTTTCCAGCGAGTTTGTTCTCTGAAGTGCAGTCATGATCTGCGATCCCAATGGGAGACAACCTGCTGTTGCAGGGACCGGCCAGGCTGCTAAGCACTCGTCTGGCGCCGCCGCGGCCGCTCTGCGCACTCTGCTGTCTGCTGTCGGAGCAGCCGCCATCGCCAGGCGACGTGCTACTCATGCATTTTTCGCGCGCCTTAATCGTGAATTCTACGCGTGGCTAGCGGCGCCATTTGCAAGCTCCACATATCCGGTGGCTCGCGGTCCGCTCCAGGCGCGAACGCTGCCCGCTTCTTCTGACACGACGCGGCGCCCAACTGTCGGCTGCCGCCGCCGCCGCCACCGTCTGGCCAACGGCGCATCTCAATATCTCGCTATTCCTTTCGATCCGTTCCCCTCGCGACTGCGTACTCTAGTAAGGCATTCTAGTTCTAGCCTCTCGAGACCGCTACGAATAGCACGGCATTCGTTTTAGCTCAACGCTCGCGGCGCAGCGGACGCCAGGCATTTGCTTAAGGGGCGAAGCTAATAGAGCCACGCTAACAAAATAAAGACCAATGGTTTAAAGTAGAAATAGCACCGAGGTAAGATAATAGCATTTCATACGACGATGGCAGAGTCTATCCACGCGTGATCCGATATTCTTTTAGCGATTTGTAGGTTCAGCCGCGCCGGACCGGCCGATCGGACAGGGGGGAGGGCGTCTGGAATTGCTACCATTTCAAACGGGGAGTAGCGGCTCCACCTTCCAACAGCAGTAGGCCGAAAACGACGCAGCGCTCGTGAAGGTGAAGGCCGCTGGCACTTGCTGGTGAGCAACGAACGCTTGCAACGACTGCTGCCTGCCCAGTACCGAGAGCATCGCTGCTGTAGGATTACTGCCTGCTGCCTACTGCGTGGCTTCCGCCTTTACACCGCCTAACTGCAGATTGTCACAAAACCCAGTTCCTGGCCATTACGATTCGGGAACGGCGAATAATATTTGAAAATATTGTGCACTCGCAATCAGTAATTTAGCGAGCCGCCATGTAGTCGCTAAGGCGACCGAGCCTGGTGGTCGTGGGGGGGCAAGACGCTGGTTTTACTACACCGCCATTCATTCTGCATCGCTAGGTTGCATCGCACTGGGAGATACAGGGCGCTTGAGCAGAGGCAAAGAGCACCAACGAGCAACGCGAACGAATGGAAGGTGCGTCGCTCGTGCCGCTCGTGGCCGCATCATTCCCTGAGAGAAGGAGTGAGAGCTCTGAGTCGTGAGACTCTGTGGCCAAGAAGCAACTCGCCGCCAGCTACAGGTCGCTTCCTGACCTTGATAACCCTTGTAGTGCAATTAACCCGCTTACGTTGAAGATGCATGCAGCGACGAACCAAAGAAGAAGAGAAGAGAAGTCCGAGGATATCGAAGGCGAAGACGTAGCGGACTGGCTGATGCTGTTAGTGTGCGAAACTGCGGTAACTCTGCGAAAAATGTTGAGGCGAAACAGGCAAAGCTCGCGTGAGACTATAGAATCAACGAAAGGCTGCGAAAGTCAGACAGTGGGAGACAGAGGGAGAGAGAGAGACACAGAGAGAGAGAGAGAGAGAGAGAGAGAGAGAGAGAGAGAGAGAGAGAGAGAGAGAGAGAGAGAGAGATATGGATGAAATGAGTCGTTGCGATTATCGCGCTCGCGGAGTAGATCAGCAAAATCAGCGCCACTGTATTCCTGCGCAAGGTACTCCCGCGCACGTCGCATTAGGTCGCTTCATATCTGTCTAGGAAGAGTTGCTTTAAGTACGCTGGAGTAACGCCCCCACTTGACGTAGAGCAGCACTATAAGCACTCCCCCTAGTAGCGTGGATGAGGAAAGAATACACTCTCAGAGTGCAGGAGGCGTGTGCAAACTCAGCTCAAAAGATCAAAACGATGCCAGCCAAACATTAAGTTTGGTGACTTTCGCTGCACCTCAAATTTAGCCGCAGATCGGCAAGCAGCTGAGCATGAGGAGCGTCTACGTGATTAGAGGGAGATGCACCTTATTAACGTACACATTTTCAAGTAGAGTTAAAAAATATCTGTATGCCAAGCCACAAGTTATATTTTGCATTTCTCGCGATGGGCTTCGCTTGAGTGACGAATTTAAGGACCATATATTGACGAACAAGTGTATTACACTATGTGGCATTGATGCGTTCCTCTGAAGATTTCACCGGCGTGTAGAGGCGCTTTCTAACGTTGCTATACGGGAAAGTACTGAGGAATAGCAGAGGAAGAGGTAAATATACAAGTTATATGATTGGAAGAACGCAACCTCAACTTTGCTTTAATGAAACTTCAGGTACATGGCGGTGAACCTCTTCGTCTTGCACAGTAGACGTTTTAATGTTTGCAAAAAAGCGATACTTATTAAAATCAGCGAGATAGCACTACTGCTTGGAAGTGCAAGCACGTAAGTTTAAGCACTTGAAACAGCACCGCAGCCTACTAAAGGGTGAGTCTCTGGAGGCATCTCCGCATGCATCAGTCCAACGAAGAAGAAGAAAAGAAAGGCAGAAAGAAAGAGGAAGTGGGAGAAGAAGCGACTGATAGAGCGAGAGAGAGAGAGAGAGAGAGAGAGAGAGAGAGAGAGAGAGAGAGAAGGGGGAGTGAGTGGAAAAGAGGGAGACAGACAGACAGATAGAGACAGAGAGAAATAGAGACAGAGAAAGACAGAGAGACAGAGACACTTAGACACCGAGAGAAGCAGAGAAAGAGAGCGAGAGAGGGTAATCGAAGGAAGAGAATAACAACTGAATGAGAGAGAGAGGGCGGGAGAGAAGAAGCGAATGATAGAGAGAGCGAGCCAAAGAGAGAGAGAGAGAGAGAGAGAGAGGGAGATGGGGAGAGAGGGAGAATAAGAGAGAGAAGTTAGATAGATAGAGAGAGAGAGAGAGAGAGAGAGAGAGAGAGAAAGAGAGACAAAGAGAGTGACTGAGGAAGAAAGAGAGAAAAAGAGAAAGAGAGAGAGAGTTCGAACTCGAGCAGACCCTCGTGCTAGCCAAGTGGAAGAGGCGAGTGCGGTCGCCTCTCTAATCGTGCACGCACGCACGCACGGGATGGATCGGATGCGCCTGAAGCCGAAGCCTCGCTCGGACCAGCAACGAGAGCTATGGCGCCGTCGGCAGAACGTCGGCTGCTCTCTCGTCTGCGTGCGGACACGCTAGGGCTGCAGACTCTGTCTTGGTTTGGCCCATGGATTAATTTCCTCGCCTTTAACGACCAAGGTCAAGGTGAATGCATTTGATGACTTAGTTCGTGGGCTCGAGCCCTGTAGCGTATGTAATAATAATAATACACTTGATAAAGCATCCTCAGAGAACTTAATCTCTTTCTAGGTGCTTTACATTGGCTGCAAAGGAAACACGATCGAATGGCGAGTGGAATCATGCTTGGTAAACAAAATGAATAACACGGTTAGGGGTGACATACACAGGGTCAGCATGCAAGTGTGGTTAGTGGCAGCATGCAGTGTCAGCACGCAAAAAGCACATAAAGGATAAATCACAGGGTCCCACTAAATGCCGTCATAATTAAGTGCATTTTTAAGTTCTTTTTAAACGTGGTCAAGTCAGGGGATGTCGTGAGGCATTTCGGGAGTGAGTTCCGGGCTTTGGGAGCATACGAACTAAATTCAAGGTCTCCAAAGAATTTCAGGTTTTGTACGAGGTATTGGTAAACTGTTGGATTCCGAAAAGCGGGTGGTGCGACGCTTGGCCTGGTGGGGGAGTAGATCTGATAGGTAGGGTGGAGCCAAAGAATGGATGGACCTAAAAGTGAGCGACAAAACTTTAAAGTCGGTCCGTTGCTTGACTGGTAGCCAGTGCAGGTCGGCGAGAAGTGGTATGTTGTGGCAAAAGCGATGCTCGCGGCAGACAAGCCAAGCTGCAGAGTTTTGCACCACATGTAAGCATTTGATTGCACATGCCGGTAGGCCAGCAAGCAGTGAGTTACAGAAGTCAAGACGGGATGTCATAAATGCATGGACCAACTTAGATGTCGTATCTTTATCAAAAGACCCCGAATTTCAGCAATGTCATGTGGCTGAAAGTAGGCGGATTTGATTGTGGAGCTGATGTGGTCGTCTAACGAAAGGTCTCTTTGGAACATGACACAATGATTTTTCGTTCGGATTCAACAGGAGATATGCTGGCAGGGCCGATTTTGAGCATTAGCCTTTCCAATTTCTGAATCACACTTGGTTTGCTAATAACTAATAAGTTGGTTTTATAAAGCGCCTGAATCGAGTTTAAGTTCTCTTAGGGCGCTATACAAATAAGCTACAGTATTTCATATTAGGGCTCGCAATAAAGAAGTCGAATCTGGAGCGACGTTGCAGGTTTGATCGCTCGCTGTGCGATTGCACCAAGTAATGCACGCTCCAATTACTGCAGTTGAAGACATAGGCGTTTAGGCATTTCGTCAGTAGCGCGGATCCTAATTATTTCCGAGGCAATATAGCTCGCACTCTTGAATGTTCAAAATAAGAGCAACGAGAGGATCTGCGAGATATCTGCGGATATCTGAGAGCTTTAACTAAATTTTTCTAACAGTTCTCTTGAACGGCGGATCATTAAACTGCCGTGTAAAAATTTTGCATGCTACACCAGCCCGATTAGGCTGCTTAGATATTATTTGCGGTGGTTCCTTAAGAGTGACCATAATGAATCTCTTCCATCATAATCTATGGTTAGGCGGTAAAAACAGCCAAACTCACGCAGTGATAGTCGATTGGTCTGGCGTTTGGCTTTTAAGTGAGTTTTACGCCACGGCTGGTGCTGGACACCTATATCTCCCAGCGGTTGTCGAATGGAATTTTCTGCGCTACGGCGAGGAGTCGTTGTATTAAGATACGCTCACTGTTTATTGCTCTGTCAGCATTACTGTCGGAGTAGCTGGATGCCTGCACGCTGCGCTGCAGGCATGCACGAATCGTGCGTACCTGCGCTTCGAGTGACCGTCGAGCTTCGTAGACTCGTCCGTTTATTAGATTATTAGATTATAATCATTCCCACCAGACTCGTGCGTTCTGACAGGACGAGCGCTGCGATCACGTGATCGCGGCGCTCGAAGTTCTTTGGTGAGAAGCCAGTACAAGCCGCTATTTCTGTAACGAAATCCTATTATGCTTTTTGTTTTTGGAAATTCATGCACGTGCTTGTATGCACATGCATAGGGAAATGTTGGCAGAACTACGGTGTACTCCAAAAGCATCAAACGTCGCGACTTGTCAGCGATTCAGCCTTATTGGCCTCATCTGAAGTTACTTTGGACCGGCAGATACATTAAAAACTCTTATGGAGAGAGACGAAATGAGGCGAAAATGCGCGACGTCAAAACTCTGAAAGTCTTACTATATATTAAAGCAACGGTTGCTTATGCACGTAATAATACAAAGCACATCAGTTCCACCACTTGGCGTAATTTAGACTTTTGCAAAATCTTTCCTCTGCGACTGTAGCTTCCACTAATCTCAGTGCAATCGGCTGACTGCCAAAAGGCACGAAACGAATTCGCCGGAAGTAAGTAGGAGGAGGGGAAATTGAATGATCCTCGCGTGCTACCTCGTGTGCTCGGCTCCCAGTGAACTTTGCCATAAACCTTGTGAAAAAATATGCGACGATGAATGTTGTGTTATACGAATGCGAAGGAATAATCTCACGCAGCATTCCTAGAGGCGTACCTTCAAAGCCGCTGAAACGGAGGCGAGCTTAATTCGCCAGACTACGACTGATAGTCAGTACTTGGTTCGTGTATTGTAGCGGCTTGGAGGATAGTCAGTACTCGGCTCCTGTATTGTAGTGGCTAGGAACTGATTGAGCGATAATCTGTGGCTGAGGCAGCATGAATGCCGTCGCCATGAGATAATCGGCGAGTCGAGTTTTCTGAAGCTGGCCTAGGCACTTGAGCTGATTTGAGCTCAAGGCCGCAGAGCCGTTGGTGCATGTCGTGGAGGCCGTTGAACTTCTGTAATCCTCCGGTGGTGTCAAGTAGACTTCTGTATGCAATGCATACGGACTTGTGCTGAGATGTGGACGCTCTCTGTCGTCTGCCGTCGCTACTGTCGGCACACGTGCGTGTATCGGTGCTGCACTTGCCTCGGTCACGTGCTAGCCGCGATACGAGGCAGTGCTTAGGCGTCGCCGGCCGTCGTCACGCGTCGGCTGAAACTAGCAAGCATTACGCAGAGGCTACTAACAAAGGGGGCGGCGGCAGCGAGGGCATGTGTCCCCGAGCGCTGGATCAGAGGGCGCCAAAACGGGCGCCTAATATTTGTGGGGGGGGGGGGGAGGCGCCATCTTTGCAGTCCGTCCCCGAAAGTGGAGACTGCACACCTACCACTATTGCAGCGACGCCAAGAAAGCCAGCCGAAAGAGCTCGGAGCGATTGCCTGTGCTCGGACCACCGACGTGCATCTGTCGCCCGGCACACAGTCGGCGATCGCTGCTGCCGCTTCCGGTCGCTCCTGTCGGCCCTTTCAGTCCATCGAGCCTTCGCCCGATCAGCGTGCAGCAATCGCGCTCTAGCGGCCGGCGAGGTGAATGCCCGTCACTAGGGCCTCGCGAAGCTTGGCGCAGTCATCCTGAACTGCCAGCGGGAGCCTCGAGGCAAACGTGAAGGGGAAGAAGCCTCGCATCGAAAGGAGCAAAAACAAGTGCCCACTCACTCGGTTCGTAGCCACTTTTTTCGATATCCTTCTCAAAGTTCAGCAGCCAGCCAACGAAGTCTCCGAAGCCATCAAAGCCTTTATTGCCAACTGCAAGCGGTGGCGCAGCCGTTAAACCTCTTCTGTCACTAAACAGATGAGGCTGTTAAAACAGCTATTTTTTGTGGGGGGCTGATAATTCCTTGCACGGCCGGCATTAGTCGAGTCCAGCGCCACACTCCACGCTCCTTATTCGAGTCACTCAATAGCCCGGCGCACGTCTTTTTTCCGAAAAGAGGCGAAAGTGATGTCGCCGCTTGTCTCTAATCTTGTTTTGTTGGTACACGAGTGCATATTCATCTCAGCATTCCAAAACGAAAGAGCAACTGGTCTCTCTGATGCTACATCAATGGCGCCTGCTGCTATACGCAGATGTGGAGCCGTTTGGCGCCTTCTGGTATAAGCTCGCTGAGCCGGCTTTCTTGCCTGTTGGCGCGAGCAGATATCCAGTAGGGCATGATTAAGCGAGCGACGCACCTGCGGCCATCCTCTGCCAGCCGGCCGGCGCATGTGAGCAGAAAGTGGCAGGCTAAATGCGCCTCTTGAGCACTGAATCCGCAGTTTCGGCGATTTGCCAAACATTCGGCTGCAGCGCGACGACGTCCGCTCGACGAAGGCGGCCATGGCTGTGCGATTTCTCACTCTGACTCTGACACTTGCAGCTATGCTGCTGCCCTACGGCTACCTCTTAGACATTTTTCTTTGCAAGCGTCTGTGTATGTAAATACTAATAATACGTTCAAATAGGGCCCTGGGAGAGCTTAATCTCTTTCTTGGCGATTCTCAGAGGCTGGAAAGTAAGGATATCAACTGATACGTGATAATAAAAAGTGCAATTGGAGCAAGCAAAGCGCACACTTTACGCGAACAGACAAAATGCTGCGAGAAACCACAAGCTATTTTTAGCTTCGTCTTAAATTTTAAGGCAGAACATGTTGGGATGGCAGTTCCTTTGTCAGTTCCAGGCTTTGATTGCATGCAAATTAAAGGAGCATCTATAAAGGCTTAGTGGCCGGCATATCGCCTGTAATATCTGCTTTCAATTTGGATGTCCTTTTCCAAGTTATCTTTTGCTGGATGATCACATCAGCTCCACAGTCAAGTTTGCCTACTTTCAGCTATATAACTATGCAGAAATTCGCTAGTACTTCGACGGGGATACCACTGCCAAGCTGGTTCATAAATTTGTGACATCCTGTCTCGTATTCTATAAGTTTTTGCTCGCAGATCTTCCGGCCTGTGCAGTAAGATACTTATAGTTATTGCAAAGCTCTGCAGTCAGCTGTGACTGCCGTGTAAGTCGCAGTTGCCACATTACACCACTTCTCACCAACCTACACTGGCTCCTCATCATGCAGTGCATTGACTGTAAGGCTTTGGCGTGAATTTTTTGATCCGTTGAATCTCTTGCTCTGGTCAACCTATTCGAACTACTTCCTAATCAGGCCAGGCATCGTGCCACCTGCTCTTCTGACTCGCCTGGTTCAGCGTTCTGCCTCGAACCAACTTCGATTTGTTGAAGACTATGCTTTTTGTTGGGATATTCCATCCAAATTGATCCATGTGTTTATAGCATCCCGTCTAGACTTTTGCAACACACTGTCTTCAGGTCTAAAAGCCGGCAAAATCAAGCACTTATAGTTGCCGCACAAATGTGCAGCTACGCTTATCTATTGTGAGCGTCATAGTTGCCACATCATACCATTTCCCGCCGACCTGCACTGGCTCCCAATCCAGCAGTGCATCGATTTCAAGGTTCGTTCACTCACTTTTAGGTCCCTTCATTCTCTGGCTCCAGCCTATCCTATATCCTATCCTATCCTATATCTAGCCTACTTACAAGATCTACTCGCCAACCAGACTAGACATCGTGCCCCCAACTTTTCTGAATCAAATCGCTAAGCTATACCTCGGTCAAACATCGAATTCTATCTAGGCCGTGCTTTTTGTTCATATGCTCCCTAACCCAGTAAATCACTCCTGACTGCTGTCACGACGACCCTTGACCGGACGAGGACATTGAAAAGAAGCTAAAACCCGCCTGTTCCTCACAGCACTTTCTCTATCCGTGTGAATTGTCTTTATTTTGCCTGCGAGTGCCGACACGGTACGTGTTATCACTAACCAAGTGCTGAATGCTTCCTTTCCAGCTCGTGCATTTGGGTGCTACGCAGATTTCTAATTATTATTATTAGTAAACCACCCGGTAGGCTTGTGTAACCAGATCTAACAGTGCTGGTAATTTCGCACTGGATATACTCAGCTTGCAACAGAGCACAGACGGCCCTCGGAAGAAAGACGACTTAGCTTTTCCCTGACATGTTGACATGCTCCCTATCCGGCATTCGGAAATCTAGAAAGAGACTCAGTTCTCTCTGAGTGCTGTAAAGACTCCTCATTATTTTAGGCCGGTTAGGGGAAAGGCTAAGTGACCAGTCAGGTGAGCTTGCGATACGGCGGTCGGCCCCGGAGGGAGAGAAAGTATTTCGGAGAGGTCTAGCGGTGCAAGAGAACGATGGGGCCTAAAGAAGAAGGGAGTGACAGAGCTTCGGTCTCGATGGATACTCTACTTGTTGGGAAGCCAGTGCAACTCGAAGAGACGCGGTGTAGTGCGGCGGTGCGGCTTTAGCGACAGACGAGCCTAGCCAATGATTTTTACTGAGAGTCGACTGGTTCGCGACCGGGAGCTTACCGCAGGCCGAGTAATAACGGGACCTTCAATGCTTCAGCTTCGCCTCGAGCCTCCGGTTCGACCCTCTGGCAACAGCAGCGCTAGTTTCGCCGCCGCGACGTTGATCAGTAGCGGGCAGATCGGAGCTGGCGCTTCGAGTCCGACTGCTTTGCTACGGTTCATTAGCTAAGCCGGATCTCAGCGGCTGGCTCCGAGTGCGGATCTCGTAAGTGATGACTGTAATTACTCACAACTTGCGAGCAATGGGCCGTGTAATGGCTTAACTCAGAAACAGCCTGCACCTGCACGCACTCAGCGTTCCGGAAGAGGCTGGGGTGAAGATGGATGGATGCGACGATCAGCAACAGATAATTCACAAGCTTTCGTGTAGCCTGAGGGTTTCTTTCGTCCCAAGCTCCTCTCCCCAAGCTTGGATATATCCAAGCTGATTTTTTTCAGCGCCGTCGCTCCTAGCTACTGCTAAATGCTCATCTCCTCCTCAGCCTCTCCTTTCCTCCCCTCAGCCATCTCCTCCTCTACTCGCATCGTCGCTCCTCTCTATTCTATCGCTTCGGCCTCGACTCTCCAGCTCTTCAGCTATCTCCTCCCCTCTCCTCTTCTCAGCCATTTCTCCTCTACTCGCATCTCCTCGCGTCTCGGCTGATTGCGAGCGTTTGTAGAGCATGGACACAGTAGTGGTTTACTTCGATGGTTTGACGGTTTCCACTCGACGCTGCGGCTAACGTTCACGCACAGATAGGCGAAAATGCGGAATTCTGACGTAACGTTACGGACAGCCAGGGAAAAGTTAAGGCTTTGTAGGCGCCTTTTGACTGCGATGCACTAGCAAGCACTAAATCACCGCGTGACACCAGGTGCTAGAATGGCATCATTTCTAGTGCTACTGTGAATGAATAGTGCAGCACATTCTCGGCTAATCTCGCATGACTTTTTGAGTCCGATTTGGGAGGGGTCTATATGCCTGACTGAAAGCCTGACCGAATTCCGTGGCTGCGAATCACACGCGGCTCTTGCTGCCTACCATGATCGAGTCCGAAGAACTTTCAGGCAGGCGTTTGTCAGCAGCACGACGCATCCACCCATCGCATCCACTGTTGATATCTTGTACATGCACATGCATAAGAATAATACTTGTGAGTAGAGGTGATCACTAGCAGTGAGCGTACGGTCAGTACTCGGTAGTTCAACGACAGCACGCCATGTTAGCAGCAGCAGCTGCTGCTGCCGCAGCTAACATGGCGTGCTGGAAAAGTGGCAGCTCGTGGCAACGAAGGCCAAAGAACGAATAGACCAGTGGCGATACTTTAGGTGCAACAACATTCTCTGCCCGCATTGCCACCTGTAACAGGTGCTCACTGATACGTCATTCACGGGTCGCAGGTGTGCGCCGGCTGGCTTTCACTCACTCGCATTTGTTGCATATGGCGTTCTTCGGGAGCTCTCCTTAGCTCAAGGTTACTTGTCGCACCGTACGCTACTTGATGTAAGTAGTCCAGCGCTATCCTGAGCGGAGGGGCTGCTGGCCTGAAGTTCCCTCCTGTGAGTGATCACCATTGACCTGTCAGATCAGCTCGATGCCGAGATATTGGGCCCTCTGTAGGCACGTTAACGAAGATTAACTAGCCAGCAGTCCCTGGTTTATCGCGAGAAAGCCGTGTTTGCGCTGGACTTCCTCATAACTTTGTGTTTACGTGCACAAGTGTCAGCCCTTCGAGCGTTTTCATTTCAGTTTCTGCCAAGCAGCACCAGAGCTTGGTCAGCTGATGTTCTGATCTCTTGAACGAGCCGAGCATAACAAATGCATCCAAAGGTGGGAGGGAGGGAGGGGTGCCGGAGATGGACTGGCATTGGCATGAGTGCCACTGATTCTCAGGCAAGGTCAATGAGGGGCCCACGTGCACACGGAGGATGCAAGGTCGCCTTAGTGTTCTCTCGCTCTACGGACCCCTGCTCTACCTAGACCTGCTGCTTCTAAGGGAACCAAGAGAAGCACTCTGCTCCTCATGACCTCTGTGCGGTAGAAAGTAGAGTGGAAGCCACGATTGCTGCGTCACAGTCACTCAAAGAGCCTTGACTAGTTACCATTCATGCAACACTAGCTTCGCCAAACTCTTCTCGTTGGACGCAGCCCAAGTTACACTACTGTTTGTACTACTGTACATTATTGTACATTACTGTGCATATTTGAGAAGGGGAGACAGGGGGAAAGAGAGAAAGAGAGGGGAGAGACAGGGGGAGAGAGGGGGAGAGAGGGGGAGAGAATGGGGAGAGAGGGGGAGAGACAGGGGAAGAGACAGGAGGAGAGACAGGGAGAGAGACAGTGAGAGAGAGAGAGGGAGTGAAAGGGAGAGAGATAGAGAGATAAAGAGAGACGCAGATAGAGAGAGAGAGAGAGATAAAGAGAGAGAGATAAAGAGAGAGAGAGAGAGGGAGGGAGAGAAAGACAGAGACAGAGAGACGCAGATAGAGAGAGACGGAAAGAGGGAGATACAGAGAGACGCAGATAGAAACAAGGAGACGGACAGACAGGCAGGCAGACAGACAGAGAGGGAGAGAGAGAATACAAAGTGGACGACGGGCAAGGAGGACCTCACTAGTTGCACGTAGCTCCTAACATGGGTGGCATGCAAATGCTAATTGTAGCCTAACTTGACCTTGCATGTCAATGGTCAAGGAAAGCGAACTTACAAAAACAGTCATCTTGAACAGGATAAAATCAGGAAACAAAAAATAAGTATGCAATGAAATGATCCAAACAAGTTAGGTAATCGTGACGATTATCAAATATCTTTTGCGTTTTAAAGCATGCACTTCTTAAAAGTATATCAGCACTGTGACAGCCACTTGGCTACTTAGTAGCTTGAAAAGATTCCTTTCTAGCGACATATTTCACTCCGTTTCTCGAATTTCGCCTTTCAATTTCTGGTAGTGCTTCAGTCGACGAGTCGGGAAGGACCAGTTTGCGCTTTGAAACTCGTTGTCTTGAACCTAGCTATCACTCCGAGGTAATCGCTCTCAGAGATATGTATACACATATTTATATATGGATATATATCGTTGTCTGGCTCGATTCTAGTAATTTATAATGCGAGGAAGCAATCTCCTGCCAGGAATTTCTCAGAAAGCTGAACCTTGCTATTGAGCTGACGTAACCGGAATTAAGAGAGCGTCATATCACAAAATACATTTTTCCCTCATACCCAATTAAACCACTTGAGAGTAGGCGTGAATTTTTCACAATTATTGCGCGAAATTTTCTCGAAAGCAGCTGGATAATTGAGTGCTAAATGTCTTCCAGAGGAAGCTTTCTCATTTTAGCTATGCTACAATATTAAACATAATACCCAATTTTGACTGGCTTGAGGGTGATCGCGCTGTGAATAGATTTTTATAAGGAAGCACGATCGTCTGTCTACAACAAGCCTCGCTTATCCTCGGAACTTTTTAGCTCACACCGCAAGCAGCCTCTGCAAGCTCTCTGCCACTCTTTCCTTCTTACAACACGCGGTGGCAACGTGCCTGTAGGGCAAACTGTAACCACGCCGCTGCTGAGCCTGCGGTCGAATCAGCTAAGCCGCTGCTGCAGCAGCGCACGGAGGTGGTTTTTTTCAAGTAAACAATAGGTAAATTCCTCAGCCGAGGTTAAGGTGAAGTAAAGAAAAGGCTTCACCTCCACGCCTCGCTCCCCCTCCCCCGAGGAGACGTGCGCGGCAGGCGGCGGTGCATCGCCTACTACTACTACTACTGCGCCACACCTGTACTACCCAGCCGTCTTTAGGGCGACGATTTGTGAGTACGCGAGTCCTGCAGCAGAGCTGCTTCCAGGCGACTCCCGAGAAACGGCCGGTGAGCGTCGGAGGAGCGCACTTCGATCCCGCGCTTTTGCGGCGGCGGCCTTTTCTTTGGCACGGCCGCGCGCGCGCTACTTGGACTCGCAGGCTTCCGCCCCGCGTCCCCAGCGGACGAATGAGCGAGCAGCAGCTGAGTGACGATCACTGCAGTGATCACATTAGCAACAAAGGATCGCCCACTGCAGGATTCAAACCTACGACTTCGGTTGGGAAGAGCAAGTGCCTTACCTCCATGGCTATCATGTACATATAGGCTGAATATGTAAACTTGCATGTGCAGGTGTATAATGTATATTATATATATATATATATATATATATATATATATATATATGTATATATGTGTGTGTGTGTGTGTGTGTGTGTGTGTGTGTATGTATAAGTATTATGTATGCATGTATGTATATCTACATATATACAAATATTTGTGTGTGTATATACGTGCATGTCCAAGTGCTTTGGCTAAGCGGATATTTAGGTGGAGAATTTTCCACACTGCACTTGAAACCGAAGCGAGTTCCGTTGAGCTTAGTGTTAACAAGAGACACTCTTTCACATGAAAATAAGGGGAAAATATGAGATTCGCTGCTGAGTCAGGAGGGCAGTCGAGGAAGGAAGTGGTAGCACAGGAGAAGCATCTGCTTAGGTCGTCAGGAAAGTCAAAGCCGGCGGCGGAACGAGAGAGGTCGTTTAGCGAGCGTTAGGGAAAGTGCGTTTACACAGTTCTGAACCTCCAGAGCAAATGCGTCCTGCGCCGGCAGTCTGTAAGTGAGGCAAGCGAGAGCGCCTGAGAGCAAGAGCGGAGGGGGGCTGGCACGAGGAGACCGAAACTACTAGTGCAGCAGCTCCGCCAGGTGCAGAGGAGATAAACCGCGAGCGGACCCAGTCGGGGAAAGTTCGGGACCGCTTTCCAGGGTCTGGACGCTTAGAGGCTGAGTCGCGCTTGCGGAGCTCCCATCCGCCGCGGAGCCGGAACCGGAACTGCGGCACTGCGTTGGACTTGTGCCTTTCTGCTGCAAACGAGTGGGCGTGCCTGGTTCGACACAACCTAGGCGACAACTGCCAACGAGGCACAACAACCTTGAGCTGAAATCGAGCACGCTCTGTCGATGCGGTCGCGGATGCCTTGAGAACGACCATTTATTGGATACAAGCTGTGTAGGAGATTTAATACCTCCAATGTTATCTTACCGAATACTCACACGTCGCTTCGCGTCCGCTGCTTCGCGGGAGCAGAGGGTACGGTGCTACTGGCTGCCAGACACGACCAGAGGGTACGGTACGACTGCGGCTGGCCGCACGCAGGGCACATCCGCAGTGTGACTGATACCTTGCAAGCCACGGGTCGGTCAGGGTCGAGCCAATCAAAGCCGCTGCGCCCTCTACCGATCGTTCTGCTCTAGTCAAATAATCAAATAGTCAGATAGCGATCTCGAGCCGCTTCGGCCTAGACCTGCTCTTGGCCAGGTCTGGTCGTAGCACCGACTGACCAATGCTCCAATGACTCCGATGACGTCAGCTCTTATGGGGCATGCCAGCAAGCTCCAGCAGTCACCAACTTTTTCCCGAACAGTTGCGGAGAGGCACGAGGGGACAACGGAGACGAAGACGACGAATGATCGCCCGTGCTCTTTCTTGCTCTGCTCGGCTGTGCCGCCATCATTTTCTATGAACAAGATATTAATGGCGTCGCGAACCGGAAGCGAGCTCGCGAAGCACTTAGCCGCCCAGCGCCGTAGGCCGCTGCCGCCGCAGCCGCAGGAGCAACGCTTTGAGCTCGCTCCTTTATATGCAGGAGGCCTGAAAAAGGATACGACGGTGCGCTCAGTTTGAGGTGGCTCAGCGCCATATCGGGCGTTCCTTATTGCAACCGGCAAAGATGCAATTGCTCCAGCTGCTCATTTCCACGGACGCGTTTCGAAACTTGACGTCGCGAAGCCGTTCTAGCTGCCGGTGTCACCAAGTCCTGCGATAGGAAGCCTCATCTCGTGGAGAAGCGACTTCTCTCGACGGCTAAAGACCAGCGAGAGGATTTCCTTCTCTCCTGCTGCTTCCTGATCGTTCAGCTACGAGACGTGAGCTCGAGGCGTGAGAAGCAGCAGGAGGATTTAAGGAGTGCATTAGCGAAGCACTTCTCGCGACGAGAGCTGGTGACCGCAGTTGCACCCGTAAGGTCCTGACAGAAACCGCCGCCTCGGAATTTGAGCAGGAGAGAAAGCCGGGTAGAAAGCCATGCCGTCACGGATGCCGCAACGCATGCGCGAGAAGCACGTGATGCACGTGAACGCATTGATAGCCGGATGATTAACATTTGAATGTAGTCAAGCAAAGCCTCTCTGATATCTCACTGGAATCGAGGCTACAGCAGAAGACATGCCCAACGAAATATTCGTTCTATTTCCTGCAGCAATTAGCAGCCGCTGTCAGGATTTCACCAAAGGGTTGTCTTTTGCCCTTTCTCGGTCGGTGCCATATTAATATTACAGCCTACTTTGATGGCACTGCTTTACTTGCAACAGTGGCATTCAGGCCACATTATAAAGTCGCAGCTGCTTTCAAGACCTTTCTTGGAAACACTTCAGATTCGCCCCAAATTTCCCGGATTTTTTGAGCGTAGAATGTACGGCGCTAATATATCCTTAAAGCTTTCTGATAAAATCAATCTTTTATCTTTCCAGGTTTATTTAATTGTATAGGCATTCATTTTTAAATAGTTCCAACTAATAATGATAATAATACATTTGATAATGAGTGCAAACAGCTCGGACTGTCGGATATATCTTATGACGCCTTTATGACAAATACTCAGTCAAATTGTCAAGCCAACCACGTTAAAATTGCTGTAGCACCAAGATACCCTGTAATGACGTACACAAGTAAGAACGGGTGTCATAAAAGCTACAGCAGGATTCTACAATGCGAAGTTACATTTTCAGGAAGCAAGTGGTAGTGTAGAAGTTGCGGAAAAAGCTGAACTACCTCTGCAAGATCATATTCTTATGGGCTTTTGGGTCGTTTTTTCAATCATCAATCTTTGTCGTCGTGCGCATCAGAAAATGCGCTCCATTGCTTTCGGCCGTTAATTCAAAAAGTCCGTTTTCTCTCCGTGCTAGCTTAGTTAGAGGGCTAGGTGTAACCGACTGCTAGTTATAGACGCCCTAACGACGTGAGCTCATACATGCGTGTAGCTTTTCTAAGCAGTTCTAGCGCATTCACGGTTAAGACTCTCCTTGTTAATAATAATAATAATTATTATATACACTTGATAAAGCGCCCTCAGAGAACTCAATCTCTCTCTAGGCGCTTTACATTTGCTGCAAAGGGAAATGCAATTGAGTGGTGAGTAAAATCATGCTTGACAAACAAACAAAATCAATAACATGGTTAAGGGCGACATGCACAGGGTCAGCACGCATAAGCACATGAAGGACGAATCACAGGGACCCACTAAATGCTGTCCTAAATAGGTGTGTTTTTAAATTCTTTTTAAATGTGGTCAGGTCAGGGGATGTTGTGATGCAGGTCGGGAGGGAGTTCCTTGCTTCATTCAAGTATGACTGTGCAAGTCTCCTTCTCAACCCATCTCCCGGCAGAAGCGCAGAAAGAGAATGCAATGAACTCAAGTTCAAGGTCGTGGAGGACAAGTTCAAGTTCGTGCAGGAGGCAGTCGTAAACTAGCGCCGGCAAGCGATCGCGAGCAACGATGCGCCGACGATTTCAATCGGCTGCAGATCAGCTCGCAGATACCGGCGCGACTGACGTCCTGACGGCTCGCCTGCGAAACCGCTAGCGCCGCCATTGATCCATCGTAGATTCCAGCAATTGGCAGCAGCCAAAACCCTTCTCTACAAGCATCGTTGCTGGCGTCAGGTCAAGCTGCTGACTTGTCTATGTACTTTCGATGTGCATGCTTGCCGCGATAGCGCCTACGCTGCTCCAGCTGCCTGACAAGCTGCCTGCGCGATGGCCGCCGCTGCTGCTTCGCTCTCAGCTTCCCCTCGAAGCTGACTACGCTCACCATTTACCTGAACGTACGCTTGGGGTGAACTACTGCGATATTACACAATAATTTCCATCTTGAATGTACACGCATACGTTGCAACTTGCAGCCGCTGACAGCCGCTCCAGCATCCACTAACCAGCCTGCTACCAAGTGCTGGCAAGCAAGTAACAGAGATATGAGAAGCCCAGTGATATTCACTCATACAAATAAAAAAAATAGTTTCCACCCTTTCATAAATACATACTTTTTTTTTAGATGCATCTTCATATTGAAAGTTCAGCACAGCTATTAATGTTCAAACAGAATGAGCATAGATAGTTCTTTGCAGACCCTGGTTTTTAAAGCCTGTTCACTGTGGTTTTTTCCTAAATGGTGCAGGCGAATATTCGCATACCGTTTTTTAAGGCTTTTAATCAAATAAGTTCAATTGATTATTATAAGCCATTGGGTCCAACGTGAGCTAGGCGAGGCCTTCAAATAATGCTTGGCAGTAACATTGGACAGCTACCGAAATCGCGGTAATCAGACTTCAACTTGACGGATAAATGCCATCGGTTGCTGCTGCCAGCCCATCGGAAGCAGATTTTGATCGCATCGCACACCTGAACACAGCTTTCTGAATAATTTACTAAGCTTCTCTGGTTCTTCCGTTAAATAAAAGTGTGCGCACTATCGCCACTGGCCATAAGAGCAGTAACAGTAACGCAATGCGTGTGGATTTTTCCTTTTTACCATTCTCTCTGCAAAGCCAGCGATATATTCCACTGAAGCCTGCTTGCAAATAGCAATTAGAGTTTTTGCACAATCAAATAGCCAGTTTTTGCCAGTGAAATCTATTAAAAGTCAGACCCCGTTCAGACCTACGTTTTCCATCTGCTTTTTAACAATTTTTCGCCAATCAAGACATAAGATGCACTGGCATAGCTATACCTGGTACTGAGCCAGCCAAAAGCGCACCCGACTGTAATTAAACGATTAGCTATTATTCTGAAAAAGCGCCCGCAGATTAGGATGATGGCGGCGTTATGGCCACTTGCCTATGCAGTATAAACTAGAGTTCCCGCAAGAACGCAGTCGCATCGGACTCGGATGAAATCGTTCAAGGGCCTACGCTGGTTTCAAGACTTTCACGGACGTCTTGGATAAGGTCAGTGGCCCATACTCAGTCGCTTGGAAGTGATGCTCTTGTAATTACGCTGCCACTCAGAGCCCATACTGCATAAGTTCGACCGCCCGCAGATCGAGGCTATAAGCTGATATGGCAGTAGGGCTGCGTCAGGAGCACGCGGTCTCGCGAATAAAGAGCGCAGAAGTAGCGGTGCAGTCGTTAAAATGGCAAATGTATTAAGCGCTTTTGTCTGCGAAGGGACATTAGCCAGAAAGTTAGCTTAGATTACTTTCTCAAGCCTTTGGAGACGACGGATAAGCTAAACCTGATCCGTGAAATGAGCATAGCAAGGGAGATATCTTCCTTATCGAAAGCAAAACTTCGGGGATTTTGCATTTTGCAGGCATGAAAAAGGTACGGATTGCTAGAGTGCTTATGATTTTCCTGCAGCTTATATATACGCTACTATATTGCGAAGCAGATCCACTTTTTAGGATGACTAAGAATGTAGTGCGGTCGACTTTTGATGAAAAACGATCGGGATCATAGGGCCATAAAATGCAAGCTTTAATGAACAGATTTGCCACTGCGACAATTGTTGCTAGGACTCTTCTACTTACGACAAGGTTTAACTGAGCGTTTTGTAGAGGTTGCGCCAACAACGCATGGATTTTCCAGGATTGAGCATCGTAAGCCTGTGCTTTTTAAGAGCAAACATTAAGGTACCTGCAAGGAGCTGGTGACCATCCCTCCTGACCTTAGCATACTGCTGAATATTTTTTCGAAACGATAAGTCAAAGTTTATCATTAAAAACTGTTGGGAGAACAGTTGTGAAGCGGCGGTGTATTAATGAAACATACCACAACGACTGCCTTTAGGAGACGGTAAAGTTCGGCGGCGGTGGAGCGATGATGTGGCGCTGTTGAACAGAAGCTATTACCAGAACTCTTTCGCACAGTAGCCATTATAAGCAGCATAGATACTTGGGGTCATCAAAAACGTCAATATTCAAAGTGCGATGGCCCTTAGAGGGCCAGATTTTATATGGCAACAAGAGAACGGATTCTAAGCACAAAACACTTTCTTTCAAAGAATTATTTAACAATGGTCCAGATCACCGTTATCCTCCATTGACTGAATTGCTATGGCAAAGCGTGAGTAACGATTTGAACCCCATCTAAAATCTTTGGGATGCTTTGGAGCGAAGTTTGAAATTGTCAGCTATTTACATCACATCAAGAGACGTCATATTCTTCGAGGCAGTACTGGTAAGAAATGGCTACCGCAATGATGAGCATGTATGAGCGCATCATCCATGCCAACCTGGATATATGCAAATGAATTTTATATTAACCTTTTATATTAACATAAACGAAGCGAATCGAAATTGTGATGCGGCCACTTCCTTTTTAGCCGGAGTAAGTTATTATTAAGTCATTGAAATTTAGCATATTCATCTACCACCGTTGCTGTGCACGCATCCAAAGGCGCGCCTCCGCCCTCCGAGCAGTACAGGACGATGACTTCCCAGAGCATGCCGCACACATGCTCGCGGTCAGTTTGGCTGCTCGCCTTAGCTTACAGGTGCGTCGGTCAGCGCCTGCAAGTATTGGCCGAGCCGGACGAAAAGCGCGCGCGGCGCAACCGGAAACCGTCGTCGTCGGCGCTGCATCGTTCGCCCGTCGATTCCAACCGATATCCGCCACCGCCGCGCTCGTCGCGTCACGCGCAGCCATTCCTAGCTGCGACCGCCTGCCCGCCCGCCCGCCCGCCTGCCATCAATACGTTTGCGCAGGCGCGCACCGACCGCCTCCGAAGGGGCAGCGCGAGCGGGCGGGGTGCCAGCGGAAGAGGCGGGGCGGAAAAAACCTTCCGTCTAACCAGTCGGTCTCTCCGTCTGCGTTCCTGTCGGGCTTCCCCTCTTGCCAGGGAAAAAGTCGCGACATCTGCCGTGTCGCGTTTACGTTTACGCGAATTACGACTGTTTACTATAAACGCCAGCCGCCGTGCGCGCGCCGCGCGCGCGCGCGCGCCGACGCGCCCGCGTCTAAACAAGCGCATTCTCGTCGACGTCGGCCCCCGCCCATTGGCGCTGCATCGCATTTATTCCAACTTCAACCGGCTGCCCCTAAGCAGCGGACGAGAGTGCGAATGGCAACGAGAATGCGCAGGTGGGTGGGGACGTCGTGGCGAATTCGTGGGTGGTCGCCCGTTCCCAAAAGTCCATCCGGTGCGCGGCTCGGCCCCGCGCAAGCGCGTCACCGAAGCCGATGAGCTGGCGCTCTCGCTCATTGGTCGGACACGATCCGAGACTCGCTGTCTGGAGCGAGAGTGAGGCTGGAGTGGTCGCTCGATTCCGCGGGAGCTAGGGACGACCCCGCGCCGACGATCGCGCTAGCAGTAGCGGAGTGAAAGCAATTTCCGTTTTCCAAATTTAGTTTCAAACGCTACGAGCAACGAGGACTGCGGCGTCGCAGTCGATTCCCTTCAGTCGGAGCCGAACCTAGGTCACTGCCGTGCCAAGATCGTAGACGTCGAACGAAACAGCCCAGGCAGTGGCGGAGGGCGGATAATATAATACAATATAATAAAATAAATATATATATAATAAATATCACATATATAATATTTAATAATATAATATAATTTAATTTAAATAAATACCATTTAATATAATATAATATATAAATATTACCAGGGGCTCGTCGGGCGGCGCTCGTCGGCTCGCTTTGGCGTGCTTTCGCGGCCTTTTCCCACTACAATGGAATGATATAGGGCCCCGGCGGTCTTGCGAACGAACTTGCTATCCCTCGACGCCAGAGGCTCGCTCGCATATCAGCGACTGCCGCATTTCAATAGCATAGCGCCTCCATTGCTGTTTACTCGGGAGCTACGAGCAGCGCCTTTAAAAATAGTTTTAAAAGACATTAATTTCGCGCGTGCAAAACGTGAGCCGGCTTATCGCACCGCACTGAGGCGAATATCCTTCACATTGGATGCGGGAGCGTCTGTCCCTCGCGCCGTCTTGGGCAGCAGGCGGATCCGACCTGTACTCGCAAGGTGGCCATATTGCCAGACGAGCCTGCTGCTACGAAATGAAAATGCGATCGAAGCGACCGAATCGTCACGCTTGCAGAGCCAGTAGAATACGACGACCCGTCGACTGTCGGCAGTCGTCGCTGTCTGTACGGGGTTCAAGGGTCAAGGGCCAATCGCCAGCGTGGCGGTGCGGGCAGAAGATATTGGAATCTCGGATCAGCCGCCGGCCTGCTTGTAACTAAGCAGTCCTCGCAGCAGTCCCTCCCTCCCCCGCTGCCTAAGGCCGACGCACGACGCTCTGCGCTCTTTCTTCGCCCTTTCGCGTCGGTTTCTCCGACCGCCAAATGCGCGCGAGTTCGCTGCTATCGCGAGGTCAAGGGTCAAGGGTGCCGGAGTGTGCTGACCGAGGTGGCGCGTGCGGCGGGTAGCGAACGACGTAAACGGAAGCTTGCTGTCAAAAAACGGGGAATCCGGGTTGGGCTGAGGTGATTGCAAAATGGTCGGACGCCTCCCAACTTCGACTTAATGGTGTTTTAGATAAGTCCCGATCGCACGGTCGTCAGAGCTTCAAAGGCCGCTTGTAGATATGCCGTCGTAATCTGTTAGCTGTCTAGCGCCTGCAGCAGCGGCGCCGCCGCAGACGCATGGCAGTGCGAACGCCACCTGGCGGCGGAGGTGGCGGCGGGACGTCTGCGTGCTCGTGGATTGCTGGCTCGAATAACCGTGCACAGTCTAACGTTGGCATGCTGTAAACATGGAAGCCTGCGAGCGCCGTCCTACCTTATGAAGACGCTGATCTCAACTGTTCAGCAGAGGCCGTTGTCGCAGTAGGAGCACTACTGTTCACGCCTAGACTGCCCGCCCCCTGCCACGTGTTCGTGCCGCCTCGGTGTCCCTGCGTCCCCTGCGTCACGAAAGCGCCTTCGCCCGCTGGACTTCGGCAAAAACGAGATTACTCGCACCTTGATTTGTTTGCGGCGCTCTCCTAAATTAAAAGCGAGGCTTTGAGCTTAGCTAGTTTTCTCACTTCTTCCGGTGAGTTCGGCGGATAAGACGAGACCTCTATGAAGTCGCACCCGCTATTGAAGCGGCTCGTTTCCGGATGTGACACTCCCAGTACGAGCCCGATCGGCAGACTGGAGTGAGCCGACGCTCGTTCGTGGCAGCGCTCGCTGTACTCAAGCGAACCGACCGATTGCTCGCGAACCGTTAACGGCGGGCGCCGGAAGAGCTTCGAATGAACGAGCGTCGGACGCGCCCGCCTCCCCGAAGGCGACGCGGCCCGCGTCCTGCTCGCGCACCCGCGCACGCGCGCGGATCGGCATTGCCACGCCGGAGCTCGCGGTTGCCGCCTACCGCGCGTCATTCGCACCAACGAAGCGATTTCGATGCTGTCGAGCGCGCGCCCGGCTGAGTCCAGCCGCATACCCCCTCCCATACACCTACAGCGCCAGCCCGCGACCGATGACTAAATAAAGATTCGCGTGTGCCTGTCATCGCACGTTGTAACGTCGCACATCGATCCGTCAAGTCTTTGGCTTTGGCCGCGACGGCGGCGAAATTCCCGCGCGCACAAAGCGGGCTGCGCAAAAAGGTGCGGGGCAAAAATGGCGACAGCTCACGAGCGCCACCCGCCGCCGGAAACTGGCCGTCGGACGGAAAGATCGACGAGGTGGCGCGGCCAGAATTCGCCGGTCGCGCGCCGCGCGCTGACCAATGGCGCAGCCGCCGCTGCCGGCAGCCCGATCGCCCGAACTGCGCGAGCGCCGCACGGTCCGCAGAGACGCGCTGGCTCTCCACTCCCCCCCCCCGTGCGTCCATCCTCGCGCGGGCCAGCAGCTGACCAGGACAGCGGCGGCAGAGGGGACGCGACGGCCTCGGTTCACCACGGTGAGGGGGGGCGACCGCGCATCTGGGCCGGCTAGCACGGCGAGCCACAGTCGAGTGCCGCGAGCAAGGCGGCACTCTGGCGGGCGCCCAAATCTCGCCACGGGGCTCCGCGAAGTAGTTCGTCGGTGCGTCCGTCGAGTGCGACAGCGAATCGGTGCGCAAAGCGGGCCAAGACGGTCGCGGAGGCTTTCGGGCACACACAGTGGGCGGCCTGTATATTAATGTTAGCTGATTCAACAGCCTCATTTGTATAGCGGCAGAAGAGCCTTAACGGCGTTCACCGCCGCTTGCAGTTGACAGTAAAGGATCGCCCGCTGCAGGATTCGAACCCGCGACCTCGATCGTGAAGAGCGAGCACCTTGCCTCCTGGTCTATCACGGCCCAGTGTACAGCCCGAACTGCTGGCCGTCGAATCCGTCATAGCCGGGAGCTTTGCAAAGATTCGCGCGAGAGCTTCTGCTCGCTACTTGCAGCTATTTTGAGTTGATGACACCGTAGTTGGACTATGGGTTGTTGCGATTTATGGCAGTGATATATAAGTAACGGGCGGCAAAGGCCAGGGAGTCAGGTCGAGGACGCCGGGACAGGACAGTCGCGTACTGGCCCGCTGCGGCGTCCGAATGAATAAACGTCTTTGAGCCCGCTTCGGTGTTCTGCGTGGTATCGCGTACCTGCCGCTAAGAGAATGTCAAACTATACTACTGAATGGCGGAGGCTTGGCAAGGCTAAAAATAGCACTCGCTGTTCTGAGAAGCACTGTCTCAGAAGAAATGCTTGCATACTATGTGTGGTTAGAGAATTTGCGTTTCAAGCGCGGCGCCGGTTTATCTAGAGCACACTTGGTTAGAGATTTCAATCTTTGTCGTTGGTACAAAGCACTTTTCCCTAATTCCTTATGCATAAATTAAATAGAACATGGCTATTGTCCCACACACCAAAATTTGCTTCTGGGATTGGGACAAAGATATTTTGAAATTCTCCAGATTTTCTGTTACAGGATAACAAGAAGTTCTCTGGATTTGCTAGATGGCAGGAAGCGGGCGTCAGGTTCGCACATATAACACGCGTTATGCGGCTAGCCGAATTAGTGAGGGCTAGGCGCAGATACTACTACGGAGAAGTGTCCATAGAAGTTTAAAACTGCAGGTGCCTTAAACGAATGTCGGAGTTTACGTTATAGCAAGAGTAAAAGAATAGTGAATAGCCAGCTAGTTGATTGATATGTCCTAAAGAGTTTGCTTGCACCCACCGGATGCATTTTGATACGTACGCGGACAATCTGTCAAGACAAGAGCGAAAAAGTACTCCGAGAAAGCGTCTGTTAAGATGTGCGAGACTGCAAATCCTACTTCGGCATACCTGACGGGGATCAATACAAGCCTTGGACACCTCATTTCACGTGCAAACACTGCACGAGCAGTCTTGGCGGTGAGGTGAACAATTGCTGCTCTCTAGATAGAGGTTCTTGCACAATATTAAAGATAGTGTGAAATATAATTTTTATAATTTATCTAATTCTGGAATTCTTACAGATTTATACAGGGGAGAAAAGAGACGTGAAGTTTTCTATCCCAAGAATCTAGCGGGAACCGACCGACCACTCGACTAACTTGTACTTCTAAACGGCGAACCTTTTCAAACGCCGAATTAGTAAGAGCGCGCCCCTCGTATCCTTCATCCACGCACTTCTTTATCAATCGCCCTAGCACCGCATTGCCCCGAGCTAACCGTTTCCAGCCCTACGGAGAGGGATAGGCCATTTTCAGGGGAGAAAAGCAAGGTAGACAGCGAGGAAGATTTTCAGATATTGGGTCTAATTTCGAAGATGCAGTTTAGGAGAGAAAGACATATAGTAGTTGCCCAATAGGACAGACTTGAACAATCTCTACGTGTATATATATATATATATATATGTATTTATGTATATACATCACGTGCACCGCAAGGAAATGATACCAATTCATAGACAGTTTATCCAAGGGCGTCTAAGCCATGATGCTTCATAAGGAAAACAAGTACTATCAGTCTATCCCTACGCTCACTCTGTGCACCTCAAACAATTCTACAGTACACCAGTGCTCAGATATTGGTGAGTGCCTTGAAGTATGGAGACTAAGGGTTGTAGATCATTTGAGACTTAAAAATTGTGTCGTTCCCGACGGGCCTCCAAGGTGGCGCCACGATGTTACCCGGTTTTATTTGCCTACGAGGCAGCCGGGACACCAAGGCGCACTAACACGAAATGGTCTCGCCACAGGGTATCGAATTCTCTGTAAGTAAGAACATCAAATGGAAGCCGCTGGTAGACCCTCTAAGTTTTTAAAGCCACCACTGCACACAGTTATTCCTCATCAAGCGATTTCTCATTGCTCTAGACGTGAGTCAGTGAGTCAGCTAAAATTTAAGTACCTCCAAAGATGTCTTTCCACGGTTGTCGGAGGCAAAGGTCAACTCAGCTGGAAAACTCATTGAATTGCATATACACGATATCATAGAGTGTGCAGCGTTCGCCAAGCAGCTGATCAGAATGACGGAAGTGGCTTGGAGTAATTTCGTTGCAGCGATTCGCGACTTATGGATAATCACACGGCTGAAAACTAGGAGCACATAATTTAGGCTCTAATTTAGATTTATGAGGAACATTTGGAGCAGAATGTATCTCTGAGGCAATATGATTGATGAGCACGTTGACAAACTCGAAGATGATATCTCACTAAAGCGAGGCGAGCACTTTCGCCGGGATTTTAGACTGAACTTGAGAAGTCGTTACCAAGGAAGTCAGCGAAAACATGAATGGTGACAAAATTTGGGGGCTTGTTCGAGAAAGCGATTGCAAGTGTAGCTGCAAATCATCGAGAGCATCTACACGTTTCTGAAACCTTTTGAGAGGTCATTTTAGTACGGAGTTAGAGTGAATGCATAATAATTTCGATTCATTTGTTTTTTGCTGCAAAGGTGTAACCCGAGATGCGAATATGTCGGTTTTCTCATCGGCAATTTCAAGTTAATCCCATTCGTTGATCACATTAGCAAAGTTTGTAGGAAACAATGCACATTTTCTATACTTGTATTAGCATTTTCAATAATACACGCAGAAGAAAGAAAGAAATAACACCACCCAAGGAAAAATTCCGTTACGTAGTGCTATGCAAGCCCTGGCTCGTTGGAGGCGCACCAATGATCCGCAACTTTTCAGGCCGCAATATTTCAGGCACTTGATTAGGCCCTGAGCGGGTTATTGAGTAAATCCCTTGCGTCTTGAACCGGAACGCTTCGAAAACCAAGGTTTCTTGCAGCGACGGATGACGATTTCTTGGACGTCAAAAAAAAGCAGGTAAGCAGTAGCAGGACTTAGCAGTTGAAGCCGCGTCTACAAGATAGAATTTCCGCAGTGCCGTCAGCGTTACAGACGCAGGAGAGCTAGCGATTCGCCTCTATGGCCGATGTCCGGTCGAGACGATTTGTGGGTCCGAAAGGAGCGGGAAGACGGGAGACATTTTTCGCGAGCATGCCGCCGCTGTGCCAGGTCGCGACAGGATCGCGACCGTCGAATTGAATGGCGCGCTGGCTTTCGATCAGCCGCCATTTCGATCAGCCGCTCGCTGCACGGATAGCGCGTCAAAGCCGCTGGGCCAGCTGACGTAACTAACGTGCCGTCCGTCGTCGCCGCTGTGTTGCGATCTGCAGCACTGCAATCTGCTGCGTCGCGATCTGCTGCATCGCGATCTGCTGCGTCGCGATCTGCTGTGTCGCGATCTGCTGTGTCGCGATCTGCTGTGTCGCGATCTGCTGCATTGCGATCTGCTGTATCGCGATCTGCTGCATCGATCTCGGTGCGGACCAAACTAGCACTCGCAAAGCAAGAAGGAGCTTGACACCGCGCGCACGTCGAAAGCGACTGCTGTCTAAATGCAAAAAAGGTGAAAGTCATCCCTCATTTATACAGCGGCAAAAGAGCCGTTGCGGCTATCTCTCTTGCTCGCAGCAGTGGGCAATGAGGCGTTCCCTGCCGCAGGGCTCGAATGCACGACCCCTGGGTCAAGAAGTGCGAGCACATTACTCATAAATTGTTCCTATCGATACAAAGCAGATTGCTAGTTGCAAGCTACCCGGATATTGAAGAACGTTCCGCCGCTTACGGGAGTACAATTTTACCCGGTGAGGTCGTGGTGGAATTTGTGCATTGAATGAAGTGGTTCTGTGGCGAAAGGAAAAGTTTATAAGCCCTTTGTATGTGACGGTACTTCAATGGCAAAGATTTAGTGTCTGAATAATCGCAAACTTACATAAATAATATACAACTCATTTGCATAGCGCTCCAAGAGAACCTAACCTCTATATTCAGGCGCTTCGCATGTGCCACGGGGCTCGAGCCTACGACCTCATCCAGACCTTGGTCCCCGGGGCGCAGCAAAATAACCAGTAAAGGTATAATACCAGCTTATGCCCATAAAAAATCTCGGCAAGTTTCACGTGGCTTCTGCTTCTGCCTCAGTCTCTCCGGTTGCTTTGCTGCTGGCGTGACTGGCGAACGGCTTCAGCTCGAGCGCTACGGGTCCATGATAGATATTCCAGCCATTGGCGTATGGGTAATAAGGTTCGCCTTTTAAAGACCGCGGTCGTCGGCTCAAGCACTGCGGCATACGTTCAGCACGTGGCTAGAGCCTAAGTTCTTGTAAGGGGGCTACATGAGTGAATTATATTCTTTCACTTTCAATAATTATTCTGAGGCTTCTGCTGCTTCTTTTTTCTCCAGCCCGTCGTCGTTGAGGCTGTTGGCGTTGCTGGAGAAAGAGCGGCTCGTTCCTGCAGCCACTCCAGAGCACGCCGTTCGGCAGCCTCCTCTGGCGTCTCTCAAGTCTGCTGCTGCTGCTGCTGCTGGCTAGAACGCCTCTTACTTTCAACTTTCTTCGTTTCGGGATCTCTATTGGTATTCATTCAAAAACCGTATTGGCTGCGAATCGAAAGTATGTCGTTAATTCGCAGCCATTCAACGAATCTGTTAAAATGCAAAGCACCGCAACACAAATGTAACTCACATTGCACAAATGGGGCATCTTTCCAATACGCCTACTCTGCCGGTCTAAGCGGAGGCGCCGGAAGTGCTCGGGCGACAAGAAAGGGTGTCGTAGTGCAGACAGCTCGAGCTGCTGGAAAAGTCGCTCTTTAAAACCTCCCTCTTAAGTTTGTAGGCTTTTTTCAAGTACTGGCATTTCAACGTCCAATTTCAACTGTGCGAACTTGTACAAATTAGAAAATGTTCTCCCCTTCCATTCTTTTTTTGACACTCACCATTGCCATACTGCAATATGCCTACAATAAATACATAATGAAAGACTCGATGTATTCAATAAATGCGACATCCGTGACTGTGACAAACGGACTAGCCAACGTACTAAAAACCTAGCTTATTATAGAGGTACACAAAATACTGAGCTTCAAAGAGTTACACATAAAGGGTCTGCTCGCATTGTCATCCGCCCATTTAAGGAAGAATTATGATGACGCGATCAGTCACTCTTGTCATTTCAGTCATTCGCGTCATTTTTTCGACGCGCATCGACGTAAGCAAGCCGCAGCTCACGCCGAACGACGGACGACACGTTGCACTAGAGCGCACCCGAGCGACCGCCGCATTGCTGTAGGCACAAGCGCCAGCGCAGACGCGTTTCGAGCTAAGGCGGAAATAGCATTGGAACTTCATATACCGACGAGAGTCGCTGGAGGAGTTGCATAAGCAGGCGTTTCCTTTTGAAATGTCTGCATCCTAAATGAGCCAGGTTATCGCCGCGCTAAAAATTATAACTGATTATTATAAAAGATAACCAATGGCAGATTATTAGTGGCTCTGGAGTTATTAACCATCAGTAGCCGAATATGTCATAATTAAATGGTTTAGGCCGTAAAAGGACATCTGATGTGACGGTTAGTAGTAAGTGATTCGTTATGGCTGGTGCTGCGCACATGCAGCTCCTCCAGCCTCACTGTGGATTTCACCGCTCGTTCGCCGACGTTAAGGACGTGGACTTGTTACCGAGGTAATAGATTATGGAGATCACGTCTCGCCATCGAGTGAGGCGAGACCGAGGCCGAGTCCTGGTGGCTGCCGCGCTCTACCGGCACGGCTGCGCGTATTGGCGGTGCATTTCAGACTCGTTAGTTTCGCTCCGAGGTGTTAGCTTTGCCAATAGCTGCCGCTAGGCGTCTCTGTAAAGACTAGCACGGCTATGCTCGCCGTGGCGAAGGACTTTAGTTCCGGAGCCGCTACAGCGAGCCACTGCAGGAGCCGCTACAGCGAGCCACAACAGATGCCACTACTGCACGCTGCGGCCCGATTATCTTTTGAAAGCATTTAGAACTTTCGATCAATCATTGCGAGGGAAGCTTTGCAGCGCCGCTTTGTCTGCGCTACAAAAAGCCTCAGCCCCTAATGCTCGGCGTAGGGCTTTCTGAGGATATTCTGGGCTTAGAGAGAGAGGGAGGAGACCGGTTCTGCATCGATGCCTAGAGATAAGGATCGCGAACTTGGTAGCCCGGTTTCGGATTCAAGTAGTACATCAAGCGATGCCATACTTCCCGGCGAAAGCTGGGCGGTAGCGACAAGATGCTGTCCAGCCGCGTCATTTTTGGCCGCCAGGCTAACCCTTTCGTTTCAACTGTATGCAACATGATAATAATTGTAATAATGCATTTGATATAGCACCCCCCAGAGAACTCAGTGTCTTTCTAGGTACTTTAAATTTGCGGCAAAGGAAGCACGATCAAATGAATAGTGGTAGCATGCTCAATAAACAACAAGAATAACATGGTTAGGGGTGACATGCACGGGCTCAGCATGCAAGTAGGGTTAGCGGCAGCATGCACAGTGTCAGCACCCATACGCACACAAACGACGAATCACATGGACCCACTAAATGCTGTGATAAATAGGTGCGTTTTTAGTTAAATGTTGTCAAGTCAGGAGATGTCGTGACGCAAGTCGGGAGTGAGCTCCAGGCTTTGGGAGCATACGAACTAAAGGCACGGCGGTCTCCATTGAATTTGAGGTTTGTTTGTACTAGCTGAAGCTAAACGATTTGATTCAGAAAAGTGGGTGGTACGATGCCAAGCCTGGCAGAGGGGAGTAGTTTTGATTGGTTGGCTGGAACCAGAGACTGATGGGATCTAAAAGTGAGTGACAGAAACTTGAAGTCGATATCGTGTTGAAATCAAACGTTTGGAGTTTTCATGGACCTGTAGCTTTTATCTGCTGTATGGCAACCCAGTGGTTCGCCTATGCCCACCCTCTGCTCACCTTTGCCCACTTCTGCTCACTTCTGCTCTGCCCAACTCTGCCCACCACGAAGCATTGCCGTACACTGCTTCATGGTGGGCAGAGGCGAGCAGAGAACTTGCGCCTGCATCAGCAACAGTTAAAGCCAGCGCTGCTGTATCTCTGTCGATCGCTTTACAGAAGCCACTGGGACCAAGCGGTTCGGAGCAGGAGTTTTCCTCTCCTGAGCCCACTTGGGCCTTCCAATAAACGATGTCCGCACAAAGTATGCTAATCACCGTGAGGTCTATCCCAAGGGTCGAACAATATTGCCCAACTTAGGAGTTTTTCCTGAGATTATGTTTTAGTTTTTGTGGAGCGCTGGTTCACTTTAAAGGCCTCGTCCCGATGCCAACTCTTGCGTACAGAGGCACTTGACGGATGGCGGCGATCATTTCAAGTTTGCTCCTCGGAGCTTTTGGCTCCTGTCCGCGTCACCACATACGCTGGATAGTGCAACCGTGTTCTAAAGGATATTCAAACGCACGCTGTCATTAGCTTGACCTCTGCTATGGCTGCCGGGATTGCGGTTCCTGAATTAAGACGATTGAGGACTGCAGGTATGTACCTGTATGCACCTGGGTAAGGGGCCCCAGTCTTCCATCAGGAGTAACTTTCAGTCGGTGGACAGCGGCCCAGCAGCCGATGGCTTGCCCAGCCGATCAGCTCCAGCTTGAGATGAGCAAAAGCTCATCTCTGTCATCACCAGCTCAGTAATTTACAATGATAATAAAAAACATTTGTATTACCCCATCAGAGAGCTAAATCTTTTTCTGGGCACTATACGATTGCTGTAAAGGAAGAACTTCAGTATGGTTAATGGTAACATGAAGTGTCAGCTCGCTTGAGCACACAAAGGACATTTCACAAGGACACAACAAATGTTGCGAGTTTCCGGCCTCTGTTTAAACGTCAAGTGATGGATATCGTGACGTCAGTCTGGAGTGAGTTCCTGGCTTGGAGAGCATACGAGCTAAAGGCACGGTCTCCATAGGATTTGAGGTTGGCTCGAGGAACAGCTCAACGACTCGAGTCAGATGAGGGTGGTACCATGAATAGCCTGGTGAGGGATTAGTTCTGATAGGTATGGTGGTGAGAGGAAATGAATGGACCTAAAAGTGAGTGACAAAACCCTTAAGTCGATGTGTTGCTTGATGGGGAGCCAGTGCAGGTGGGGGAGAAGGGGTGTAGTGTGGCAACTGCTTCATGCTCAAGACGAACAAGCCTGGCTACCGAGTTTGCACCACCTGTAAGCGTCTTATTGCACCGGCTGCACGACCTGCAATCGGCAAGTCACACGAGTCGAGATATGATGTCGCAGATGCATGAACGAACCTGGATGAGGTATTCCTGTCTAAGCAGCCCCAAACATTTGCAATGCTACATAGCTGAAAGCAGGCTGACGTGACTGCAGAGCTGGTACGGATGGGCAGCCTGTGAAATACCTCTTTGGAACTGGGGAACCTAGATCTCGTGCAGAGGCTACAGGAAATTGCGTCTTGTGGCGGTCCTGTTCTCTCTGGCTTTATACTTTACATGCAGATGACTATGGCGAAGCTGTCTACCTGCTGCTAAACAGCATTCGATTACGAGTGAGGCATCCAATTGGACAGAGCTGTCACAGCTCACGTCGCAGTCGGCCTGCACTGGCCACCCCCTCCGTGATGTGAAGAAGCAGAGTGCCAAGAGACGCGATTGCATCACGCGAGCGACCGATCGTCTGCTTAAGGATTCTGAGGCTGAGAGCGGGGAGCTCCCTGGCAGCGCAGCCGTCGCACAGCTGCAAGATTAACACGCCGAGCCGAGCGAGGCCGGCACAAGCTCGATTGCTGTCGTAGCCCCGGGAGCCCGGCCGATGTCAACACTTCCAGGTGCCATGCATTTTTGGCTTCCTGCCCACTGGCTCCCACTGACCGCTACGCCCTGCCCCTGTGCCAGAACGAAGTACAGACCAAGCGCGATCACATGGAATCACGGGTGACTACTGTGACTGAGATCACCGAGGGCGGGTGACTCGGCGACTTCTTCGGCAACCATTGGCGTCATAGCTTCTGATCTTTTCTTCGCAGATGGATGCTGGCATACCGCTTCTGTCAGCTTTTGTCGATGAGTAGGCTCGATTTCAGGGCCCACTAAATGACTCTAAGATGCCGAGTCTGAGCCTAATTTCCCAATAACTGCCGGTCTGGCGTCAGCCCACACAGGAAGAAGAGCTTATAGCCAGTGGGTGCTGCATCGGCAAGTACTTTGGGTCTTTTACTTGACAATCAAGCGGCGCCAGACAAAGTGGCGGGGCCCAGATGGGTTGCACTGCCTGAGGCCGGAGCATTTGAATCTGCTCTAATTGTGAAAAGATGGCACCGACATGAAATAGTGACGTGGAGGCCAAGAGGCTTGAAAAAATTGTCGCGCTTTCCAGGTGCCAGTCGAGGACGATGTCTTGAGACCAGCAGCATCAGCACCGGCAGCAGCACCAGCACCGGCAGCAGCTGAATCAGATGTACATGCCCACAACTTCTGTTTGGGGCATGCCTGCAGGCAGCTTGCATCATCGGCAAAGGGCATAACAACCCAGCTGGAGCATGTGTAACTATGCTGCCTCAGTTCATAGCTGTCGTCGGTTTCTGCACAGAATCTGCAGGACGATGCTGAAGCCAGTGTCACCCACAGATACCTGCTGGGCTGAGGTCCGGCGGCCGCTGCCAAGATAATCTATGGACAATAATAACGATCAGACATTTGATATCATTCAAGGAAAACTAAAAGTCGTTCTAGTGTTAGCTTTGATCCCCCTACGATGTAGCTATATAGGGAAAATCCATGGTCCATATGGTCGTGATCGCTTGATCCTTCATCTTTAACTCATAGCCAAGGGCGAAAAGACAGACGGGTGCCTCCGTGCATGTCTAAATGGCTCAAACTATAGTGATAATTACAGGAGATTCTGACAAAAAACTGAAATCCAGCAGTTTCGTGCACATAGCGACGGACAGAAGAGCCTTAACAGCTTTCACTCTCTTCCCCTGCCGAGAGCAACACAAAACTGTCTGCTTCATGACTCAAGCCCAAGACTTTGGCCAGAATTCAGCAGTCCATTAGACAAGCGTTCTAGCCTTTGCTGACAACAGAAAGCCGAAAGGCCCCCACTCGCCGGTCTATATCAAGCTGTTGCCACACCCTGCTTACGGGTATTTGCACTCGATTTTCTACCTTGGTCAAAGCTCTGGCCCCACAGTGCTGCTGCCATGCCATGCCATGCCATGCCATGCACTCAAAGCCAACCTCGGCTCACACCGTGGCGTGTGAGGTGCTATGCATGGACCCGTTCACCCCCATCTGCCTTTTCTTGGGCCATGATGAATTTACTAAACCTGGCCTAGGTTAGTGGCTGAGTTATCAAACCAGAGCTCATCACGAATAGCTTCACTGTCTGGGAATGTGAGTGCTAAAACGGCAGACCTGCCCATACCTCAGCTGAATCCTGATTATGACAACATGACGTATGATATGGCAGTGGTAAGATGCCATCTGCTCGGTGCAATTTTGCTATTTTAGTAGCCCGCATGTAGCACGCGGTCTAGTGCAATCGCTGTAGCCTTTATCTAAGGGGTTTTCTAGCATGCCAACAGCAAACAACTCATCGCACTGAGCCTGAGTCACAGTGTAGGCTAGAGGCAACACGAGCCTCAAATCTGCAGAGAGCGGCAGAGAGTGGTGCGAACGTACCGGCAGCCCCGTGATAAGGCCTCCAAAGAGCAGCCTTAAAACAAGAAAATGATAATGATCACTCGAAGAATTGGAGGCGATTCGAGCGCATGACGAGGGTGAGCCTCGCAACTTTTCATCCAGCGTTAGCATCCAGAGCTTCAAGAAGCAGCTGATGACTCTCAGATGAATCATGGTTTCAGCCAGAAGAGATTGTGAGCAGCTGGCTGCTTGTGCAGCAGACGAAGTGCCAGGAAGCCCAGAGAGAGGGACAGAAGCAGCCACTGTTGGAGACCAGCAGCCTCTGCCGCCTTCTACCTGCTTGGCTCACGTTGGCTTTCTGGTCAAGTGATACAGCTGTTGTAGCCATGCATTGTAATGTAATGTATCTCCGTCAGTAGCTCCACAAAGACTAAGTGGGTGTTACGCAGGAGAGCTTACTCTAGGGCACTCAAATCCTAAGCTGCTTTCGATGTGCATGCAGTAACTAACAGACTTAATTCCACACGACAAAGAGAAAGTAAGAACCATAGCTGAGTCAGGGGGGCAGTCGAGGAAGTGAGTAGCATGGAAGTAGCAGCTCAGAACGGCTGAAAAGGGCGTGTCACAGTCGGTAGCAGGAGAGGAGATGTCGTTGTGCAACCTGTAGCGGCAGAGTGATGCAGAGTGCAGCAATACTCGGCCAAAGTCGGTTATACTGCTGGTGCTGGTGCTGGTGCTGGTTTGCTGCTGCTGCCGCCGAGGCCGCCTCTACCACTAGAGCGGTCACCAATGCCGTGGCTTAAAAACGTTGGGGAAAAGCAACAGGCATATGACAAAGAAATTGTAGACTACTGGTCAGCCAGATTTTTGGCACGATCACGGTGGTAGTTTTCTTGTTTGCAGAAGATTGAAAAGTGGTTGCAGCACTAGCACTGGCTTGGCTTGCTTGGTGCATCCCTTTGCTATGCACTGGGGGCACATAGAAATCGGCATAAAATATGACATCTGCATAAGCGATTATCAGCTATGGACAGCATCAATTTGTTTGGCAAAGTTAAATAAAAGTAAGTATTCAGTCTCTGTCAAAGACATCTTGTACGTATAAGTTGTGAGCATGTGTGTGTGTGTGTGTGTGTGTGTGTGTGTGTGTGTGTGTGTGTGTGTGTGTGTGTTTGTGTGTGTGTGTGTTTGTACATTTGTGTGTGTGTGTGCTCGCGCACGCACGCGCATGTGCGCGTGTACGTGTGTGTGTTTTTTGTTTGTTTGTATGTGTATGTGTGTGTGTGTGTGTGTGTGTGCATACGTGTTTGTGCGTGTGTGTCTGTATCTGCATCTGTAACTCCACAGAGCCACAAAGACTATGTGGGTGTTACGAAGGAGAGTTTTGTATAGCGCACTCGCAGCCTAAGCGGCTTTCGGTATGCATTCGGTAGCCAACAGACTTCATCTCATGCAACAAAGAAAAAGTGAGAAGCATAGTAGTGTGGAAGTAGCAGCTCAGGACCGCTGGAAAGGATGTGCCATAGTTGACAGCAGGAGAGTAATTGTCGTTGCGCAAGAATTGTGGAAGTGTGTGAATGTGTGTCTGTCTGTGCTTGACAGCTTGCATGCATGCATGCGTGCATGCGTGTGTGTCTGTGTGTCTGTGTGTGTGTGCGCGCGTGTGTGAGTGTGGTTGCATGTACATGTGCATGTGCGCTTGTGTATGAGAGAGCTTTCGTGCGAGTGTGGGCGAATGTTCTTGCATACTCCGGTGAGCATTTGCATGAGTTCAGAAGCATGTGCTCCAGTGAGACTGGGCACGTTTTAAGTGCCTGCGAGCTGCTCAGCTTATGCACATTCTCTCGTGGCGAAGGCCGTGGGAGAGGTCGTGGGAGAACTAGAGGCCACTTCGGCAGGTGCAGCCGATGGGCTGGGATCCTGGTCACTGGGATCGGCCACCCTACTTACCAGAGTTTTAGAGAACACCACCCCTCCAACGCAACAGTAAGTCGCCCATATTTCAGGGAAACAGGAACCTGTCTGTCGTTTAGACAGCTCAGCCTGGCTTTCAGGTGGCGCCAGGTGCCTTCCGATCGATCGGGTGAGGACTAGCTGTCGTGCTGTTGCTGCACTCCCAACCACACCACCCCAGCCCAGCCAATGGAAGCTGGACTTGCTTGGTAGCCGCCAGGCAGCTGGCGTCTACCAAGCACATCGTGTGTACGGTGAGCAACGATCTTGCATCGCCTCTGCTCAAACCGTGCCGTGTGCGTTTGTGTTCAACTAACTCGTCTGTGCACTCGCTGAGCTCCCTGCGCGAAGGCTGGAGATCAAGCCTGACAATCCACGGCACAGCACAGCACAGCAGTGTCGAGTGCCTGAGCGGGCAAGATGCTGCGCATGCCCGCTAGCTGCCCGGGCGTGTGCTGGACGTGCTTCTTGTGTCGTCCCGGTGCGGCCGCCGCAGGCTCAGGCAGACGCCTCCTCGCTCGCTGGCTGCTGCTCGCTGACACGCCCCTCGACGTCTGGCATCGAGCTGCCGGAGCAGATGCTGCTTAATCTTTTGCAGCATCGCTGTGTTTGCCGTTCGCTCAGCTACAGCCGGCGGCAATCATCGAGACATTGGAAATGCGAAACTCGCCCGGCGGCGGCGTCGGGTCGCACGTGCTCCTGCTTTGGCATCCGGGCAGCTGATGTTTCGCCGCCGCCGGCCGAAAGCGCCCGTCGATGAGCGAGGAAGCAGCCGAGCAGCTCACTCTGCTGCTTTGGACGACGATGGGTTGCTGCCGCCGTGCGGTGAAGGGTTGCTGCCGCTAGGGGGCGCCACGATCGATCGAGCGAGCAATGTCGCCGATCTGTGAGGGCGTCTCGTGAGCTGCGCTCGAGCGAGCCGCGAGCAGGCGCCGCCTGAGCATGCTCTGAGCGACTGGGAGCAGGAGCGCTTTCGCTCGGAGCAGCTCAGCTCAGAGTGCTCTGAGCTGAGCTGCTCTCCTTCCAGCTCCGAGGTAAACACTAGACGACCGCAGGCTGAGGACCCGATGGCTGGAATGCTGATGAAGACCACATGCAAACTACCGATTCAATCAGCTCGGCGACCGAGGTCAACTTTTTTGGCTGCCTCTCGGCTGCCTAGGCACCGATTGCACACCTGAATCCGGTCAGAGGAAGCTAGTACAGTCCCCTGTTGGCAAGCGACCGGAAGCGACACCAAGTGCCACGTGGTCTCCGTCGGGCGCAGCTCTTTCTGAGTCCATTAGCCTTCTGCAAGCTGTGGCTGTAGAGGCTTTCCGGGAGGGGCTAACGGGCAAGAGAGCGGCTCTGACCGTTTCTCGGCCCACCTGTCTTTCGGGCGCTGTCATAAGCGGCTTATCCGGTATGGGGTGGCGATGTACTTTTCTTTTAGATGGGCTGAGAAGGCTGTGAGCGTGCACTTTCGAGATGCCCGTGCAATTCCGAAGTCGAGGTCACAAATTTCTCGAGTCCATTTCTCTGTACTCAAAGTGCAAGCGGAATGGCGAGCGCCGGCGCAGTTTCGGCGACCAGTTTCAGTTTTTGCGAGTAGTCTCGAGGTGTTTCTCTGCAGGGGCCGACCCTCGTCCTATTTTAGGCAGGGCACCGTAAACTTGTTCGGTAGTGCGCCCACGAGGCTTGTCTTAAAGCTCTCCAGATTAGGATGCCAATTTCTCGTTAGAGAGGCCTAAAAATGCTCCATATGCCGAGCCTCAGCTTCGGCCTCTGGGCTTTCGAATAAACAAGTGTCGGTGTCAGCACCTTTTATTCAATAGTGGCTGAGGACATTCTCAGGCCAACGGTTTCGGACTGGGGACACAGGCTTTTGTATCATTTGTATGCATTGATTATCCATACTCTATCAATAACTCCACATTTAAATCGTGCCTTTGATGTGGTATTTATTGTAGTGCAACGACTGTACAGTAACGATGCGTGTCAAAATAAGGCAGAAAGGGGGAGATCCTTTGCTAAGTTGTATGTGTAGCAGCAGCATACACTCTCATAGTTAAGAATTAACATTAAAATGCTAGAACTTTTGGACTGTCGACGGACATTCAGGCCCACCACCCGAAACAAAGTTGAAGATTTCCGAAAGCCCGAGGACTGCGCATCGGCTGCACTCGAGGCATCTGCAGCGTCGTCTGCCAGCCACCGACCCTTGTTGGCTGGTTGGTTCAGACAACCTCCGGCACCGGCACCGGTGCCTGCTGCACCTGCTGCTTCTCGAGCATCAGGGGCAGTCCGAATGTGCCGGCGTCAGTAGGCACAAACGCGAATGGTGCTGCGAGGTCATCAAGTGAAATTTCACAATCGAGCAGAAGCAGCGGAAGCAGCTTCTGAGGCCGAAGGCTCGTTGGTCGAAACCGTTATGCATGCATTATCAGCACCCACTTGCACGGGACTGCCGGGTGCGGTTAAACCGGCCACCTCTGCCAGTACCCTGGAAACAACTGTCAGACAACTTTTGCGCTTTTAAAAAGAGGCCTGGAACAAGAATGAAACCCGCGGCATCCTCTTCATCAAATGACAACAGAATTATGCGACATGAAAAAAAATTTGCCGAACCAATAGCTAGACACGGATGAAACTCGATTGGTCATCACAACTCTCACCAAACTATTCTTTCATTTTTTTTCAAGAAAAATAACGTTACTGCCGGTCTCGAGACGTGAGCATGCACTTGGAGTTGGCCCAGAAAACCCTTCGACTGGCCAAGTTACGAGGAGCCCCCTGGGTCGTAGCCTAAGGTGCTCGCTCAGACCAAGGTCTGGCCGAGGTCGTAGGCTGGTGCATGCTGGTTATTATTATTATCCAGGGTTCGCTGCAGAGCTTTGAAAAAAGTAATAGAGGCGTTCCGAAATATATCCTTTGAGTGCTCTGGTTCTCATTCGCTCTCTCTCTTTCGCGGCAAAATACTTACTTTAAAAAAGCCCCGTTATTTGGTTAAACAGGCGTAATCTGATAATACAAAATGCAGTAATTCACCGTAGGATAAAATCATTCAGCTGAGTTGCTCCCAGTTACTCTACAATGATGCCACAGTGCGGCCAGCTGAACTATATCTTTCAATTAGTTGCAAAACTCTACAATGATGCCACAGTGCGGCCAGCTGAACTATATTTTTTAATTAGTTGCAAAACTCTCGAGTGTTCTCAATGGGGCTTTTTTGACGAATTTTAGTTTTCTATCTAGGTTATTGGGAGTAGTAGGAGCGATTTCAGGCAGCGATATTTCTTATTTTTCTACCATAGCATGGCTAGATAAAGAAACTGCTTCTGTGATACCTCTGGAACACAATTATTAGGTTGTTTCAAGGCAATTGAACTCATAAGTACAAAAAAGTGGCTCATTTTGGTTTGCTAAGCCACTAGGATGTGGAAAATGGGCGACGTGAGGCCAGTCAAGGTTAAAATCGTTGCTGCAGACTTGACTTGACGTTGGCTAAGGAATAAGGAGGATCGTCGGAACCGATCGACTGCCCATGACCTTCGTGCAGCTGGAGGTTGGCGCGGCGGTGAGCTCTCTCTCTCTCTCTCTCTCTCTCTCTCTCTCTCTCTCTCTCTCTCTCTCTCTCTCTCTCTCTCTCTCTCTCTCTCTCTCTCTCTCTCTCTCTCGCCACGCCACTTAGCCGAGCGAAAACGCTCGCGTGTCGTTGACACGCCGACGGTGGGCAGGCAGTGGGCAGGCTAGCGGATGGTCGAGCTCAATCGCACCCTTTTCACAGTGCAGCAGAAAATCATCGAGTCGCTCTTCCATCCATCACTTACCCGGCTCCGTCACGAGTCTCCGTCCTGAGCGGGCGGAGTTTCGCGGCAGTTTTCTTCTCCCCGATGGCTTGTCTGTCTCCAGATTGTCTTCCTACACAGGCGTAAAGCCGCTTGCCGCCCGGACAAGGGCGACAAGCAGCTCGCCGTTTTGCTCGCAATCGCGCTGCGCGAGCGAGAGCTCTCGTTTTTCGCTGCGACATTTCGCAGCGAAAATCTGAATTTACTCCGCACGATCGCGAAGGCCGCACTGCAGCGGGTGGAACATTGCCTGCCTCCAAATAGAGACTGGTCGGTCGTACAGCTTTGACGTTCGAAAGAATGCACGCGGAAATGCTGAACGCTGTACATTAGGAAAGCAGTATTGCAGAGGATATACGGGCGTGAATTCGAGTTATTATTATTGCAACTCATTTGTATAGCGCCGTAAGAGAACTTGATCTCTATTCTTTCTACTGCGCTCAGCGCTCTCCGGCGTCGCTCCTGGCGGCTCTGAGCAGCCATCTTTCCGCTAGCCTGCTAGCTGGAATCTTACGCTCGTTCGCGCATGCGTTCGCGCGCAGCGGCAAACTTGAGCTGAAGGAACTCGAATAAAGGATCGTGAAGAAGAGCTGGTTTGGCACAGCGGTCAAGGTGCTCGCGCCCGACCAAGGTCTGGCCGAGGTCGTCGGGTCGAGCCCCGAAGCATGTGTGAAGCGCCTGAACGGAGATTTAGTTCTCTTACACGTGCTATGCACATGAGTTATGTTATATTAATTACTTACTCGAGGTGCGTATCAAGTTTTGGCTGGTAAAATGCACAGAATCGCTCTCAGATCAGCACTCAAAGCGGAATCAAAAGAATATAAGTTCACGTGGGCAAAGGAAAAGCTGAGCTGAACAGTCAGTTACTTCCTCGTTTGCTGACACTTAGACGGTGCCCAAGGTGCTGAAGGCGATGACAGACAGAAGCCGGAAGCGATTTCCGGACTTCCGATGAAAACATCTGTGCGGCAGCTTGGCAGCTGCCATTCTTAACTTCGTGAGCACTTGCTGGAAACTACAAAAGTTCGCCACAAGTCAGTGCTTTTAATGAGCTTTTTCTTGCGGATGTGCTCTTTAATCGATAAAAATGCGCTTTCGCCTTGAGCCCCTCTTCCTCCGACCCCGAGGCTCCTGCCACCCGTCGACACCTGCGAGCGTGCGACATTCGAATCCCTTGAGCGCACGCTCAAAGGCGGCTCGCCGCACGCACGCTATTTCAAGAGTAGACATTTGCTGGCACGCTCGCCCAGAGCCATGCAAGCTTATGCGCTGGCCAGTCAGTGCACGCTGCCAATGTTACGAGCGTTCGCCTACGACTGCCGCCGTCAGGCGACGTGCCGTCGCCAGACGGCGCTTGAGCGACCGCCGATTTTCAGTCCGGCGCCCTGTCGCCGCCGGCGGCGGCGATGTGTGAAAGGATTCTCCTGTCGCGCATTTTCGAGCCGATTATTCACCCAGAGACCCGAGATCGCGAGACGACAAGGTGCCCGGTGCCTCCGCCGTGGCGAGCGCCCTCCGTCGTCTGGCCGCGCGAGATTGCTCCGCCTGAGACGCGGAGAAATGAAAGCAAAGCGGTCCATCGCAGACCCTTCGCGGCCGGAATCGCGCCGCACGCGTGGCTTATCTGAACACCACAGTTGCATGCGGTCGGCGGCATTTTGAGAGCGCCGCACGATTGGTCTGAGTGCTGCTGCCCGGCTGGAGAAATCGGACAGCGATGACCGTAAGTTCAAGGCCACAGCTGTGCATTGCACCGGAAGCCCGAGAGGCCGTCGAGGCGCTCTCTGCGGCCAGCATCGTGCGACTCGCACGCACGCACGCACGCAAGCAGCGACTAGCTCGGCCGATGCTGGCAAAGAGGACCGGGGAGCTACGCTAAAGAGATAAACTACAGGGAGCCCCTGGAAAAAAGGCCTCCTCGTCGGCAGCGGAACAAAACTCTGCATCGTCGTGAGGAACAGCCGATGCAAGCTCTACCGCGGGGGGGGGGGCGGGGCGGGGCGGGGCGGGCGCAAGCGCAGCAATCTTACGTGGACTGAACATTTTAAGCGTAAAGCTGAACCCGAACCTTGTCGGCGTCGGCCAATCATAGCGAGCGGCACTCCCCTACTAAAGGGGCCGCGCGTAGGGCAGCATCCTTTCCTTCGCCCCCGCTCAAGCATTGGTAGAAAACGCACCTGCCCCTCGACCGCAGCCACCCTATCGCCTGTTGGCAGGCGACTGGGTGCTTCCTCTGGCGGACCATCACAGTAGGCCGCAGGCTGATGTCGGGCAGCCTTTCTCAAAGTAAAAAAAAAAACACGCGCGGGCAGCTCAGACTGCAAAAGAGAAAGTTCGCGCGCACTCGCCGTACTTGGGCGAACGTATCGTGCGCGGGATCGCTCCGACATCACTCAGACCTGCTTCGCGGAAGGCGGATGCTCTCTGGGCAGCTGGCGAGGTACTATCGCCGGCTGCAGGAGAAGTTGGCTGCTTGACCACTGACTGCCTGATGTGGGCAGGTTTTTCATGCAAACTTCTCAGCAGAGCCTCAAGTCTTCTGTACCTTGCTTGACCTTGCCGCAAAAAATTTCCCTCGCTGATTCCCCTCCTGCCTAATCGGTCGGCGATGCGCAGATCGAGCGGCCGCTCGCTCGCGCGCGCGCTCTCTTCGCGCTCGCTCCCGCGGCGAGCTGGCTGGCTCGGGGCGGCGGCGGCGGGCGAGCGCGCCAGCTCGCGAAGGCTTCACCGAGCGCCTGACCCCGTCCAGCCCATCCAGGCTCCTGTCCGGCTGTCGCACGAGGCCTCGCGGGCATCTCGCGCCACGGCGCTCGTGCGCCGTCCGTTGTCGCGTGACCGTCGGCGACCGTTTGCTTAGCAGCTCAGACGACGAGTCGACGACGCGGACCCTATTTCCGGCAGCCGCTGCCGCCTCGGCGAGCTTGCGCTGGCTCCGAGATCCAAGGGGTTTGCGAGCGCTGCGACGCGCGCGCGCCAGCGGCCGCTCGCCGTTCGAGTCGACGCGACGCTGCTGCTGAGGCCCCTGTCGCGATCGGCTGCGTCGGCGGCAGACGGTCTTTCCGCCTCGGATGCTGCGCGGCTCGAAGCGCCCCGCGCGAAAATGACGACGACGCTGCCGCTGCCGCCGCAGCCGAGCGCGTGAGATCTTCTCGGCGGCGCCGCGGGGGCGCCGGCGTGAAAGGATTTATGGCGATCGAGCGCGCCGACCAGATCCGGTCGGCGAAGCGGCGCTCTTTTCAGAGCGCGGTCGGAGCGGACAATGGAAGGCAGGAAGTGTCCGCCGATTTCTGAATCGCGAGCTGGCGGCGACCGGGCGGCCGAGCCGCGGCGCCGATTCGGCTTCGGTGCGTCCGGCGCCGCGGCTCGCATCCTCGCGTAGCGCTGCGGTGGCTGCGGGACAAAGCAAGCGCAGCTACCGCAGCCGCAGCCTCCGCCTGAGGGCGTATCGACGATCGCCCCCCCCCCCCGCTCCACGCGCACCTGCGGCGGCGGCGGCGTCGGAGCGTCCGCGACCGCCTTTGCGCCGCAGACTCCTTCGCATCAAGCGAAGGAGTCCGGGTCGCTCAACCGGCGGAGCTGGACGGAGGTGCGACGGGAGCGGAGAGGTGGCTCCTCCACGTAATCGTCCCTCATCGTCACCCGAGGCCTGCGGGGCGCAATCTTGCCGGCAGTTCTTCGCCTCTCCCCAGTCTCTTCGAGGAGAACCTTTACGGCACTTTCTTAGAACGAAGGAAGCAACTAATGTCATGGTGTTGATTATCGGCGACATCCAGCGTGCCTACGGTCGCCCATACTCTCTCTCTCTCTCTCTCTCTCTCTCTCTCTCTCTCTCTCTCTCTCTCTCTCTCTCTCTCTCTCTCTCTCTCTCTCTCTCTCTCTCTCCTCTCTCTCTCTCTCTCTCTCTCTCTCTCTCTCTCTCTCTCTCTCTCTCTCTCTCTCTCTCTCTCTCTCTCTCTCTCTCTGTTTCTGTCTGTCTCTCTTTTTCCAACGTTTGAAGCGCTTCGCAGCGTCACGTCGCTGAACTCGCAGCAAAACCCCATGCTGTTGCCGCCTCCATCAGAATCCGCAATCATACGCGACCGACAGCACAGTCACGCGACTTGAGCAAATCGCTCGAGAAGCCAGCTCGCGAGCCGCAGCTGTGGCGAGCTGCGCGCATGCGCCTGAGCGGCTTCTGAGCGGTTCTTCTCTCGGGCGAACACTCTGCGTTAAGTGGCTTCACTCTCGGGCTGACCAGAGACTAATGCAGAGCGATTTCTTTTTTCCGCCGCCACTTTCTTCCTTTCTCTGTAGTCGCGCGCGCGGTAACGACGCACCACCGCCGACTATTGCCGAGCGGTCGAAGGGCGGCGTTTCGAAGGAGTTGCACGCACGAGGCGAGGAGGATGACACGGGGTGGGGGCACGCCGCTAGCGGAAAAGCGATGCGGAACGCCCTGCCAGCCAAATGGAGCTCGATTTACTTGTGTACGAGGTTTGCTCGCCCTCTCGAACGCGCTCGGCAGCCGCGGAAGGGCGCCGCGACGCAGCGCCGGCCCGCAGAGCGCCGGCGCTGAGCTTGCTGCAAGCTGTCGTCGCGCTGATTAGGCCACGGCCGAAGTCCGACTTGCGGAATGCCAGGTAACGGCGCACGGCCCTCTCTCCCTCAGACCTCATCGTCCGATCGCCCTCTCACAGGCCCCCCCCCCCCCCGCGCGCACACGCGAAAGAATGTCGCCGACCAGGATGCGACGAGACCCAATAGTGATTCCGCGCCGGCGCTAGCGTCTACACCGCTAGCTCGCAGCAGCGCAGCACCTCTCGGCAGGGTTTGGTGTCACCTTTCGCGGCTCGCGCGTTACTCAGAGGGAGGGGCCGGCAGAAGAGGAGCGGGAGCACGGTCGTCGAGTCGGCCATTTGCCCGCCATAGGCCCCCCCCCCAGAAATAGGCCCGCCATAGTACGGCGTCCCAAAAACAACGATCTCTGGCGACTGGTACGCTCCAGCCTCGTTCGTGGCTTTTCAAAATTTAATAATAATTAAACTGAGATTGTTACAGCGCTCCGACGGAACTAAGTCCTTTCGAGGCAATTTAAATACGCTGGAAAGGCTGCTGCACGTCGATTGATTGGTGTCAATCGACGTGCAGCCTCAGTTCGCATAACATCGACAGAAAGAATTAGATTTCGGACTTTAAAGATGCTGTGAGAAGCCGGAACGTTTGTAACTTCTTTCTAAAAGCCTTCAAGCTTGATTGCAAACGCAGTGTGCTCTGCGAGTGTTGAGTCACAGAGTTGCAGGTTGGATGTCACACAGCGCATGATCAGCTGGGCAAGTTTCCTCATTTAATCCAAGCTGCATTTTTGCAGGGGTTTTCTAGCTAAAAGTAGGCAACTTACGCACGCACACACACACACACACACACACACACACACACAGATATGTGTGTGTGTGTGTAAGTGTGTGTGTGTGTGAGAGAGAGAGAGAGAGAGAGAGCTCACTGCTTGTCGACTAGCTTCGCTAATAGTAGAAGTGGTCTTTGTAGGGAAGACAACGCTGGCCATCTTGCCAAGTGATTGAAGGATATTATATATATATATATATATATATATTATATAATATATTATATATATATATATATATATTATATTATATATATATATATATATATATATATATATATATATATATATGTATATATATATATATATATATATATATATATATATATATATATATATATAAGTATTGACTGTTTAGCTCATGTGATCAGCTATTGAAAAGTCACTTTGGAAACGCAGATTGTATGCAGGCACCACCGGAGATATGCCGGCTGTGCCCATTTAGAGCCTTAGGATTTCCAATTTTGGAGTAACATTAGGCTCATCCATAGCTAGGATGTAGGCTTTACCGTCATTCATTTCGACAAGTGTTTGTGCGTTGGGCGTTGTGCACTTATTAATGATTTAGCCAGAGACATGGGGAGGCAGCTTCGAGAATGGCCGCCGCTCTCAAACCCGGCGGCAGTCCTGTAAGTGTTTAAAAAGGAAAGGAAAAAGTAAGAGGTTGGCTGATTCAGCAGCCTCATTTGTATGGTGGCAAAAAAGCATCGGCGGCCATCAATCCACAGGCAGCGAACAACACAATTGCGTCGATGCACTATTCGAACCTACACAGTAGGTCTTGACGTGCGAATACTTAAACCCTCGGCTAGGGCTCACGTCTGCCGCTAGATACGTTTCGCTGGCTCCGTCCAAGTTCAAGTTCAACCGTCTTATTGAAGGTCAGCCCGCTTAACGAACTCCTGGCTGCTTGCTATGCACCTGACATTGGTGACACAAGCTGCTGCTCTGGCGCTAGGAGAAACTCCTTTTCGATGCGCGACCTTTGACCTGCGCGTTTGACCTCTGGAACAGCTAGCAAGGTTGTTGAATACGAGATGTTACCTCCAGCCCCTCCACTAAATCACCCCTGGTTGATTTTCTACGTTCGCACGTTTCCCCCATTCACCCGCCAGTATGTTGGGGGGGGAAACGGAGTGCCAATGTAGCAGAGCATTATATGCAAGCTAGTGCATGGCATCTGCTGCAGGCAAACACTGGCGCGGCTCGCTGACATGTTGACTCTGTCAGCAAGTTCGTGCAACTATAAAGGCTGACCATGACGTCAGCTGCCCGACTGAACCTTCGCGGTGCCTTGCTGGAATCGGGTCTCCACGAGGAGCGACTATCCAGCCTTTAGCTTGATAGGAACTTGTCGAGGACGGAACTGACTGACCGATGCGCTAGCTACTCGGCGTCGTAACCGGCACCCAGCACATATAACAGGAGAATAGCCGGCGCCTGTAGCGGTCAACAGTTACTGAAACTCTGCACGAGAAACTGCACTAGAAACGTCAGCCTTTTCTAGCGGGGGGGGGCCTCTGCTGCAGCTGAGCTCTCGGCGGCCAACCTCGCCTACACAGGCGTGGCTCGCGTCTTCCTGCGTCCTGCGCGCTCTTCCTCTGTGTGCTGCAGGGGGCGATTTGCACCGAAAGCCTTTAGCCGCGGCCGAAGCCACGATCTGCCCGAGCATACCGAGGCAATGCCGCGGCCGAAGCCACGATCTGCTCCGGCTCCGAACGGAGCAGATCGTGGCCGGCTACGTCATTCGATCAGGTCGTCGGGCTCGCTTCAGCAGCTGACGTCGGTCGCCCACAAGCCGCTGGCCGAGACGGCGAAGGTCGAGGCCGAGCACCGAGCCACCGCTGTTGCCGCTGCTGCAGGGATATTTTGGTTGGATAGGCAGCCGCCCGCGATTGGCAGCGACTCGCTCCCTTTGAGGTGCCCTGCCTGGCGCTAACTCGGCGCACTATCAATATTTACGCACGCTAATGCGCTGTCGTAGTTCGTCCCCGGTTTGGCTCGCCATTAATGCCTCGTCTTGGAGGCTTCCTGATTGCAACATCGCCGCCAGTACCGGCCAGGTTGACGCCGACTGAATGCCGGAGCACTCTCGAGCAAGCTAGTAAGCAAGCCACGGCAGAGGCTTACCACCGAGCAGGACGAGAATGAGGAAAATGAAGAGGAGTGTGAGTATTAGCGGAGAAGGAAGAGGATGCCGAGAAAGAGGACGAGGGAGACAACGACGACAACGAGGTGAATGAGGAGGGTAAGGAGAGCAAGGGCAAGGTCAGGTACAATAGCAGCGACGACGGCGAGGAGGAAGGAGGAGCGGAGCCGCAAGGACGATGCGGAAGAGAACGACGACGACATGCATGACGAGCACGAAGAAAGAGTGGATGAGGAGAAGGAGGTGGAGATGGAAAACGGCCACGAACGTTTGGGTAGCATGGCGGCTTCGGACCAAGCCTTAGTAGTTGGCGCCCTGCTTATCTGCCGGACAGACGATGCCGTCGTTAACCAGAAAACATTGCAACGGATCAGCTTTGGCGGAGCACAGTGAAATGGGCGACGTCTCCTTTCATGTCGTTCAACGATGTCGGATACGTATGCTGCGAAACGACGGTTGCTTTTTCGGACTTGTCCGCGGCAGAATCTGTGGCTCAACGAAAGCAAGTCGCAGCCACTCGTCGGCACGAATTGCGTTAGTATAGTTTAACAACAGCTAAACCATGAAACAAGGTTACCGGGCCGGCTACTGAAACAGTTACCAGGGAAGGCGAGAGGTGCAAGATCTCGGGGATGGGAGTTGAAGCGTGTGCGCACGTGAGTTTAGAAACACGTCCAGAAGCCCGGATGTCCGTTGGCACCCCACCAAATAAATGCGCCGAGCAGAGGAGAGGTCAAAGCCGGTGCAGCGCCAGTGCGAGCTCTCTCGACGCTGCCGCAGCACTAGCCAAACTGCCCGGTCGCAGCTGTGGCACGCACACGCGGCGGTCGCAGCTGTGGCGCGCACGCGCGGTGATCGCTACAGCTGCGCCCCAGTGGGTGAAACCACGCAGGCAGGTTGTCGGCCGCTGAGACGCTGCCGCGCCGCGTTGCTACTAAGCGCTGGGTCAAGGCCCCGCTCCGCGTCGTCTACTGTGTCATCGGTTATGCACCCGCAGACTGGTAGGCGGACTTTGGCCGCGGAGAAGCAGCGAGAAAATCCCCCGCGCAAACAGATAGGAAAGCCGCGTTCGGCGAGCGCAGAAAGGGCCCTCGCTTGATGTGACCGACTGCCGGCGGCGCCCGCCGCCATTGTGTCGCCAACTGAGAGCCTCTTGTCGGCAGGCAGCTGGAGAGGTACCCGGGGCGCGCCACTACGATGCGATGGCGGTCCTGCCAGCGCTGCTGCCCCCCCCCCCACCGCGCGCGCGTGCAGCCACCCCGTCGCCGCCATCCATTGGAAAGCGCTGCCCATCCACTGCTGTCTTCATCCGACGCTGACTGAGCTGCGTGCCGTGCAGATACGCGCAGCCGGAGCGAGCCGCCTGGGTGGGAACCACCAGCGGCTCGCGCTCCGTTCCTGATTTTCGAGTCCAGCTATCGAGCCCCACGGGGGTCTATATAAATAATCTATATAACAGTTTCAACTCATCTGCAGAGCGCCCAAAGAGAATTCAGTTTCTATTCGAGCGCTTCGCGTATGCCACTGGTCTCGAGCCCACACCCGATGCATTAACCTTGACCTAGGTCGAGGCGAGCGCCTTAGCCGCTGGACGGAGCCAGCGCACTTGCAGCTCTCTCGTCCCGCCAGCGGCCGTCGGCAAGCGGATTGTCACTAGGAAGCTCTGCGGCGAAAGCGCCGTGACGCTGAGCGCCGTGACGCAGAGCGCAGCAGCAAACCCGAACTGTCGGGTCTTTATCGTACGACTTTGCGTCGAGACTTGCCCGGCTCGAGCAACGGCGGCCCACGGTCAACCTGACTCCGCCGACAGCAGCATGGCAGCCAGGGTTTTCTCATTAGGAGCTTACCCGCGCGTTTGCGAAACGGTGGCGTGCTAGGTCACCGAGATTACGACTGTCAAAATATCACTCGCGGACTCTGAACTGTAAGAAGCTGGAACTGGTTGTGTCGTAATCTATAGTTTAGGGGTGTACAAGTGAAAGTCGTGTAATGGGCAGGAGTTCAGCTCTAGGCGACGAGCCAAGCAAGAGTTTCGCCCGAGGCTTTGGGCTTCCGGGCGGCAATTCAACGGTGCATCTGGGCGCCGTGCGACAATTGCTGGAAGCCGCGACGGCTTATGCCAGACGCCTCAATCCTGCGGACGCACAGCTCTCATCCTTAGATACAAAGCACGGAAGAGACGCAGCTCAGTCGCGCAAGCACTAGCCGATCGGATTTCCTCACCTTCCCGCAACAGCACCGGGCTCGGCGGCGGCGGCGGCGGCGGCGGCGGCGGCGGCGGCGGCTGTCCCAGCACAACTGGCCTCGGCGGCGGCGGCGTCGGCAGCAGAGCCGAACTGCGAGCGCCTCAAGTGCAGCCATTGCCCCCTCCTTAGCCGCGACTCATCTTCCTCTTAAAATAAGGAGTCGTTCACCCTCGCAAGTTCACATGCGCGCCAAAACGTACACCTGTACGTCAATAAACATGCCTCGTCAAAACTATACAGCGAGATAAAAGCGTCAATACCCGCTATGAATGTCTGCGGGCCATGAACGTGCCGCAACGCGATCGAAAAGTCCGTAAAGCAGCAGGCCGTACATAAATAAATCAGCCACGACGTATGGACGCTATCCGTTTCGCTGCCACCTTCCGCTACTGCCGTCAGACCTGCGTTGGTTAGTCCTGCACCTACAAGTCGCTAGACACTCTCGGGGGCTCCTCCGCCCGCCCCTCTTTCCAGTCGAGCCTCCGCTGCGAGCGAGCGCACTCAGTGCAGGAGCCGCCGCACCCCGTTTGTAGCACTAGTAAATGACACTACACGTATGCACGATTAAGTGCGCAATCGAACCCGTGCACCTCTCGTAGCGCAGCGGTTGGAGAGCCCATTGAGGTCGCCAACAAGGTCAGCCAACCGACTCGACCTCGAGACCGACTCGTGCCGCGGCGGCAAGCACGGTGGCTGCACGCTGGCTCGCGCGCCAGCGGCGGTACGATTGGCGGGGCGCGATCGAGGGCTCGCTCCGGCGCGAGCGGCCGCTTCCGCTGGCCCGCCCGCTCGCTTTCCATTGGCCCGCTCGCGCGCTCTCGAGCGGAGCGAGCGCTGCCGCTCTGGGCGCAGAGAGCTCTTCCGCCGCCGCCGCCACAGCAGCAGCAGCCAGCGGCTGCATGAGTAGCCACTGGCCGCCGCCGCACCCAGACTGCAGAGCCGCTTCGATCCGCGCCGCCGCCCTGCTGCGGCGGTTGCTGCTCGCCGCAGCAGCAGGCCTGAACTGCGCCGGTCAGAATGAGATTTGTAGCGTTTCCATTGCATTAGTTAGAGCGCGGTCGGACGGGGGCGGCCGCACGTTCTCTATCCGCCTCGCTGACGCCGTTGGATGATTCGCTCACGCCATATTTTAGCAGTTAAACGCAGCGCCTAGTGCCGCAGAGTCTGGAGAGCGAACGCGGCAATTGATCTGGGCGTCCATTTGCTCGGTCGCGCGCGCGGCGGCTCATTTGAAATTAAATGAGATGAAAACAAGTTTGCCGGGATCGAAAGGCTGTCTTCTTTTCGCGCGCCCGAGAGCGGGCCTTGCTCCAGCTGCGACCGCCCGGACGGAGTCGGAGCTGCGGCAAAAGCCTTGGCTCGCTGTGATGCGAAGCAGGGCAGGCAGCAGCTGAACGTGTGGTGTTATCGCTGCGTGCGAGCCGCGTCTCACTTTTTTTTTGAGCGTGCAATGTTCGACCATCGAAGGCTCTTCCCGCTATCGGACCGTCTCTTCTGCCGCAAGAAGTGAGTCCGAGCTCGTTAACGGACTTGCGACGCTGCGAGCCCGCCACCCCACGGGAGAGGCCCCGCGCAGGAGTGCACTGGCGAAGAAGTCAACCAAGACTGCCGCGAGCTCCCAAAGAACGCGCAGCCCATAGCGCCCTGCCCACAACTCCCTGCTTCTGCAGGCTCGCTTCCGCTTAACTTGGCTGCCTCCAACGGCGGCGGCGGCGGGTGCAGCTTCAGCCCGAGCCGGGGCCGATCGGGCGGCGCACTGGCGGCCGGTCTGCACCGGAGGCGGAGGCCCGTCGCAGATGCTCATTTCGCCGCCATCATTTCGCCGCCACGCGCCCAATCGCCTGCCAGCGTTCGGCCACGGCCACCAGTGCAACCTGCGGGCGCAGCGACCTCCCATTGTACAGCCCGCTTGACGTGAGATTTCCGCCGCTCTCACCGCAACTTCCGTAGGGAGCAGCGGCGAGGGGGGGGGGGGGGGTGGGTGGGCGGGCGGGCGGGCGGGGAGGAGGATGTCGGGAAGGGAGCAACCGGCGGTGGCGCCCCCGCCCCCCCCCCCCCGCGCGCGCACATTCGGGACGAGCCGCAGCCACAGTTTCATTTACGCGCGAAGCCAACCGCAGGACGGTCGCATTCGACAAGTACCGCATTTGAACGGACGAACTCGCAACGTTAACTGTTGGCTCCACGCCACGCCGCTTTCTGAGGAGCGAACTCGGTCGCGGAGCCCTGGAGGGAGGGGGCGCTCGCGCGGCCGGCGGACCGCGGCCGCGTCGACGCTTCCACTCGGGGGGGGGGGCTCCGACTTCCTGTTGTTGCTGCTTTGAACGCATCTAATGAAATGAAAAATGTCTCCGCAATGAAAAACCCACTCCGACGATTTTCGCCGCTAATTGCCGCCGTCCTAGGGGTTGTCGCGGTTTGATGGGCTCAAAGGAAAAAGCGCGCGAGAACGCGACAAAGCCAGCGGCGCGGCAGTCCGAACGAACGCGACAAAACCAGGCCGAGCTAGAGGGTCGGAAAGCTGTGGCTCGCACCCACGCGATCACGACAGGCTACCGTCCGGACCTAACCGGCTTCGCGCTCGCGTCCGGATTGCCAAGCTGGAGCAATTCGACCGCTCACTTCCAGCCGCGCCTTCCCGGCGCTGCGCGGCGGCCGCCCATCCGACGCCAAGGCCGCGGAGCCGATGAGCCGCTCCGCTCGATGGTCGGCTTAAAATACTAGCGCTGCCGCCGTCGGCGCGAATCCGTGTTCGCCCCACCGCGCTCATTCCCACCATCACCACCACCACCACCCGCGTGTCGTGTACACCGGAGGCAGAGGCGCGCGCTCGTCACTCCGTCGCCGTCGGCTGCCGTCGCCATCGGCTGGCGTCACTGGGCGTCGTTAGACGCACGCTGCTGTCCGGTCGCCGCCTGCGCTCGGTCAGCAGTAAGCCGCGCGCATGAGAGCAGGAATAATTGGGTTTCATTAATCGGGCGGTTGGCGTATCTCCCGGCGCGATGCGCGCCGGAGGTTCGGAGGGGGGCCGCTAGGCGGCGTTACGAATTCTGCTCGCGGCGGCTGCGCTAACTCCCTCTACGCCCGCCGCCGGGCTCCCCGGACTGCAGCAATAGATCGCCGACGCGCCCGGGGCGGCTGGAAAGAACAGCGCGCGAAGCGGACGATGCGAAGTCGTCCGCGAACTCAGCCGACTCATCCGAGGCGTTCGACGCAGCGTAGCGAACGCTAGTCGTGGCTGCTGCGCTGGTAAACCGGCCAGCGCGACAGTGATGGTAACGTCGATGCGACAGCAGACGGCGCGCCTCGCGCGCGCATTTCTACGTGGCTTTCGATGTCTGCGTGCGCGTCTACTGTCGGACCTCCGGCGACCGCCTCTCGCGCAAGCGCCGCTCCGCCGCGACGGCCGCTCGCCGAAGGCGCCGCGCCAGTGTATTTTCACTTGCATCTGCAGTATCTACTTACATCCGCAGAGTCGGAGTCCGCTTTCAGAAGACGCAGCCACTTCTTTTCTTATCCTTTTTTTTAAGAAGTATTCATTAAAAGGAGGAGTGGCTGCTGACGATGCCGGAGGAAGGGGGCGCGCGCGAGCAGGAGACACCCGCGCGCCCTGGCGGGGCCGCTTCGCAGTCTTTCTCTGCTGGTAGGGCCCGCGAGGTCAGTCCACCTAGAAGGAAAAATAGAAAATAGAAATACCCTAGAGCGCGGCGCGAAGCCCTAGTTCTGGGGCGGTCTCTCCTCCTGCGATTGGTGGCCATAGGCTACTACTAGAACAATCCGGCTAAGGAACTGCTAAGAAGCTTACGCTTTCTGAAGAAATCTCCACGGGCTGCAGCGACGACTACCTGCTGGTACTACCAGCATCGAGGCGCTCGAGGAACGCCGACGCTCAGCTTTGTCGTCACTCCTGGTCGCCCCCCTAGCACGCGCGGAGCCGGAGTTAAACCGAATATGAGCCACGTCCATTGACCCTTTGGCCGCCGCCGAACCTCCTAAGTCCGACAGTGGCGACGGAACTTAACAAGACCGATTCTAGCGGCTTCTCTCGAGGCTGCGCTGGCTGCATCCGGCCTGTCAACTGTGGCGGCGCAGCGGCCACGCGGCATCTCTTCTGTCCGAGCCTCGATGGCTGTCTGTCAAGCATCGAATCGACTTTCAGCGCCCTCTCTCTGATCCTGCGAGTCACTTCGCTCAGTTGCACCCGCCAGCAGCAATGATCGAGGCGCAGCTGCTTCCGGCCAGAACCAGGCCGCCGAAGCAGGGCTCGTAACGGTGCCCCTCCCAGCTGGCGAACGACGAGTGCCGGCGAAGCCGCGCACCTCTGAATCCAGTCTGGCGACTCGCTGTCGCTGCATCGAAGTACGCATGCCGCAGCACGTACGCTGCCAATATTGGCATGCGGCAGCGATGCGGAGCGCCCGTGCGTGTTCAGACGTAAGGTCATTTCTACCACAGGCTACCCAAACCGACCGCAGCGTACAGCGACGACGTTCGCGCGGCTCGGAGATTTCCTAGAGCTAGAGCTCGGCACCGCTGCTCCTGCGCCGACTCCTGGAGCGCAACTGTCTGCCCATGGACATCGCTGAGGCTTCTACGCTGCCTCGCCCACAGATAATCGCACAGCCGCTTGCTAGCCACTATAATTCAGGAGCCGCCAATACGAAATATCAGTCGCAGTCTGGCTGATTTAGCACCGCGTCTTTTCACTACCCATCCAACTTTCTTGCTCCTCGGCCTTCAGCCTGATTCCTGTGCGCCTTTTCTTGCGTGCCGAGGCTAATACCGTTCTTATTATTCGGGCAGCGAACCTCGGCGAGCGCGAACGGATGGCATTTCTCCAAAGGGGGATAACCGCCATCTTTTAGACTAGGCTATATAGGCTGCTAGACTGGCACACATTCTGCGTGCGCGCTCAGTGTCAGTTTCAGAAGGGGGTATCGTTTTTATTTGGAGAAGACGGTCGTACTATTTGAGTTGCCATGCACCTAATTCTTTTTAGGCAGGTCTTACGAGGACTGCCGAGCGGCGAGCTTTTGGCGCTCGGCTTCAGGAGCTCAAAATGGGAAGACCAACTTCATTGTTGCCGCTGGGTCTTAGCGCAGGAGGTGAGGTGCTCGTTCTTCACGACCCAAGGTCGTGGGTTCGAGTCCTGCTGTAGGCGATCCTTCATTGCCCACTGCAAGCGGTAGCGATAGCCGCTAATGCTCTTTTGTCACTATAAAATGAGGCTGTTCAATCGGCAATAATTAATTATATTATTCTTATTTTGTGTGTGTCTACCTGAATAGGCTTCCGGTTAGAGCGAATTAGATACGGATCTACTAGCACTGCCAAAACTTATTACCAGTTAAATAAAGTTATTTTGAACAGCTAAAATAACCATAAGAGTTGAAATAAAGCATTTTTGGGGCCAAAGAACCATTGCAAGGGGATTTTGAAGTGAAGGCCTTGAACTTGCACTGTGCCCCACGAGGTCGAGGTTAAGCTTGTGCGTCCACTGCCCGGCATTTGATAATCGAAAATAGCCGGAGGCGAGAATAGAGCGACTGTCCGCCTGCAGTTCGTCGCCCAAACTTCCTGTGTCATCTCGGACGAAAATGGACTGCCCGCCTGTCTATAGAGGTTTACTTTCGGCGTCGCCGGTAATTACTACGATCGATCGTAACAAGACCGAGCGAATCACCATGAGGCTACGGATGACTAACTCGAGAACTACCGGCTATCCGAGATGGTAAAATGTCCTTTAGTCATTTCATTTCTCATTTACAATTAATCGTCGCTATCAGAGCCCGCGGGATCTCTTTCTCTTCGTCTTGGCGCTATCTAGAGCTTGACCCTCCGGTATTTCTCAGTCAATAAGTCTTGATCGCTCGGTCGCGAATTAACTCGACTTTGTGCGACTGATACAGCTGGTACTGCTATTCGCACTCCCGCGTCTCGAGGAGAGAGGAGGGAGAGGAGGGGAGGAGGCTTAGTTCTTGTTGGTTTCGACTAGCCGAGCGCCGATAATCCAGGCTAGCGGGCTCAGATGGCATTGTGGCCAGAATGTGCAGTGGAATGGCGGCTGCCAGCGCTGCGTCTACGACGCTTCGTCGCGGCGTGTCGGCCTGTCGTCGCGTTCGACCTCAGGCTGTAGGCTGCTGGCGCTGACACAATCGCAACGCCAGCGCCACGCTCTGTGCACGTTTTCAGCAACCGCTGCCTGGCAACAATTTCTTGAGTCTATTTGTCAAAACCACAATAAGCACGCTAAGATTTACCGAAGCCTGGATTTCTGCCCACAACTGTGCACCTCTAATTAAGCATTGAAAGACGACGGTCATGTGAGTAGGCCCATAGGGCGGCCATTTTCGAGCCGTTGATTAACACCTCTATGGCTCCAAACGGGTGGCTTTCGACTGCGACTGAGCTGCTGGGTGCAGAGGCTTAACAGGTCGTAGTCGACTGCGACTGTCAGTCGACTTCGGACTGCGTCACCGGCAGCGTCCAAATACCTCGAACGGCCGACCGTCGGCTGAAATCCGCATTATTCTTTGCTGAGGCCCACGTCCCCCTCTCGCAGCAGCAGTAGAAGCCAGAGACCGGCTCTCTCACGGCATTTATCATATCTGCCAGCCGCCTGCTCGCCGGGCAAGCGAAGTTAATTTGCATTTAAATAAAGACCGCAAAGGCTGGACATGAGTGATCGCCTGTGTACTGGCTCTGCCTCGGCAGTTCACACGGGTGTTCTCAATCGGACCTCGGTAATTGTACCTCGTTGGCTGTCAGCAACCTCCTCCGTTCGAAAGAGGGTGCCGTCTACAATGGTCCTCTGTGCTGCCCACGCGAGATTCACGGGGAAGGGAAGGTGTGATGTGACGATAATGAGAGTGGTCTGCGAAATGATCTCGGCCTAGTGAGAGGTGAAGTGGCATATCAGGACTCAGGCCAAACATGGCTGCAAGGCTAGTCTTCAAGTCCCAGAAGTTTGAGCACGTGTCTCCTTTGCTAAAAGAGCTAGGATGGTTGCCGGTTGAGCAAAGGATACGGAGCAAAGTTCTTACGCTGACCCACATGGCCAGCTACGGCTTGGCTCCTTCGTGCCTGGCTGAACTGCTGCATCAGTTTCAGCCTGTTCGCACCCTCAGGTCCCGTGTGGACAATAAATTAGCTGTCCCATTCCTTCACTTAAAGACCGTTGGCGACAGAAGCTTTAGCTCTGCAGGTCCTAGACTGTGGAACTCGCTTCCACAATTCTTACGCAACGACAACTACTCTCCTACTGCCGACTATGGCCCATCCTTTTCAGCAGTCCTGAGCTGCTACTTCCATGCTACTCACTACCTCAACTGCTCTCCTGACTCTGCTATGCTTCCCACTTTCTCTTTGTTGCGTGAGACGAAGTCTGTTGGCTACCGAATGCGTACCGAAAGCCACTTAGGCTGTGAGTGCGCTATACAAAACTCTCCTGTTTAACATTCACCTGGTCTTTATGACTTTGTGGAGTTACAGACGGAGATACATGCATACACACATCAGCAGCAGCAGCGACCGCGGCTACCGTTTCGCATGAGTACCGATGGCCGAGCAGCACTGTCTAGCGGAATGGTTTCTCGATGCAGCATATCAGTTATGCTTTTGCCAGCACTTGACTCTACGAGTTCCCAGTGAAACTGAGGGCCTTCTGAACTCCCTCCGGAACAGTTCTTGTCATTACAGAAATTCCAAACAGGAAAAACTGCATTGCAGTTGACTGCGACCCAAGCTACCCTACTAAATGAATATTGAGAGAAAAAACCGATAGCCAACTGTTTGAGAACTATATGGTGACTCTCGTATGGAAGGATCCATAGATTATGTTAGTTTTAAGTGTGGTTCAGCCCGATAGCTGTTTCAGAAATGTTCGCATTATCTGGACATCAACCGGGGAGATATGGTGCTCCCAATCGTCGGTGCAGCGTGCTATACATACTGTAAGCAGCCTCGACCAGTGACGACGTACTGATTCTCGTTTGCCGTTGCAGTTAAGGTTCTAGTCTAACCCCCTGCGATCTGAGCAGATGATTGAACTGTGTTGGTATGTGCTGTCTTCCAACGTATACCCACATGAATAGATTTGCATAGACCACGATGGCACACTAAGTAAGGTAGTTGCTCTTTACAATTTCGGTCCCGATGTCGTGGGTTCGAATCTTGCGGCAGATAGTCCTGTGTTGCTGCTGCAAGTGGTGGTGATAGCCTTTAAGGCTCTTCTGCTGCTAAACAAAAAGAGGCTGTTAAATTAGCTAGTATGAACCAGTCAAACACACATAGGTTTATGAGTGCATTTACACTGGTATATACATATGTTTGTGTGTGCATAGTCTATTAATGTCTGTACCAATATATGCATCATACAAAGCTATTGGTTCTAAGAAAGTGAAGGTCGACTGATTGAAAAGCTTCATTTATATATTGGAAAAACGTTTTAGTGGCTCGAAACCCCCCTGCTTTTAGTGGTAGCTGAGCGATTGCCTGCTATGGGATTCAAGCACACGACCTGGGTAAAGAAGAGCTACCACCTTACCCCTAGACTGTGACCCAGGGGTAGAACAGCCTATCTGCTGGTAGCAATCAAAACCTGCGATCCCGTTGTCTGAAATCCGACCGAAGTATCATCAATCTTTCGAGGGTAACTGCTTGGCTGCCGATTGGTCCCCTTTGACAGTTAGGATGAGCAGGAGGCTTCACGATGACGTAAGAAACTGATGCACTCTGAAACCGATGGAGTCCAAGTACATAAGAAAGTGGCTCATTTCTTCCAAGCTGCTTACTGGGCAGCATTGGCATGCTGGTCGAGCAATCGAAAGCAAAGGACGAGCCACGCAGTCAGATAGAATAGTTATTCTACAGACAGCAGCTAAGCGCACCATAGCCAGCTGTTCGGTCAGCAATGCTAGGGTGTGGCCGAAGAGTTCTGCATCCGGCAACCAGACTGGCTCAGCAGCAGCAACAGCAAGCAGCAGCACCAACAGCAGCAGCACATGCAGTAGCACCAGCAGCAGTGTGGGTAGGCAGGCCAGAACAACTTCCAGTCATGCCTTGGCACATATGGCCAGGGACACGTCCAGACAGATATAGGTTTGGATGCAAGGGCTCAATAAACATAGACAATAGTCGATTTGTGCCCCGAATATCGACAGGACAGCAGACAATGTTCAAAACAAGAATTAGGAACAGCAGTGAGAGCAGGACTGACACAAATGCATGCAAACTACTACCAGACGATGAAATGGTCCCCCTCAGTAACCAAGTGGTAGCTACAGGGAACGGCAGCTGCTACACAGCATTGTTCAACGACTCATCGATTCCATGATTCCATTAATATAATATATATATATATATATATATATATATATATATATTTATTTATGATTCCTTTCCTCTGGTTCGATGGACTCCGCTTAGCAAGCTTGTCAAACCAGCTAGCTGTAGCCTCAAACCTGCAGTGACTTTAGTGTCCAGTGGGACTTGTTCACCATATCTGATTCACTTCGATCCACCATGAGCTCACCGTAGTGTATAGAAGAAGTCATTAACCACGATTGTGTGCAGCTGCTGAGTCGACCATCTGAAGGAAATCTTGCAGGCAGCTGCAAGAAGCTATGCATGACCACGGGTCTCAGCCCAGGTCTAAGAGGCTACCATGTGACGACCCCAGTAGTGGGTTCGAGGTCTGGAACACGAAGTGGCTTATTGCCTGCTGGAAGAGAAGGTGATTTCAGCTAAGACTCTTCTGCTGTGTAAGTGAGGCAGTTCAATCACCCGATCTTGACTTCTATAAGCTTTTTAACTTTTTTGAAATTGCAAATTCAGTAACTAAGATCTTTACATGGTCAAGTCATTACCTGCTCACACAGACAAGCATGCATGCGAATACATACAAACGCGCCCACTCGCACGCACACACATGCACCACAAACATACAAGCACGTGCACGACGAATACACAGGCGTGTAGCACCGATAATGCCAAGGAGTGGGCACACATTTACCTTCCCCGGCCTAGCTATTCAGAAGTTTCAATGGGCAAGCTGGGCAGCTTACAGCCCAGCACGCCACATCGAGTCCTTCACACTTCTCTTTGCAGCACCCGTGCTTGTGCATCAGCGCACGCAAGCACACACGCGCGCGAACACACACACACCGACAGACACAGACAGACAGACAGACACAGACAGACAGACACACACACACACACACACACACACACACACACACACACACACACACATACACACGCCGAAATGCATGCATATACGTCTATGCAGTCGCATCAACAGCACTGTTACTCTCGAAGCCAAGGCTTAGGCTACCTATTTGTCTTTCTCTTTACGACGCAAAATCTCTCGCTGGCTCTTTCTTCCTCCTCATTTCTTTCCTACTTTGTTAGCACGTCTGCTGGCACACCATACCTGCTGCTTAACTACAGTGAGCCGATCATATCGTACAGAGCATCAATGTTGCACTGCCATTGCACTGATCATAGTTATCTTGCTTGGCATCACCGAGGGGGTGAGCTGCCACGGTTCGTAAGGCACACGAGAGTCGTGTGGTAAGGCATACCTCGACGAGTCATGCCCCACGGGTTTCAGTTACAGTTCTTTGTGCACTAATGACTCTCTCTATCTCTCTCTCACTCACTCTCTCCAATCTCTCTCTCTCTTCTCTCTTTCACTCTGGCCCTGCCCCCTCTCTCTCTTTCCTCTCTATCCCCCCCCCGAAACATTTGCATACGGCAGATAAGAAAAAATACATTCGAGACAAAAGAAAAGGCAAGCACTGATCCCTTATCCATCACTTCATCTTACAGACCACCCCATGCTACGACCATACTGATGAGCACTGCAACTATTCAGTCTGGGGTAGGCTTTAGTTGTCTCCACTTGTTGCCAGCTGATGGCTGCCATCTTCGATCGAGCCAAGCATGTGAAGCCAAGCTCAGCCGGCTGCTCACACTGGCGGCCCTCGTGTCACATTAGCAAGCAGAAGGCTACTCACAGTAGGTGTGCTGCTGTTCACTCGCACTCTCAATATCCCTGCTGCAGTGAGCACATGCGCACATGTTTTCTTTCCTATTACCACCGGGTCTCAGCCAGGGGTAAAATGCTTGCACTTCACGACCCAAGGTCACGGGCTCGAGTCCTGCAGCAGGTAATCCTTTATGCCTCCTGCAAGTGGGTGAGTGCTGCTTAGATTCTCCAGTAGCTATTTCACATAGGCAACTGAATTGCCTATGTGTTACTTTGCCAGTTTCTACGCTACAGACTATGGTACAGGATCAAAGCGGTTTAGAGATAATCATAGTCCTGAAGTGGCTTTTCACGAACCTGTGTGTGTGTCTGTGTGTGTGTGTGTGTGTGTGTGTATGATGTGATGCACAGCACCCATGCTGATGCATGCATGACGTGTCCTGCTCTGAGACATTTCGTCGCAAAACGTCGTTGCGTCTGATTCGTGTACATCTTGAAGCAACGTTTGTGGAAGAAAAAGGTCACAGCAGCAGCGTATCTACGCATCACGTGCCACGATACATTACAGAAAACCAGCCAGCCGATGTCCATTTTTTGTTGCCGGCCTCGGGCATAAAGCTGCTCACTGATTCCTAGAAGGCAGGCACAATAAGCCAGAATATCTGTCAGCATCAGCCAACCGTTACAGATCCCGAAACAAACTGAGAGCAGTTCGGACTTCCATAGCTGAGCACGGCCATGCACATGCTGAGCACGGCGATTTCCATGTGGTTCGTTCGTACAGCAGCCCAAACGGGTCACCACAACCGACAGTTCGGCAACCAAGGTAGCCGTCGCTCGGAGTTGACTCAGTCTCTCACGCCGTGGCTGCTAGAGCAATGGCTACAGAGCAATGCTGCCACTCCCTGCCCCCAAATTTGGCAGCTCTCGCCCGGGTCGGTGGCAGCTATGCAGGCCCAGCCGAGTACAGGGCCGGGACTGGGCTGCTAAGAAACGGCAGCAACCCGAGAGGAGTCTCGACACACGCAACGGTCACTGGGAGGCGCTGTTTGGCCGAGCCTGCACCGCGCGAGAGTGATGACAGGCCAAGCGGCTGGCGGCCGGACCGGGCCCGCGAGCCGACACTGCCGTTAATGCTTAATGGATCGCAGGACCGGAAGCTGACTGGCCGAGGCGCTGCGATAGCGTCACTGCGACCGCGACGCGACGTTGCCGCTGCGCGGCGCCCAGTCGAGCAGCGATAGCCGAGGCGCGGTCTGCGCCCTCTGCCGCCCCATTGTCTACGTAAACCAGCGGCGGCTGCGGCGGTCGGTCGGTCGGTCGAAGCGAAGGCGAGCTGCGGCGGCCTGCTCCGCACTCCGCGTCGCGCGCGGGCAGACGCGCGACCCACTCGCGAAGGCGCCGCTAACAACGGCCAGAAAATCGTGACGAGAGGTTTAGACGGCGCTCGGCAACAAAGAGCGCACCGAAAACCGCTACAGCTGAGACCCGGACCCGAGGCAGACGCAGAGCGGCGAAGCAGACGCTCGCACACGACTACGTCACAAGTTACTACGGCGACCGGGCCGCGGCTTTGGCGGGCTACGATTTTTGAAAACTGGTCGCAGCCAGCGCATTCCGCGGCGAGCGCGAACCTGAGCAAGGAAAGCAGCATCGGCCGACCTGAGCGGTCTTTCGGCGGTCGGCCGACGAAAGCGAAACGACGCGCGACCGGCCGGGGCGAGCCACGTGAGTCAGTCTCGTTTTGACTTCGACCCCGACCAGAAGTAGTCTGTCGCCCCGAGCCGTATAAATCATTCGGCTGCGGTCGGGGTCGCCGTGTTCAGTGCTGGCGGAGCCCTCGCGACCTGCGGTATGGTTTAAAAAGTGATGCCGTAGGCCATTTCCGAACAACATGGGTTACGGTCCGACGGCAGATTATGCTTGGATTGCCGACGCCAAGTCATTATGGGAACTTGCCTAAGTCCTGCAAGTTCCGCCGCCGAAAGTAATCTGAGGTAAGTCGCGTCAGTAGGAGCATTGCCCGAGCGAGCCCTGCCGCCGCCGATAGTGACGCCGTCTGCGTCCGGGTGCTTAGCGAGAGACGCGCGGTGGCGCCTCGGCGAGTTTCTTTGAAGCGAGGCCCTTCAGCACCCGAAACGCTCGCTCGCTCTCTGACGTCGCCGTCAGCCAGCTTAACGCGAAGGCTGCACACTGTGCGACTGAGCGGACGGCGGCTGCGGCGCTGACTAGAGCGCCGCCGTCCAGCCGTCCAGCCGCCGTCCGGGCTCGGGCGTTTCGTCTTCTAGCGTGCGCGGCGTAGCTCTGGTCCCGACCTAGCGGAGGGGGCGGTTTCTCGAGGCGCGAAAGGTGTCACCGTTAACCCCGTCGGTAGCTAGCTGTCGGCAATGCCGCCCGCAGCGAGTTTCACTCGTCCGACGTCGCGGTCGTGCCTTTCCGCGCAGCTCTACGTCGGCTGCTCCACTTACGTACGGTTCGAGGGCAGCGAGCCCTACGAGGAAAATAACTGCAGCTGGGTTGGCGCCGTCGCTGCGCAGGAACCTCCGGCTTGGCGGCGGCGGCGCCCCGCACGACGCTCGCGGTGGTTGCGCTAGCGAACCCCCCCCCCCCAACGCCCTTCCCCACCGCTCAGCTTATGTAAGGGCGGCCGCCCGCGCGGCCGACAGTGCGACCGTCCAGCTGGAGCTCTTAGCGGCGTAGCTCAGTACTACCAGCCGGCGCTCGTGGTACTTAATTAAGGGTAGCTACCAGTTGGTAGAGGAAGGCCGGAAAGGAAGTTGGTCGAGGAAGGCCGACTCGTTCGCCGGCTGCAGGCGAAGGCCAAGAGCGTAGGCGCCGGCAGCGGTAGAAGGTGCGTCAATGCTACTTTGTGCTCTTCCTCAGCCGCCGTGGCTAACTCGTCCTCCTCCTATGCGGCGCCTCTAACTCGTTGCTACCACGACCTACGATGCCGCCGGCCGCTATACCTCGTCGGCCGCTATACTTCGTCTTCGGCTGCTATACGGTCCTCTGACGCTACCCACTTCTCTCGCAGTGTGCGCTGAAATGCCTAGATAGAAATTTGGCTCTCTTACGGCACTATGCAGGAGGAGACAGTTATACACTATCGTTAACTCGGCCTCTCCTGCAGCTGCTGCTCAGCCTCCGGCCAGACTGCCACAAGCTGTGCTGCATTCGGCTCAGCCGGTCGGCCCTGTTGCTTGCGTTCGGGCCAAAATGGCGACCGAAGCCGTCACCGAACTGATTCATTCGTCCGTGCAAAGCCCGCAATCATACAAAAGCAACTAGCAATTAGTAGCAGGGCATCGGGATAATAGCCATTACGAGGACCCGGTAATGATTGATCTTGCGGCTGCTACTTGAACACGTGGACAACCGACCGAGGCTCCACAGAGGCCTCACAGCGAAATGCTTGCTAGTCGGGCAGAGGCTTAGGCCTCACCAGTTGACTTATTCGGACACGGCTGCCTTACCTCCATTAATTGCGGAGAGCGAATGACTACTGGACTAAGGGAGGCCGGCATCTCAGCACGGAGCCTCGACTAGTTGGATTACCATTCATTGACTGGAGCTGTAAAAGAAAAAAATATTAGCCAAGGGAGAGAAGCAGCATCTCAGCACGTCGGCCTTTCGACTGTCGTCCTGTCCTTAGAGGCTGGCAGGTAGGCAGTGTCTTTTTCTTGTTCATCTCACCACTTCTTTTCAACAGTTCGACTTACATGCCACTGTCTGTCCCACCCACTTACCTCAACCCAGCAATGGAAGGAAAGAGCGGGAAGGAAAGTGAATGAAGCAAGGAAGAGAAAGGAAAGATAAAAAAGCTGTAAGGAAGGAGGAGGAAGCTGCAAGGAAGGAAGAGGAGAGCGGAGGAGGGAAAGAGGCTGCAAGGGCGATCGTATTGGCTGCATGTCTTCCTTCATCTGCGACCCGGCATATTGTTTTCTGCCACCCTCAGACTGCAGCTGCAGACGAAGCGCGTCGACCGAGCGCCGTTGGGATCTCGAGCTGGCATCGCTAGTGCATCTCTCTGCTTCAGGCTGTTCCTTCATCTGAACGTAATAGCTCTCCTGCTCGTCGTCGTCGTCATGCCCTCGTCATCATCGCAGGTGAGCAGGAGCAGCAGCTGAGCCGAGCAGGTCTTGCTTGGCTGTTCACGCCCCCTCGGGAGGAAGAGGAGGGAGGTCCCCCCATTCACCAAAGGGCAGAGCATCACCCCATCAATCCCCCTCTTCCGGAACGGACAGAGCACCTGCCCCCAGGCCAACGTGCTGGAATATCCTCTCTTCAGGAGGGGGCAGCAGGAACAACATCGAGTGGTTGCTGCTGCAACAACAGGCTCACAGCTTCTTCGATGTGTGAGACCACTGCTGTCTGAGTGGCTTGGCAACATGCCCTGCTGTCCGAGCAATCCCAATTGCCTGCGATCCCTGGCTCATCCACCATCCGGCCCCTTCCCTGCTGCTGCTTCTGCTGCTGCAGCAGCAGCTGCCAGCCTCATGGCACCCACGCAAAGGGGGGGGGGGCCGCCGGCAGCCAGGCACGGTTCGAGACCTGCTGCTACTGCAGCAGCTGGAGGCAGCTGGCTGGTGGTCGGCCAGCCGTCGACGGATGTCCGTTGTGTTCAGCAGGTGCCGAGTGCTCCCTCCCGAACGTGGCCGGGCTGTCAGCTGCAGCAGCCGCACCGGCAGCGTCACTGGCAGACGCACACGTCGCGCGAGTGCCAGCTGATCAGCCACTGCAGCAAGCGACACGTGCGCATCACTGGGGAGCAGGTCGACGCCAAAGGCACCGAGCACGAGCCGGCTGGTAAGCAAGTGATGCGCGACGGCACCGTGCTCTGCAGACCCACCCCGTTCTCACCTCCTCCCACCCATCGGGCTTGTGCTCAGAGCGACGAGCTCTGCAATTTGCAGTCTGTCACTCGTGCAGCACTCCACACGGTGGCAATGGCTCATCTCCACCGACTGCATGGCACATGGTTCGCTCCAGTTGTGCCAGCCTTGGGGGCTGCGGGCCTTGAGCAGAGTGAGAGAGAATGGGAGAGAGACAGAGAGGGAGAGAGAGGGAGAGAGAGAGAGAGAGAGAGAGAGGGAGAGAGACAGAGAGAGAGAAGGGAGAGAGAGGAGGGAGACAAACAGGGTGAGTGGGAGAGAGAGAAGGGAGAGAGAGAAGGGAGAGAGAGTGAGAGAGAGATGGATAGATTTAGAGTGGGAGAGATAGACAGAGAGAGAGGGAAAGAGGGCGACAGCCAAGTGTCCGCTGCCATCGGCATCTTCGCCTCCCTACTCACTCGAGGGCGCACCTTCCTGGCAGCTTATTTGCCATACGCTCTCCTGCCGTGACCTCTAGCCGCTCCGGCAGAGTTTTGACTACTGAGTAGCATCTTCGAAACCTGAAATTGTGCTGGCCTGCTCGTGCACATACGTGCCTGCGGGCGCACCCTCGGGAGGCCTGTGTGAGGGCACAAAAGTGTGACTGCCTTCACTATCCTCCCCCCCCCCGAGGGCGGTGGTGGTGCCAAAGCCGGAGGTGTGTAGCTCACCATGCCGGGAGTTTGTTGTTCGGTGCTCTTATGTCAACAGGCAGCTTGGATCGGTAAGTGGCCTTCAACAGCCCGGGGCTAGCCAGCTTGCTAGGGAGAGCCAGCCTTGCTGCTGGAGGCCATCCCTAATCCCAAAGACAAGCCGGCTTCCCACTAGGCTTAGACTAGTGGGCAGGCGCTTGCCTGCCACCCTCCACCTTACCCCCTCAACCCCCTCGTCCCTCCAGCAGCAGCAGGCCGGCCTCCTGCAAGCATCGCCTGCTGGAGCCGAACGAGGCTTCCGGTCGCAGAGCTGGCCCGACGAGAACAGCTTGGGGGCAAAGGACTGGCAATGGCATCCTCCCGAATCGGCTCTGAGAGTTCAACAGGCTGCCGAGTTTGCCGGGCCGAGCTATCTGTGTAGCGGCTGCTGCTGTACTGACGCTGCCATGCTTTGACTGGAGGCGTGTCTACTTTTCAGCTGCCCTTCTGCTTGTGGCTACTACAGATGGACAGCTGCGCTTGACAAGACAGTATTCTGACTCGTTCGTTTGCTTCAACCGGAGCGGCCATCTCGTAGTCAAGGTTGGACAGCTTGCTGCTTCTTCTTTAAGCACATCCGCTGCCGGTGCTAGTAATCCGCTTTTGCAGACTGCCTCTCTTCATCTGTAAGAGGGCCTCAGCCCAGATTTGGCTGCTGGTGAGCCATCAGTTTAATCGAATTAATGAAGGCTGCAGCCGAAATCGAGTTGTGGCCATGCAAGTTTCAACTGCTCTTGCCGTATAGATTAGCTTCACTCCGGCTTGGGCAGTGAAGCACAGTGCCAATGCAGACGCAGCTCTAGAGCTCAGTAGGGCTTCCGGTAGCAATGACTGCTGGGCTAAAACTGGGCGGCACATGGGAGATTTGTTGAAATCTGCCGTATGGCTGATGCGAGAATAAGTTAGCGGCAGCACTTCCTGAGTGGCAGGGCTGCCCTCAACAGCTGCAGCCAGTGGCTTCTTCAGGTGCCTCAGGCTCAGGAATGCCCTCCCGCGTGCCGGACGAAAATGCCTGTCTTCTCGGGCTCGAGTTCTACGTTGCCTGCCTGTGCCGTGCGCGAATAAATTAAAGCTCGCGTCGTCGTTCCATCTAGAATCTGGCAAGTATTTGGCATTCCGACCATCCGTCAATCGCTTATGGTGCTTGAACTGAAAGGGGGCTAGCAGACTCGATTCGGGACACTGTTCGCTCTCTGTTGACATGGTACCTGGGGGGCCAGGTTTTTTGTGTGCTTCACTAGATAGCACTCCCCGCACCGTCCGATAGTAAGAGCTGCGTGTGCTCAGGTTCGGTCTGCTGCAATCTTTTGTGCACGTCCCATCATCCACGTAGCATCACTGTTGTGCCAAGCCCTCCACAGCCCTCAGCTGTTCGGCACATACGGCTTGCTCTATGTGCTCTTGCTTTACTCATGGCCGTCGGTTGTGAGCAAGAGCTTACAAGGTGGACGAGCATCGGTTACCATGACTGGGTGACCCAGCTGAGCACTGTGTGCTTGACAGAGCCTAGCGGTCAATAGGCTCACACCACCGATGCGGTCTGTACTCGAGGCTCTGGTTTCCCAGCCTCCTTGCTGGTTGTAGAAGACGTTTTTTGAAGATCATGCCCGGTGCCAGGTAGTACTATTGTGACAAAATGAGTGGGCTTGAACGACTGCCTAAAGGATACACACAAGACACCACAATACTGCTAGCTGGCAAAATCTGCTCTTGACTGCCGAGAGCATTATTATCATAAGGATACCTACGTAGGCTGTCCCTGCTCCGAACTCTGACCTTTGCTGTCGAGCCATGTGCACTCTGTCTTGCAATGGGGGGGGGGGGACTGTCGAGCCTCACTCTTAGCTGCTCCAAGGACGGACAACTACCAGTAATATCAGTCGGCGGCTACCACTCTGGTTTGCGGTCAACCGTCTTTTGTGTTTCCTCCTCTACCTACCTTTTTTCTTTCCGGCATGTGGCAACAGCAGCCATCCGACACGTGATCGTTAGTCCATTGTGTCGATTGTTTCTAATGCTATGGCTTTGGACGATTTCTGCCTCGACAGTCTGCTGGAGAGGCCCTGCTCGTCTCTGCAAGACTGGCTGACCGAGCTTTTTTCAAACCGGCTCTGGTTGCTGGCAGCTGCTGGCTGTAGTATGCAGACAAGAGTTGGGCAAGCTGTTACGAGTAGGGGCAGCTGGGCCCGAGATGCTGAGCCGATGTCTGACAAGCACGCAGTCTGCGCCTGTGCCTGCCCTCTCTAGCGACTGTTAAGTTGGATGCATCGATCAAGTCTTGCATTTCTTTGAGAATTGCTGCAATCGCTGCTTTCTTCGCTGCCCCACATTCTTCTTCTGGTCTGCTCTTTTGTGCTGCTGCTGCCTTGCAACGTGTTCTCTGGTATTCACCTCGACTACCTTGCCGCTTACAATGAAATTGGATCATCAGGCTGCTGGTAGTGCCTCGGATACGCCCCCGAGGTGTATGTGCGCACAACTCTGGAATCCTGGACTGCCAGTTTGTAAACAACTCCAATTGTGACCTGTAGGCAAAGCATCTGCACAGCACCGGATACTTTTTTTTTATTGTGCAGACCAGATTGCACTGGTATGTGCTGCGTTACTGATCGAGCAGTTAGATCAGTAACTACAGCATTGTAGCAGCAGCTGATGCAGCGCCTTCACTACCACGAAACGTAACAGAGGGCAGCTATCATGCTGATTGCCAAACAAGATGCACCGTTACCTGACTGCTTCTTCGTGAAGTTCATCCTGGAGAAAACTTGGGCGAAGTACACAGCAATGAGCAGCCATGTAATTGGATGCACCTTCGGGTTTTGTCCTACCCCATACTGATACTCTGCCCAACAACTAACATACGCCTTGCACTGTGAAGTCTGGTATCAGATCGTGGCCAGGTTTTATTCCATCACACATGTATGATACTACAGAAAAAGTAGGGGACAGCCACATGCAGACTGGGAGGCATGACACGATGAATTGGCAATCAGACTTCCACCCACCTGATGAGTGCATGTAAGCTCCATCGGCTTGGGTCCTTGCTTAGAATGCTGCCTGAGATGGATTAGCGCATGGTTTACTGGCTTGCCTGCCTGGTGATGGTGCTGCCACTGCAGCCTTGTCACGGCTGAGCCTCTCCTGTGTTGGTTACTGTGAACACCTGCTGAGCTGTTGAAATGGCCCCTGTTTGTGAAGGCTATGCCAGTCGAAGTGACAGTGGTTGCCATCGCGGAGACTCTTGTCTCCTCCACCCCTGTTTACTCTGGTTTGGTGCCAAGGCAGCAGTTCGGCGGTAGCTAGCCGTGCTTACAGTGGCTCTGCTGCTTTCCTTTCTAGGACAGTTCCTACTTAGTATCCAACTGGACCAACTACTGTTCTTTCCATGAGTGCTTGTCTGACAACCAGTTCACGGAACTGCGATCGGTGGCCAACTACGATTGGATGGTAGGCTTCAACAAACTCGGAGATCCTCTTCGGAGCAAGAGACCAGCGAAACTTGCCAGGTGCTACCAGCTGCAAAAACGCCACTGCCCGTCGCGGGCGCCCAGAGCCGCCAGCAGAGCAGCCTCGGCAGCAACAACAGCGACCGCGAGGCTGCCAGTCGGACCTGCTGAGAGCCTGCTGCAGTCACCGGCCTCAGTGGCGCCAAATCCGCCGCCGTGAAAGCCTCGTAGCTCGGCCGCGCATCGAGCGCTGGTGCCAAGCTGCAGCGGTGACCTCGCTGTCCGAGGCGTCGCCCAGTCCGAGTCGGCAGTCGTGGATAGTGTGGCTGACGCACGCGAGCTTTGCCGTCCACCGGCTCAGCTGCCAAGGGAAAGTTGGCCGCCACGAGGGGTTCGAGGATTTTCCGAAGCCCTCACGAAGCCGTTTGGCACAGCAGTCGCTCGAACTCGAACGAGTCTCCGGCACGTTCGCTGTGCAAGACCAGTGGTGCGCCCACTCGTGAGCGATCGCCCAGCGTGAGCTCCACACTACAGGAAACAGAGAATCTCTGCCCGTTAGTCATCTTGATAAGAGCCCCGTTTCCAGTAGCTACTGTGCAGCTTTAAATTATTTATTTATTTTGCTTTGTATATCAGAGCCTCGGCCGAGCACAGACTTACTGCAGAGGTGCCTCCGACAGCAGCAGCAGCAGGAGCCAGCGGTGCGATGGTAGTCGCCCTCGCGTACGCTGAAGGCCCAACCCATGCTCGGGAGAAGCCAAATTGCTGAGGCCAGTAAATTGCAATCTAGGAAAGCGCTCAGACGTTTTCATCGGGGAGGCGTTCAGTAGAAATTGCCGAAGCATCTTTTACATTGATACTGTTGACTTGTTCGTGAAGCTTAGCTCTGTATTCGTGGCCGCATGTCGGCGGCATCTGATTTATTAATTAAGACAGCCGAGTGCTCCGAGGCTGCAGAAACGTCAAATTGGTACCTCGTTTTCAAACCGTAAGCACTCCTGGCGGACGGTGCTCTGCTCCTACATGCGATGGCTGAGCTGTTTGCTGTGCGGAAATCCTATGCCCTTGAATATGAAATGCAGCACGAACCAAAACAGTGTGCAACTGAGCATAGCAAAGTGGTACCTCGTTTTGCTCGATCCGAGAGTTGAGGTTTTGAATCCGAGAATTAATTTCGACGTTGCCCGCGAGCAGAGCAGGCATTCATTCGACGGGGGGGGGGGGCTACGGACGACCGCAGGTATTAAAAAAATGTCCAGGCTCGAAGCTAGGTGCAAATAATTTTCTATCTGATCGTCGGCCGCAGTCAGCAGCTGCACTCGGCAATCGGTCACATTCAGCAGGAAGCTTCTAGAGCAGGCGACTACGCCTGCATCTGACGTCGTTATCGAGATCGGCGACATTTCGCCTTTGTGATTACCGGAAAGAAAAACGCAGGCTGGCACTCCCGGTTTCGCAAACTAGGCGGATTGGCCGCTGTTGGCTCGACCAGTGACGTAGCTCCGGTAACTACATAGGGTTAGGGTGCAGCCGAGATCAGTCGAGTCACCTGTGCAGAGGATAATTGTAGCGAGTAGTAGCGTGCCAACTCAGCCCTTCCCACGGAGCGATTACGTACCTCGTGTCCGTGGGTGTACGCACGCTGGACAATTCAGGTGAGCCAGATACCGATTCCCAGCCAGAGTCGAACGGGTAGCCCGACCGCTATCATAAAGTGTAAACTATTCGATCGTGTAATCCAGCAGCGCCGGTTTAGCCCAGTGGTTCAGATGCTCGATTTTGACGACCGAAGTAAGGCGTATGCATTCGATGACCGAGGTCGTGGGGTTGAGCCCTGTGGCAGGCGTACAGCACTTGAACTATGGTATATATATCTCTTAGTGCTAAACAAATAAACTATGTTAATATATTGATTTAGCTGACTGCCAAGGTCTCGCCGTACAAATGACGGCATACCTGACGTCGCTTGAGTGGAATATTTCTAGGCGCAGAGGACATTTTGTGTGTCACCAATGTTCTTGCCTAAGAATAGGCATGGAGGGGTGTGTGGGAGCTAGTTAATCTTAACTCGCGCCTAGCGCACTTTCATCATTGCCTTGCTCATCGCTCTGTCGGATAGGATTGTCTTTTTTTAGGGGATGGCTTCTCCTTAATTCCACTAGGTTCCACTAGACATGCATCGTACTCGGCTAGGAACTTGAGTAGCAATCGCCAGCTTAATCGTACAGCGCTAGCCGCTAGCAGACCGCCTCCGGAATGATGGAGTTTGGACGGTGGAGATCACTCTCACGAAATTTTGCCTATACACTTGTGACCGCTGTGACCGTGAGCTGTGCGCCTTTCCACCGCTCGATGAGTAGGGAGTTTTTCCTCCGCAATTAGAAAGGGCTAGCAAGCGAGCTATCAGTAGCGGCCAAACGAGATTCCTTCAATGACATCAGGCAGCGCTGACTCAAGATCTCGGCGTAAGAAGGCGTTGAAAAGGCTGGTCATTGTCCACTGCCGCAGTGTCACGGAGCAGCCGCGCTGTTCAAGCAAGCCAGGCGGTTCTCTCTCCTAGAAGAGCACGACCTGCGACGCCCTCCCGCTGCCGCTGCTTCTGCCGACGCAGCTGCCGCTGCCGAAGTTGCAACCGCTGCATCCGCCGCCGCTACTGCGAAAGTGCTCCAGACTGAGCGCGCTTCTCTTTTCTGCGGTAGGCGCTCGCTCTACGTGGCCTTGCCGCCTACACTACGATCTCTTGAGTTGCCGAAAGTCGCTCGCGCCCGGCGGACCGCGATGGGATGCAAATCGGCGCTTGCCATTGACCTTTCAGGGCACCTCGTGGGAAGGCACGTGCCGCGGTCGGTACAGCAGCGGCCGGTCTCTAGTTTAGATCTGTGGCGGTGCGGGGAGGCGAGCGGCAGATCGAGGCCCTTCGATGCTGCGCTGCCTAGCCATCGAACCGCCGGCTTTGGCTCGATGACATGCCTGCTGCCTACACCGAGTATATCGAATGCTTGTTGTTTACTAAAACTCGAGCCCCGTTAATTTTTCCGCATCTAAGACATTTGGCCAGATAACAGCGACTACTTCTGTATACTGTCGCCGCCACCGTCGTCTTCGCTGTCGGCAATCGCATCCTTTAGCAGTACAGATTCTGTCGCTTGTTATTAAGGAGATATCGGAGATAGAGTCTGGACCCTCCACTCGTGAAGCGGTCGAGGGTGGATGTTGCACCGGAGCGACACAGGGCCGCCGCGACGAACTCGCTCTTTAGCCAATCGCCGTCTCTAATCTAACGGAGCTGAGCCACCTCGATAAACGACTTTTCATTTCCTCTCGACGGCATATCTGTCAACCTCGTCCTTATTCTCCTGCTGACTTAAATTGGTCGCGCGAATAAATATAATCCTTCATTCACGTTTCCATTCGAACTGCCGTCTAGCGAGGCGATGCACGATGGGTCTTCTTGCGTACTCCGTACCGGCTTAGCGATCGAGCAGCTGGCGCTCGCGACCTCGGAGGTGCAGCGCGAGCGGCTCTAAAGACGCCGCGGGGCTGCGTGGGCATGTGCTGCTGCTCTTCTGGGCTTTGCTGCCTTTGCCCTCTGCTACCGCTGCAGCCGGACAAGCTACGTCGCTCCCCTTCGCTCGCTCATCGCGTGGGAGCGGCGGCGGAGAGAGCGGCTCTCGGGCGCGATGCACCCTCACCGCCATTTTGCTTCAGCTAGACACTGTAGTCGCAGCTTAGAAAAGCGGAGCGAGACGAGACGATTAAGAGAGCCGACGAACTGTGTGTTGGATGAGAGCGTCGCAAAAAGCGTGAGGCGTGGCGAGAGTCCGACGACTCGCGGGGATGCTGAGCGAAGCCTCTTTGAGCGAGTCCGAGCGTTCGCGGACGTTCCGTCTGCAAAAAGCCGCCGGAGAAAATGCATTTATAATCTACTGGCGAAACGAATAAGTCACCGCAAGTCGTTTCCAAAAAAAGCACGACTATATAAAGAAACGACAAACTGGAGAATTGTGGGGGGGGGTCTAATGGATTCCTAACTCGGTGCCTAGTTGCACTGGCTAAAGATTGTTCGTAACTGTACCGTAAAATACCGTATGGCAGCAATCTATCTTGTAAGTACAACTGAATTGATAGCCGTGGGCTATCTTCTAGGTGTACACTCTACAATTTTAGTGACGCTGTTAATGTGCAAATGGGTTGACCTGACGGTCTGGTGGGTTCACGGATACAATCTGACGTTTTTTTAAGGGCAGTCAAATATTCATATACGACAATAAAAAACCTAGGTAGCAACTTGATAATTTATCTCGGAATTGACGCGAAGGGAAGAAACGCGTTTTTCGTTTCATGAATCGCTCTAAGAAGATTTTAGCGAGCGTCGAGCGTGTGCCGCCGAGCATGACCGCCGCAGCACTCGGCATCGAACGAGGGTTTCCTGACCGTGCCAGCTAAACGACCGCGACGGATCGTTAATACAATCACTGCTCACCGCTAGAATGCCAGGTATAAATCAGTTGAGACCTGAGACCTCTGGGCACCCGGTGTGCTCATCCGGTGCTCACCCGTCTCTAGTCCCGATCACACCAGAAAGCGACTGAAGGAAGGCCGCAGCTGCCACTGTTGAACGAGGACGAGCCGATGACGTGTCGCCGCCGCCATTGCAGATGTCGCCACTGCTGCGCAAGTGATCCAGATTTCGCCCACTTCCCGAGTGAGGGAGCGAGTGAGTCTTGCTTCTGCTGGAAAATCAGTTTCATTTTCAACTTTTGTTTTCAGCTCCTTGCTGCTCCGGCAGGCGCAGCGTATGCCAGGACGTCGCACGACTGCGCCAGGCAAGCATTTAGGCCGGATTAGACGGGCTTCCTCGCCACTTTCCTCCGAAATTTGTGCCCTCCACTGTCCTTCTAAACAGATTTTGGCCCTGCGCATCGGCGACTGAAGGCTCGATGCTTATTTGCATCGTGTGTACAGCCGGGTGAGATTCGCCCAAGTCACGAATGGTGCCATGTACCGTGTAGTAGAACTTGTCACAGCGAGCAAGCAAGACCGGCGGCGGCAGGCAAATTTCTCGGTCGGAAATTCGGCAGCTGTCGGCTGGTCAAGTTTGAGCCAGTCGTCGAGTCGAGAGCTCGCCAAACCGCTGAAGGTTCAGAAAGTGAATCGACGCGCTCGCCATTGGAGCAAAAAATAGAGCAGCTAATGCCGTCGAGGCGGGCTTTGGCAAGAATTTTACTCGGAAAGCGCGGGTCAGAAAAACAGCCGGCCACGCCGCCACCGTCACCTGAGCGCGACTGCCCCCATTCCGCTGGCGCGGCCGGCACGATCGGGTTTTGATCACCCGCAGAGAAAACAGGCGGCCGCCGTTCCGCTGTAATTGTTGCGACGCAGGGACGCAGCTCTCCTCTGCATCGCCGAGGCTTCTGCTTCGGCGATGCAGCGCTAGCAGCAGAAGTCGAACAAGCGGCAGGCCACTCTCTACCGAAAGAGAGTGGCCGTCGTCGCGTTCTGCTCGAGAGCCATGGCGCTCTTCGGTTGCCGCCGTTGCGACTGCTTGCCGTTTTACAATGCAGCCCCGACCGGCGGCAGAGGTTCGAGCCCTGCGCCTGCGGAGGCTACCCGGGGCAGGTCAAACGGGCAGAAGATAGGAATCTACGCTCTACGTCATTATGTCTTACAGGGCTTTAAATGTAACCTGCGGCGAATGTATCTATTTACATCGAATCTAATCGGCACAGCAGCGACCGACGTGTCTCCTGTTTCATCTGCACGAAATTTAGGTGTACTGTTCCAAAGTCACCCGTCACAAGGTGATCTCTTCGCGTCCACAGTCGTCTGCCTACTTTCAGCTCCATAACGTTGCTGACATTCGGGCTTGCCTACACAGGAATGCTCCGTCAAAATTGGTCCGATGCATTTTTGACATCTCCTCTCGGCTTCTGTAACTCGCTGCTTGCTGATAATAATAATAATAATAATGTACTTGATAAAGCGCCCTCAGAGAACTCAATCTCTTTCTAGGCGCTTTACATTTGCTGCAAAGGGAAATGCAATTAAATGGTAAGTAAATCTGATCTTCCGGCGTGTGCAATCAAGAGCTCACAGCTGGTGCAAAACTCTGCAGCTAGGCTTACCTGCCGTGAGTGTCGCGGTTGCCACGTCACACCACTTCTTGCCGATCTTGACCGGCTCCCAATCCAGCAGCGCATCGACTTCAAGGTTCTGTAATAATAATAATAATCATAAAAATAATACATTTGCATAGCGCTCTCAGAGAACCGAATCTCTTTCAAGGCACTTTACAGATGCTTTATAGAAAGCATTCCCAAATGATGAGCGGCGGCAGCAGGCAAAGTCTAAGCAGGTACATGCACACGAAGAACGAATCACAAAGACTGTCACTCATTTTTAGACCCCTTCATTCTATGGCTCCAGCATACCTATCGGAACTACTCACAAACCAGCCTGGGCATCGTGCCACCCGCTTTTCTGAATTAAATTGTTTAGCTAGACATTGCACTGACCTCTAATCCTCTGGTGACCGTGCCTTTTGTGTGTGTGCTCCCAAAGCCTGGAACTCACTTCCGACAAAAATCGCGACATCCCCGACTCCTTTCTTTCGCAGACTCGGAGCTTTCGAAGCGAGCGCTCGACTCTCGCTCGCTCCGAGCAAGAGTCGAGCAGAGTGATGGCCGGAAGAGGAGCGCCGCGCTACAGCGTGTGGCTGAGGCTCTGCACGCTCGCACCGTCCTCTCGGTTGGTGGCGCAATATTATGTTCTTAAACTGAAATATTCTTAAAGTGAAAGTAGGAGAAACTTAAGGGTTGACTTGTCGATATCCAAAATAAAGAAACAAAATGCGAGCGGAAGTGTCAACATAAATTGAACTGAAGAGGAAAAGTACGGAGCGGAAGCGAGAGAGGGCGTGTCTTGGATGGCTGCTCGATCGTGGCCATCTTTAGGCTTGTAAGGTCGTGCTCGCACTGCTTCAGCTCGCAGATGATCAGTTACATCAATCGCGAGCTACCTTTAGCTGGATCGCGTGCAGTTTAACTTTGAGATAAGAGTCGGCTACTCAAAAAGTCAGCCGCCCAACGTTTTCCTTAGCTCTTCTTCTGATATCTGTGTCTTAGCTTGGCAGGCAGTAAGGCGGTTTACGTCATGGCCAAGTACTTGCGTTCAGTTCACGCAGCAGCCAAATCTTTGCATACTAAGCACGTGGACACGATGCTGCATGCATACAGAACACGCCCGAAGATAGACCATTTTCCACCGATGCCGCCGCCGCAGCCGCCGCTCCGTCCAGTGCCACTGGACGGAACTGGCCCCGTACGAAGGGCTGGTTACAGCCACCTAGTCAGGTGGGCGCGAGCGCACCCTGCACGCCGGCCTGCGTGGTTTGCTTCGAAATCTCGGAAATCCTCTCGAGCGGCGACGAGCGGCGGTAAGTGCCCAGGTCAAATAAGTGCCCAGCGAGCGATTACCGGAAGAGTAAAGACTCGGTCCGAGTGACGACGCGAAAGGCAGATGCCGTAGTGCGTCTCTGAAACTCGTGTCCGAAGCTAACCAAAGTGACTGCCCGCATCATGTGGGAGCTCTGCTCGCTGGCACCGGGCACTGGGACGCGGGCACCGGGACGCGGGCAGAAGCAGAAGCGACAGGAAGCAAATATCGGGACCGCGAGCGAGTCACAGATGGAGCTTCGCGGACACGAGCGCTTCAGCCTGCTGCTGCTTCATCTTCGGTTGGCGGGGTTCGGGGGCGGTAGAAAATGGATGTGGCTACAGGTGCATCCGGAATTTCGAGGTGGGACACGCACTGGGATCTTGAACAGGATTGGCTACTCTGACGAGCTGAAAGGGCGCGTCGAGTAGATAATAATAATAATGATAATACATTTGATACAGCGCCCTCGGAGAACTCGAGAAGTAAGCTAAGAGTCAGCGGTTTACGTCATGACCAAGTACTTACGTTCGGTTGATTTGCTGCGAAAGACGCACGATCGAATGGTTAGTGGTAGCATGCTCAATCACAACAAGTACAACATGGTTAGGGGTGACATGCACAGGGTCGATATCGCACGGCACGCCCTATCCCGGGTACGTCCAACAACCCTCCCCCCGGACCACAGGACCCCTTCAGTGCGGCCCCCCTCGCCAGGCGCAAGCGCTTGGATACGAATGAAGTGCATATCCAGCTGGCGTATTGGGAGCAGCTACTCAGCTCGAGCGGGGCTCGCTGTGCCTCGAGCGGGGCTCGCTGTGCCTCGAGCGGGGCTCACTGTGCCTCGAGCGGGGCCCGCTGTGCCTCCTCGCACGTTCGCACGTCTCTGCCAGGTCACGAGGCGCTTTCGGTAGATACGAAACTCCGCGGCCACGCTTGTCCGTCGTGAGCGCTGCCACCGGCGCCGCCGGCGCCGAGACAATGCTCACCTGTCGTCTGCACTGGCTCTCCGTCGCTCACAGTGCTGCATCGACTTGAAGGCTGCGGCGCTCGCTTTTAGGTCCATTCGTTCTCTTGCTACAGAATACTTATCCGAAATACTTCGTGGCCAGTCTTCACATCTTCGTAGCCGGGCTTCACATCGCGAGCCACCCGCTCGACTAACCGCGGTCGTTTGGTCGAGTCTTTAACGAACTTCTAATCCTGTGGAGACCTTGCCTTCAGTGGCAATAATGCTTGCAAAGCGTTTATCCACTCCTAACTGAGACCACATCCCTCAAATTGACGACGTTAAAAAACAAGCTAGAAGCTCACGGGCTCCTCGCTGACTTCACTCTGTCCATGCATTCATCTTGTCCATCGCGTGCTTTTGGCATGCCGAAATTGCCAATTTTATCACCATGAAGAGATTAAAAGAGATTTGCTTCTCTTAGCAGGGCGCTATGCACTTTTTAACATTATTATTATTACAATGTTAAAAAAGGCGATGAAGATAAAGAAGTATAAGAATAAGATGTAGATCAGTGGCAACCTTCCTAATGCCGCAACCCTTTAATACAGTTCCAAATGTTGTGGTGACTCCAAACCACAAAATTGTGCGCAAAATGTGGAAATGCGTGTTTTCGGACGGTCTTAGGCGACCTCTGTGAAAGGGTCTTTCCACCTCCTAAGGGGTCGCGACCCACAGGTTGAGAACCGCTGATGTAGATGAAGCCTTCCCAACTTTGTAGAGAATAATGATCAATATTATCTTTATTATTCCCTCAAAATTTGCGATGGCTTTATCTAAGCAAACATCCGGTGTCGATGAAAAGCCCAAGTTCAAGGATGCAGACCCGACCACCGTAGCCGCTACCATAAGGCGAGTCCTTCGGCACGCTGAACTGTCGTGCGGCCTTCCGCCGCGTGGGGGCGCTCTGCGACTTGCCAGTGAGTGAAGAGTGCATCTAAGACCTCTGGGTCGTGACACGAACGTGACGCCCCAGAGCGCCAGCCAGCAGACGAGGTACGCGAGCGAGCGAGCACCCGCCGCGCCTACGCGGGTCCTACCTCGTGCGCAGGCGCACTCGGCTCCGCTCTGCTGCTACGTAAGTCTCGCTGTCGTGCCGACCGGGGTCGTCTATTCGAAATCGACGGCGGCTGCTGCGGCAGGCTTTAGTGCAGCACAGGTGCGCTGCTTCAAATTCTGTCGGAGGGATATCCAGGGCCTCCTCGCGCCACGAGCGCCGCGGGCTAAACCTGGGCTACGGTAGTACGGTGCGGCCCCCTCTCCCCCGGCTGTCTGTTCGAAGGAGCGAAGCTTAGTGTGCCAGCGCTATGGCGCTATCGAGGAGAGTTGAATGTCAAAATTAGCAGTAATCGCTGGTGACTTTTTCGTTAAAAGTGCACAGCATCTCCTCTGCGTCTCCTAGCTGCTGCAGTCGAGCGCTTCCTTCCCGAGCAGTCGGCGCGGCAGCTCGAGAGACCTGCAGGGTTGTGCACCGTGACCGGCTCAAAGTGTCTCAAAGAGGTGGCAGAGCAAGCCGGGAAGCTTGTGGGTCAGCCGCATATAGACGCCCGGTCACGGGGGGGGGGTGGCATTCGTCAGCGTCGAGTGGGCCTATCGCATTTCGGGTGGGCCTATCGCTTTAGGTACACCAGGTTAGGCGGTTGCTTTCACGACCTTGGTCCCGAGGTCGTGGGTTCAATTCCTGCGTTGGGCGATTCTTTATCGCCGCTGCAAGCAGTGGTGATAGCTGTAAAGGCTCTTCTGTCGCTATACAAAAGAGGCTTTTTAATCAGCTAGGATTTATTTATTTCATATGCCAGAGTGCAGGGCACCCCGTCTTGTCGCTCCGGTCGATCGACTACGACCTTGCAGAGCCTTGCTGTACGCTTTCTGCAAATTGACGACTTTCGCACGATTCGCAGGGTCAATGAAAGCTTGCTAGTGATTGGCAGTCACGATTGACTTGGCCAAGTACGAGCCAGTTCTCCCTCTTTCCGTCTTTCTTATCTTCCCTCTCGTTGAGCTACCTACCTCTCTGCTTACCCTTTTCTGTTCGTCTGTCTGTCTTTTTTCTCCCCCTCCCGCTCTCCTTCTCTCTCACTCTCTTCTCGTGAAAGACCCCTACTTCAACCCTTCCATTTCTCTTGCCCCCTACATTCTCTATTTCCTCCCCCCTCTCTCTCTCTCTCTCTCTCTCTCTCTCTCTCTCTCTCTCTCTCTAGAGCTGAATCGGCCTATTTCACCGGCTCACCACTTATCTGTCCACGGAAATTCACCTTTTGCTCTTGCTCTCACTTCTCGCTCTCTCTTTTTTCGCGCTATGCTGTTTCTCCGAACTCTTGATATTTTCTCCTTTTTTGTCTCTCTCCCCCTCTCTAGCCCGCATCCTTTTTTTCTCACGTCTCTTTTCGCACTCCCCTCCCGTTCTTTGACTTCTCGTCTCCTTCTTTTCCGTCTTTTTTCGGGGACCCTTTCCTTCTCTTCCCCTTCTCTTCCCCTTCTCTTCCCCTTCTCTCCCCCTTCGCTTCCCCTTCGCTTCCCCTTCGCTTCCCCTTCGCTTCCCCTTCTCTTCCCCTTCTCTTCCCTTCTCTTCCCTTCTCTTCCCCTTCTCTTCCCCTTCTCTCCCCCTTCTCTTCCCCTTCTCTTCCCTTCTCTTCCCTTCTCTCCCCCTTCTCTTCCCCTTCTCTTCCCCTTCTCTTCCCCTTCGCTTCCCCTTCGCTTCCCCTTCGCTTCCCCTTCGCTTCCCCTTCGCTTCCCCTTCGCTTCCCCTCTTTTCTTGGCCACATCGGTCTTTCCCTTCCTGCTTTTCCCTCTCACGACTGGAGCTGAGCCATCTGCTTTCAGCTTCTTAGCGTGTGGAGTGCTCAGAGCTTGTGCTACGGTTTTGCCTGACAAAGGACTTACGTGTCTCGTTGGACAGTGGGAGTGAACCTTGGCCTCCAACACCAACGGTGGACATCTGAACATCTGCCTCGGAAAGCGGTCTCGCGAGAACGCAGTGCAGACCCACGCCATTGGCTATCGCTTCTCTCCTGATAATGGCGGAATACGTCGCCGATCGTTCAGTCACTCCGTGTCAGCTGAGGTGAACGGGGGAAACCATTTCTATTGCAAGTATTAGGTCTTGTATATCTGCAAGCTTGATTAAAACAACCAGTGATAAGCCAAACGCCTCCTCATAGGAATTCCCAATGTTCAGCTGCGATCATTAGCTGCAAGCAGTGAATCAAAAGCGTTTGACACAGGCATGCATCGACTTTTCATATTGCAATGTACTGCATCGCCGTCTGTAACTGGGTGATTTTTCTCTAGCGTACTCAAAGTCTGAGCGGCTTTTTATATGCATATGGTAGCCATCAGAGTTCGTCTTATGCAACACAGAGAAAGTGAGAAACATTGCTGTGCTAGGAGGACAGTTGATTAAAGGAGTAACATGAAAGAAGCAGCTCAAGACGGCTGGAAAGAATGTGTCAAAACTATATGTGGGTGTATTTGGTGATTGCTTTCTGTTGAAATATTGTATTTTTAAGCCCTATCCCCCACTACGACTTCATGTTGGATATCTGACCAGGAATAGAGCTAATTAATGCAATGGCTAGTCAAAGATCTTCATAATAATAATGATAAGAACGCTGTAAGGGAACCACATCTTTCTTTCTAGGCACTTTACTGTAAAGGAATAATAATAATGATACAATTGATGAAGCGCCCTCAGAGAACTCAATTTCTTTCTAGGCCCTTTGCATTTGCTGCAAAGCAAACACGATCGAATGGTGAGTGGAATCATGCTTGATAAACAACATGAATAACAGGGTTAGGGGTGACATGCACAGGGTCAGCATGCAAATGTGGTTAGTGGCAGCATGCACAGTGTCAGCACGCATAAGTACATAAAGGACGAATCACAGGGACCCACTAAATGCTGTCATATATAGGTGCATTTTTAATTTCTTTTTAAATGTGGTAAAGTCAGGGATTTTGTGACGCAATTCGGGAGTGAGTTCCAAGCTTTAGGAGCATACGAACTAAATGCACGGTCTCCAAAGAATTTGAGGTTTGTACAAGGTATAGGTAAACAGTTAGTTTCAGAAAATCGGGTGGTACGATGCTTAGCCTGGTGGGGGAGTAGATCTGATAGATCGGCTGGAGCCAAAGAATGAAGGGACCTACAAGTGAGCGACAAACCTTGAAGGAATAATGTCAATTGGGTAGTGACGGCATGCACAGCATCAGCATGCATAAGCACACAAAAGAAAAATGCAAGTGAAGCTAAGCACACGCTGTGCGGAAAGGGTGGGTGATTAGCTTTCTTTTAAAATTTCGACAAATCTTACAATATCTGGACGTCAGTCGGGAGTGAGTTTTAAGCTTTGGGAGCATACAAAAAATGGCCCAGTCCCCTAAGGTATCAAGATTGTTACGAGGCACAACTAAGCGACCCAAGTCAGAAGAGAGGGTGATACGATACCTACACTGTTTAGGAAGTAATTCGGATAGGTGAGGCTGAAGCAAGATGACGAAGACCAAAAAGTGAGTGAGAAGATTAGAGTAATAGTAATTTCTATCAGTAGTAAAAAATAATATATCTTAAAATTAACATTAATTTTTACTTGTATTATTAATAATATAAAATATTATATATTTTTTTTATATTAATATATAATAAAAGCAATATAAAATAATAATTATAATATATACTATAAATATATATATATATATTATATTTAATTAATTTATATTAAGTAAATAATTAAGTTAAAAGTAAGGAAATTAAAAGTAGGGAAATAATTAAGTTAAAAGTAAGGAAAAGTAATAGAAGAGTGAGAGAAACCTTTAGGTCGATACGCTGCTTAACATGGAGGCTTAACTTGCAGCTCGGTGTGAAGTAGCGTAGTGAAGTTAGGTTACTGCAGCACCAGCGACAGAAAAGCCTGGCTTCTGAGTTTTAAACCCACTGCAAGCGCCTTTCTGCACACAAGCCGTAAGATCGACCTGCAAGTAGACAGCGACAGCGACAGCAGTAGAGAAGGAATGCCAAACAATGCGTTGATCCACTTCGATTAGGTATTCCCTCTTAAGAAGACCCGAGTTTTTTGCAAACTTGTTTGGCTGAAAGTAGGCAGACTTGACTGTAGATCTGACTTGGTCGTCTAGTGAAAGGTCATTTTTAGGACAGAACGCCCGGATCTTGGGCGTATGCCAGAGGAGATGAGCTGGCCACGCCCAGTTTGAAGGGTAGGCTTTCCAGTTTACGAGTAGTACTATTTTTCCCATGGCAGTCAGTTGGTTTTATCGCCGCTCAACTTATGAAGGTTTGCAACCATCCACGAGTGAAACTTAGCACGAAATGGGAGTCCTGACTTGCTGACATGGAATCGCTTAAGGAGATGGTTGATAGTAGTCGGCACCAGCTTTAAGATTGGGTCTTTGAATCCAAGAAATTCAATTCTACTCACCCCCTTATAAAGAATCCGCAGTTGCTTTCGGCTGACCTCTTACGTACTTACCGAAAAGCAATGTCTGTGTGAAGTTTTTAGATAAAGGATAATCATTTTGCTTCGGCTGTGCTGAAAGCTTAGCATACATACTGTGGCTGGTGTGCTTGTATCGTAATTTCACGTCGGCTTTCATTCAGCAATTGCAGTCTGAAATCCATTCCATGGCTTCTCGCCACTCAACACTTCCAGCTCATCGTTCTTATTAAACTTTTGCAGTCCTCCCAGTTCTTCCTTCGTGCGACCAGTGCTAGGTGTCCTCTACTTCCTTCCTCCCCCTTCAACTCTTATCCTTCACCTCTTTTCTTTTCTTTTTACTGACACCGACATGCGCACGAAGGTGCCTCAAATGCAAAAATGTCATCAGATCATTTGGATTTTGTGCTTTTTTTCCGAATGATTGCAGTTACAGCCAGACTTATCTAGAGACACGAAACCTCTTGATGCAGCCTCTCGGCACTAATCAGGCCGGCTGGCTGCTAACCCCGCTAGGAATCAAACGACGGGCCATCTCTGCTAGAAGTTTGAGGCGCAAGAGTCCAGCTTTGGGAATCAACAGAGAACTGACTGCAAGTGGTGGCGCCACTTGGATGCGAATCAGCTGCTCATTCTTGAGGCGAACAGACAAGTCTCCGATCTCGTCTTTAAAGTAGGGCAATTGGGGAAACAGTGAGCCTGCAGCAGCCGTTGACAGGATTACGATAGAAAAGGTTTCGCTCACTATGGAAGGTGGCAGCCGGGATTGAGAGACAATGAGCCGAGAAATGCGAGATCGTCGCTTCCCCCATTCCCCTGACGGCGGCTCTGAGCTCTAGCCATCCAGTTTCTCTGACTGGGAAGAAAAGCTCGGTTTTTCATCTTTAATTGCCTTAATTGCGTTGTTTCACACGCGAGAACGCATCGCGGCTTCGCGCCGCTGCGCCGTCTTGCAGAGTTCCCCTTAAAAATTCTCCAGACTAGCTAGCTTTATTCTCGAGCGTCAGGGTGTCCCGAAGGCAGGAGCCAGCGCCAAGGCCCGGGTCTCGAGCTGCGGGAAATCCACTCGCGTAATCAGCCTCATTTACACATGAAAAAATAAACGTGTTTGGCAGGTTATTTTTTTAAGCGTTTGAACATCAGGTGTCTGAAGTGGGGCTAGAAAACGCATCCTGCCATTCCGGTCAAGTAGGAGCTCTCTATTTCTAAATATTTATTTTGTCTATGCTTCCTCAAGCGAATGCCAGAGGAACCAGTCGAACTGAGGCAACCAACCATGGAAGATAGCGGTCTCTTTCGTCGGTGGTATCATCCGCTGGGCTTTTGACCGGTCGCGAAATTTCATGAATGGAACGCCCCATTCAGTTTTGCCTGCGGCAGACAAACTCCACCGCAGTCGCGTCCGGGTCGACAGTGCTGCTCCGATCAAGCGCTTGCTGACAACATTTACAGTTGCAGGTGACCGAGCTGCCAAAAGCAGCGAGCCGCCGCCGCCGCCGGTCGAAGGGCCTCTCACCAGACTCCCGCGACCCAGTTAGCAGTTAAAGCTGGCTCCGCGGTGCGCCAAGGCCAGGTGCGAAAGAGACGGGACACGTTCGAAGTCTCGAGCTCGCGTCCGGTGAGCTTCGCTTTGGAGGCATTCTTTCGTAAGTGTCGATTGATGGCTGACTCCCTGGCGGCTGTTGGCTAACCTCGCTGGCCGTCTCTCATAATATTTATTCACTGGCCCCAGTGAGGTCCCCGCTTGCTTACCGTTTCTTGACCGCTTTAAAGAAGTATTAAGAGCTGCAGTAAGTGGCTGTCCGGAGTAAGCAAACGTGATCCCTCGCCAGTTCAAGTAGTCGGGGCCTCGGGCACGGGTAGGTTGTTTGATGCCACGTGACTTAGCGGCAGCAGTCTTCGGTGGTTCGGCCGCTCAGTTTATCGACTTCCAAGTTGCTCTCGCGTTATTACTTCTGTTCAGCGGCTACAATTTGCATCTTTTTCGACGAGTTCATGACACTGTCCACGGTTCTGCATGCAATCATTCTGATTAGGGTCAGCAGGAAATTAGTCCAGAGTACCCGGCACTTTCCGGTAACCTCACCCTTCGCGAGGTCGGCAGCCAGCAACGAAATGTCTCGGAGGGAAAACGAGGAAAAAAAAGGAGAGAAGTGATTCGCACTCACGTCTTTACCGATCATACAGTGCATGCCAGTTTACCAGTCAAAGGACTCTGCCCGTCCAAAGGCCAAGGGCATCTCGAGCGCTCGTCCGTGCACGAACGTGTCGTGGCAGGCTCCGCATGCGTGGCGCCAATAGCAATGGAACGGTCGGCGATTGCGAATGGCAGAAGAGAGGTGCGGTGCGGTCATTTCTGAGCCGGATCGTGGGAAAAGTTCTCTCGCGCGCGCACAGTTTAGCGATCCTGGCCGTGAGTTCAGCAGTAGGCATGAAAGGATTGCCCGGCACAAAGGGGACGGCAGCTGCCGAGGCTCTGCTACCGGTTCACGTCTCCGCTGCTGCTGAATTGGCTGATCCGTCACTTTTACTGAGGATGAAAGAATGCTGCTTAGCGGGACTCGTGAGTATTAACCAAATCCACCGCTGCTCATGCATGAAGTGAGCTATAATTAGGACTTCAATTTCGCTGAGAAATGCTGGTTAGACGATCTCCTAGCTCGGCTAGAGGTGCGGTAACTTGACTGGTTCCGCTTACTGAAATACTAGACAATACAAAAAGGAGTTTATTTCGGTTTGGCTGCTGTTTTTTAAATGAATGGTGTCGTGGCCACGACATGCCTGCATGCATTTCAGTCCCGTTAGGAAGCGGCTGTGCTATGTCGCCCGACCGCCAAGCTCCGCGCCTCGAAGCCTGCTGCGCATAGATACGATTCAGAAGCTGCAGCTAGCCGGTGACACAATCTGACTCGGTATTAAATAAGAACGATTGGAATTCAAATTTCAGACGACAACGATGACTTCAGAAACGAAGTGCACTTCCGGTCTTGCTCATCTTTGAGGTTCTGCATGAACTGGCGCCATAACTCCCCACAAAACTAACTCCTCAGAATGGCCGGACAAGGCATCGGCGTTGGAAAGCCTGAAACCTGTATGGAATGCAGCCGCAGAGGGAGCTTAAATCCTACGGGAATATGTGTACACCGTCAAAAACCTAAGGATGCTGGCAGTATGCTCTGCTGCAAAAAACGCTCAAGAGCAGTATGAGAGAATGCGCAGGATTCAGTATGCTGCAACGGCAATTATACTTGCCGGTTGTCAATAGACTCGATAACGATGTAATATCTCGCTCTAATAATAATAATAATAATGATCATGCATTTGTAGAGTGCCCTCAGAGAACTTGATATCTTTCTAGGTACTTTGCAGATGTTGTAAAGTAAGCATGATCAAATGGTAAACGCTATCGTGCACAATATCAACAACCATAATATGGTTAGAGGTAACGTGTCATTACATGTAAATACGATAAGTGGTAATACGCATAGTTCAGCATGCATAAGAAAACAAAGGAAAAATCACAAGTACCCAGAAAATGATGCCAGGAGCTGGTGCGTTTTCAACTTCTTAAATCTCGTCAAGTCGGAATGAAGTGACGTCAGTCGGGAGTGACTTCCAGGCTTTGGGGGCTTATGAATAAGGCACGGTCTCCAAAGGATTTGAAGTTAGTTCGTGGCCGAGCCAAGCGACTCGAGGAAGAAAAGCGGGTGGCTAGACGCCTGTTTTGGCAGTAATTCTGATGGGTAAGCTGGAGCCAGAGAATGAAAGGGCCTAAAAGTGAGCGACAGAACCTTGAAGCGCCGCTGGATTGGGAACCGGTGCAGGCCGGCGAGGAATGGTGTGATTTGGTATTTGTGACGCCAACGACCGACAGGGCTAGCTGCGAAGTGTTGCGCCAACTGTAAGCGCCTGATTGCACAGGCCGGTAGACCAGCTAGTAGTGAGTTACAGAAGTCAAGACGGGATGTCATTAATGCATGGACCAATTAGGACGCAATATCCCTGTCTAAACAGGCCCAAATTTTAGCTATGTTATGTAGCTGCAAGTAGGCAGACTTGACTGCGGAGTTGATGTGGCTGTCTTGTGAAAGGTCACTCTGGAACAGGACACCTAGATTTCGTGCAGATACAATAGGAGATTTTCTAGCAGAGCTGATTTTGAGTGTTAAGCCTCCCAATTCCTGAATCACTCTTGGTTTGCCCATAAATAGTAAAGTGGTTTATCATCATTCAATTTAAGAAAGCTTGCTGCCATTTACGTGCGGATGTCAGCTCTGGGTCTTAACTATGCCTTAAGATGTTCCTACTAGGACTGAAGTGGGAAATTCTTTATTGCCTGCCATCTAAAAGTTTGGTAATAGCCACCTAGGCTCTTCTTAATTAATCTTTATTCTTTATAATTCTTAATTATTATTAATATTCTTCTCTTCTTAACAGGCTCTTCTTCGATTACACAATGAGAAGTAGAGCTGCGCTTGCTCTGGTTTGGTTTAGCGGTTAAAGTGCTCGCCCCGACCAAGGTCTGACTGAGGTCGTGGGCTCGAGCCCCGAGGCATATGTGAAGCGCCTGAATAGAGATTAAGTTCTCTTGGGGCGCTATATAAATGCATTATATATATATTTTTATTTAGCTCTAGACCTGAATCATCTGTGTCAGGAGCCACTGACCTTTAGAATTGTATGACCAGTGGCAGCTAACATTGAGTTAGATACCTTTATGACCCTTGTTAGCAACTATTAGGCCGTACGTGTACGAACTGTGTCAGCTACTATACATGTATGACATCTACTCTCCCACCAGGCTAAGCATCATACCACTCGCTTTTCGGAATCTAATCGTTTACCTATAGCTCGTACGAGCCACAAATCCTAATCGTTTACCTATACCTAGTACGAACGAACCTCAAATCCTTTGGAGACCGTGCCTTTAGTACGTACGTTCCCAAAGCCTGGAACTCACTTCCGACTTGCGTCAGGACATCTCCTGACTTGACCACATTTAAAAGAAACTAAAAACGCATCTGTTTATCACAGCATTTAGTGGGTCCCTGTGATTCGTCCTTTGTGCGCTTATGCGTGCTGACACTGTGCCTGCTGCCACTAACCATATTTGCATGCTGACCCTGTGGATGTCACCCCTAACCATGTTTGCTTGTTGTCAATGAGCATGCTACCGCTAACCATTCGATCGTGCTTCCTTTGTAGCAGATGTAAAGTGCCTAGAGAGAGATTGAGTTCTCTGAGGGCGCTTTATCCAATGCATTCTTAGTATTATTAGTATGACTAGTTTCGGCTACCATTGAGCTTGCTGTACGTGTATGATCCCGCTAGATACCTTTATCTTTATTTTATTTTTCTTGTGTAGAGATCAAGGTCTTGCGCTTACGTATCAGTGCTCAAAATGGTCCGTAAGTTAATATTAGTTATTGATAATCCATCGCCTACTTGGCATCAAATAAAGGAGCAAAGCGGCGTTTTCTTTTTATTTCGAGCCCGAAGCCACGGTCTTAGCCCTCGACTATTATATCTTCTGCACCTCCACTAATACATCTTGTGCATTACACTCGCAATGGCGAGCTTAGGAACTGCTTACTGCACTAGGTAGACCGCATCTTGTACAACATGCCGCGGCACAGACCTGTGGCCGATTGCGTTCCGTAATGACCACTGATCATCTTTTTCCTCACGCACCTGCACCTGCTGTCTTTACTATAGGTAGCCTCTGGAGTCGCCTCTATCGCCTATAACGTCGTGCACCTTTCCCGGTGCCGGCGAGCCAAGTCGAGGCAGCCAGACGAGCAGGCGCCTCGGGGCTTGTGGCAGTGAAGAGGCTTGCGGTCCGGGCAGAATGCTCGGCCTCGGGCGCACTGGCTACTCAAGGACAAAGCCAAGATCGTTTTACATCGGACAGGACATAAGCAGTTTTTAGCTCTTAAATTGGCCCGTTTGCGTCACAACCGTGGCCGTAATTAGGGTCTGTGCTGCTGAGCGGTGGGAAAAAGCCTGCCGAAAACCAGCCTGCGAGCGAGCAAACAGCTAAGGGCAGAGAAACACCTCAAGGCAGATCGGGCGAAATGGCGACGGCAGCTCTGACGGGTGAGAGTGGTTGACAGGCCTCCCGAGCGAAGGCGGCGGCATTTCTGCAGCTGCCCCACGCCAAGGACCAGGTGTCCTTTGGTTGCCCCGAGTCCGCGTCAACACTAGGTGGTGCCCGGTGCGGCAAGGCTTGCGCAGAGGTGCAGCCCTCGGGCGAACTTTCACGATCGTCAGCCAGCCAGTCAAATTCGAATTCGCTGGCGCCAGGTGAGGCTGCTAATCACTGCCTCACCTGTCCAAGCGTCTGGCTTTTTCGCCCCCTAGTGCTCGCCGGATCGCGAGCAACAGGAGCGTCCTTGTCGGATGCCTCGGCAAAATAATGTACGACAAACTCCTGATGTGCGCCTCTCGGGGCAGAGCTTTCGGTTTGCGTCAGTAGTGAGCTGTATCAGGACTCATGTAGTTTGCGAGAGGAATAGCAACCGGAATATAGAGACCTGCATCGCTTTAGTAACAAGGTACTCTGGCGCAATGATTTCATTTCGTTTTATGAACTTTTAGCACACGCTTAAAATGAGCGAAACGCTGGGAGCAAGCAACGCGAACTTCCGATAAAGGACTGCTCTTTGGGCAACGTTAGCTCTCATCAAGATCGAGTTGGGCTCCTAGTCGGAGCTTCTTTCAGCACGAAATTCGTTTCTCGCTAAAGTTATGCGAATATCCATATCCATACGCGGGTCTAAAAATGCACATCCGGTTTGAGGTGGGCTCTAAGCCATTCAAAATCCCTCCCCTCTCGAAAATTCTGCTTATCCTAAGCGGGCCTTGGTCACATGGAATCACGTGAGGGTTCTGCTTTACCTAACGTCTAATTTTGGGTTCCTTGATTCTCTTGCTTCGGCGGCCTACCTACTTGAAGTGCTTACTCCTCAAGTTTCACTCGCACCACTCGCTCACCCGCTTCTGTTCGCTTAGCCAGGTCTCTGTCTGACCTGAAATTCTTTGGAGGCCATTCCCTCAGTTCCAGCATGTTCGTAAAGCCTTTAGTGAGTCACTGACCGCAATCCAGATATCTCCGATTTATCTTTGCGAGGGAAGCTAAAGACCAACTGTTATCACAACATTTTCCGATTCGTATGCTTATACCCGCTGAAAATGTGGGCGTTAGTATAATTCATTTCATTTTTATATAGCACCCCAAGAGAACTTAATCTCTATTCAGGCGCTTCACATGTGCCTCGGGGCTCGAGCCCACGACCTTGGTCAGGGCGAGCACCTTAACTGCTAGACCAAACCAGCTCGTATGACTAACTAGTTGATAAAGCGTTGCTCATACGTTTAGTCAAACGCTGCTAAAGGACTAAGGTAGTTCAGATAGACCACCCTTGTAAAAGAATAATAACAATAGTAATAAATCTGTATAGAGCCTTCAGAGAACTGAATCTCTTTCTAGGCACTTTACATTTGCTGCAAGGGAAGCACGATCGAACGGTATTTCTGGCGATCGCTTGGGAAAAAGCCGCCAGTCAACGGTGCCACCCTGCTCAGGCAGATTCAAGCAGCTCGTAAATGGAGCAGATATATCACGAGTACATTGATTTCGTGCTTCAGGCCACTTTGAAATAAGCCAGCGTACCGTCGTTATATTTCGGTCTCTTTTCTGCGTGTGCCTAGTGCATCGATTGTCTTTGGAATGGGCGGCCTGTCCTTGCTGTACGCTTGTATCGCTCAGCAGCTTGGGCGACAGTTGGGCAACAGATTCTGCGGCTGGCCGTCCGACGCTAGGAGTAGTCGATAGCTTTTTCTAAAAGAGAGACGGGCGCAGCTTAACTGCTGCTAAGATGCATCTAAAACATGGCCAAGGCGTCACTGCCGTAGCCGACCGCCAATGACCGTGGTCCGGACGGGCCTGACCGTTGCTTGCCAAGTCAGTCCAAACGTTGCAGCAAGCCACGCCGTTCATCACCAACGAAGGCCGTGTCATTCTCGTCCAGCGGCTCCGTCTCAGGATCTTGGTCTATGAGCTCGGCACATGAAATTTAATTTGCATGCTGGGCCATGCTGTCATGCGAGAATGATCGTCGGGCCTGAGCAGAGCTCACATCGCTGGGAGGTTCTTTTTCTCCTCCGCTGTCCAGGAACTTGAGTGAATGAGCTTGAAAAAAGCACCCCGTCAGGGCTAGAATAGCCCTGTAGCATCGTACCACCCGCTTTTCGGAATCCAACAGTCTAGAAATACCTCGTACAAACCTTAAATCCTTTGGAGACCGTGCATTTAGTTCGTATGCTCCCAAAGCCTGGAACTGCCTCCCGACCTGCGTCAGAACATCCTCTGACCTGACCACATTTAAAAGGAACCTTAAAACACACCTATTTAGGACAGCATTTAGTGGGTCCCTGTGATTCGTCCTTGATGTGCTTATGCGTGCTGACACTGTGCATGCTGCCACTAACCACATTTGCATGCTGACCCTGTGCATGTCACCCCTAACAATATTATTCATTTTGTTTGTTTTTCAAGCATGATTTTACTTACCATTCAATTGCATTTCACTTTACAGCAAATGTAAAGCGCCTAGAGAGAGATTAAGTTCTCTGAGGGCGCTTTATCAAGTGAATTATTATTATTATTATTATTATTATAATTCGTCACTGGCATTCGTCGTTAGTACTTTCTTTCGGAGAGACAGATTGATAGAGAGAGAGAGAGAGAGAGAGAGAGAGAGAGAGAGAGAGAAAGAGGGAGAGGGGGAGGGAGGGAGGGAGGGAGAAAGGGAGGAAGAGAGTGAGAATATATGCTTACAAAATGGCTAGATGCTATCGGTCGCTAGCAGAGCAAAGATAGCGAACTTACAGCGAACCGTTCTGATTTTCTGCACGTACCGTAACAGAAAGGACCGGAATCTCGTGGTCTCATAGTGCTAAGGATCGAGCGGCCAAAAAGGATGTATCTCAGCGGTTTTAGAGGGGTTACGGATCTTGAGTGGTGGCGTACCCTTCACAGCGCTGATTCTAAAGGTTTGTCTCCTTCAAGGGGACGCTCTCCGTTTTACTAGGTAGGGCCATCAGATGGACCTGCAGACGGAGCAGCACGCCCGATGGCTCACGCGACTCATTGTATATCAAGCGGATGAAAAAGGGCTTATGGGCAGGGTGTCCTAAATGGGGGAGCAACAGGCTGTCTTAAAACGCGTGTAGCAGCTTTTAAAGAGGATTAAGAGCTATGTTTTGCCGTGTGCCTTAGGCGAGAAGATTAGAGGCAGTTTCCATGGAAAGCTACCGTTTTATTCATTAGGTTACCATATTTTTCCGTGTCTAAAGGGCTCCTTCAATTGACTTTAGCATTAGCTTTAGCATCTGTCTCAGCTAACCGGTGCTAACCGGTCCACACGGAGAGATGACGCTACAAACTCGGATACGTAGGTTACTAAGCAAGCGCCTCCGACGTACACTAACTTCAGCAGGCCATCCAGGATATTTATATTTGTCAATAGATTTTCCGGGCGGCTCTGGAGCTGCAGTTACCGGCTGCTACAGCGGCGGTGCATATCCGACTGTATGGATGGCCATGTATGGACCGCCTTGTTAGAATTCTAGCAAGATGCAAAAGCGCTTCGTTGGGTTAACAACCACGATTTCCAGATGAATACCAACTTTTTAAAATAATGTATTGCGATTAACTTTAGCACTACCGGTCAGTAAAATTTCATAACCTGCCACCAATCACACTTGCATGCAGACCCTATGCATGTAACCCCTAACCATGTTATTCTTGTTGTTTATCGAGCATGCTACCACGAACCATTCGATCGTGTTTCCTTTGCAGCAAATGTAAAGCGCCCAGAAAGAAATTGAATTCTCCGGGGGCGCTTTATTAGGTATGTTATTATTATTATTATCATACCGTCATTCCTAGCAAAGCTAAAATACGGAAACTTCCGACTGCATACGACCTGCGGCACCCAAATACTCAGTCGTTCTTGGAAAATGAGGTTAATTGGAAAGAAAGTACGTCTATTTTCCTTCGGCCAGCGAAGCTGAGACGGAAGGAAAATGTGCAGTCCGACGAAGAAATCTCGAATAGCAGGTTAACGGCGGAGCTTTCACCCAGTCCCCTCTGGCGGCGACCACCTCCTGCGAATAGACAATGACTAGGCTCGCTACAGGGTCGGTTCACGCACTACCTTACTTCTGCGGAAGAGATTTAGTTTAATAGCATTTTTTAATTTTTTTATAGTGCCCTTAGAGAACTAAATCTCTATTCGGGTGCACTACAGTTCTCCGTAGGAAAAGCAATAAAATCAAGAGCTAATGACACGCAAAGAGTTGTGCATAGCATGCATGCAGCATAGCATGCATGCAGCATAGCAGCAGTAAGATTATCACGCTTAGATTCGCGTGCAAAAGATTGCCTGATGGGATCACTTGTTAATTTTTATGTTTAGTGCGACTCCTGCTTAGCAGCATATACTTAGTCATGCGCAAGTAAGCGCGCAATTCGCAGAGGAGCAAGAAAAACTAGCTCACTTGAGCGTAGGGAAACTAATTGGAACAGATACTACGGTTTTAACTGAGCTTTATATGATGCTGTACAGTTAATGTGGTCAGTACAAGAGGCCAGATACGAGATGCAGACTTTCGGTACACCCAACAAACTGGACGACCGAGATTTTGATTTAGTTCGAGGAGCGGCTAGTCGACCGGAAGCGAGGAGCGGGTGACTGGAGGAGCAAGGCGGTCGGACAGGCAGGCTGGTGCAAGCGAGCGAAGCAACTAGACTGAGAGAAAGCAAGACTGAGGATGTTATAACTGACTCAATATGTGCAGAATAGAAGCGGTGCGACAGGGCAGCTAAGCTGTTGAACAGAAGACCAGACGGGCTATTTAGTTTTGCTTCAGTTGCAAATAATTAAGGGTAATTATAATATAATGAAAACTAGTTTTTGAAGATGCAACCTTATCTAAGATGCTGGCCAGGGCCGCGTTTTAGTATTATTGCACAAATGATGGGAGGGTATATAAAAGGGTAAAGCAGAAGGCCAGAGTATTCCCGATTGCTGCACCAATATCAAGAAACTTTAGGGTTTCTTTTTCAAGTGTAACATTTGATGCCTAAGCAGAAAAAACTCGATGGAAAATCAATCCACATACGATTGGATGTGCAGGAAGGGATGAATATAGGGATAGGTAGGGTACGACTGTAAATCCAGCAAATGTTTTGGTCAGGGTTCGCAAAGGTCAGGTACCTCCTGTTGAATACGTCTGGTTACAACGTAGGCTTTGGTTCCAAAATAAGAAGGAATGCCTGCATCTGAAGAAGGAATGCCAAAAGGCTTATTCATTTTACAAATTAAAAATAAGCATAATATTCGTCTGTAAATACTAATCCTAAAAATTCGTTTATAGGTAAAATCAAGTACACGAACTTTTCAGGCAGCGGATTTTTTAAAGTCTATCGCTGGAAAAGTGCCGCAATGAACACTGATTGAAGCGAAGAGTAAGGATGAGACGACTACGCATTAACATGCACCTTACGTGTATGCTTACGCCTATGTTCCAACCTTTTTGCTCGGTTCTCTGACGGTATTTAATTTAGTGCGATGGGATTTTCTGCTCTTTGTTGAGGATTTCACTACAATTTTCTGAACGCCCATAACCGTTTTCTTTTGTGGGCTCTTGCACTTACCGCCACTGCCTTCTTACATCTTTAAAGTATGGCCGAGTCCCAGACTTAAAGTAAACACCGACAAGGCATTATTCAAGCATGTCTTGAAGACTGTAGCATGTCCTCAGGAAATACCCTACCACCAAAGCATGGAGTACAGCAGCAGACGATGAGCACACGCCGTCTCGCCGTTCGTGGCGCTGGAGCTGGAGCTGATTTTACGTTGCATCGCAGGGATATGAAAGACCAAGCCTGCCTCTAGTCTTGAACTAGGCAAGCTGTCTAGGAGCAGCCTGACCGCCGGTGTGAATCGTATAGAGACCACAGGAAGTAGCGCCGGACCGAGTCACTTTGGAATAGAAGCTTCGGAAAATCTTTCAGCAACGTAGCTATATCGTAGTTTATAGTAATATAACTATAGTTATATTACGGTTATAATTTATACTTCAAGCGTGTTCGAATTGATGATGAATCACGAAGCCATGCTCAAATGTAAAATAGCGACCTTAATGACTTATTGAGCCAGCACCGAGGAGAGCATTTAACCTAACGTTACTCCGATGATAGTGGCACTAATTTAAAGTTGCAGGTATTCAAGCAGAAAGCTGTTTTGCCAATGAAAAATCACCAACTTGAAATTGAAGAGGAAATTGTGTACTAAAATTACAGGAGAATTTAAAAGGTGCAAATATGTAATCAAAAAATTCTCTAAGATTGGCTTCAGCTTCAATCACAGTAATTATTAATTCTATTTTATTATTTTGAAAAGCCATAACTTTCCTATGAGCAGCATACATTTTGTTAATAAATTTTTTAATTTAAGTAGAACGTGGAAATTAAGCACCTATATCATTTAGTATTTATAGATGAGACGATATACGTAACCAATCTATGAAAGGCGACGAGTCGAGCTTCGCTCCTACAGTGCTTCAAAGGTGGATCAAAAGTAAAAGAGATAGTGCTCGAATATCATCTGCATAGAGATGATAAAAGATGTCACGCCACCATGTTAATTTCCTTATGAGAACGTGGGATAGATATAATTTGGTGAGCAACTGACAGGGAACGTAGTAACGGGACGATGTTTTTTTCGGTGGAATGCTGGAGGTCTGTAACCTCCAAAACTATAACTCAACACATTTGCGCGAAACTGCTGGCCAGTGTCTCGTTTGAATTTAATTACTTTTTTTTTATTAAATAGTACGTTTTAAAAAGTTTTGTCTGGTAAAAAGGGTAGCAAAGAAACGCCTAATAATAATAATAAGAATATTAGTAATAATACTAATCATACGTTTGTTATAGCGTCCTCAGAGAGCTAAATATTTTTTTAGGCATTTTATATTTGCTGTGAAGGAAGCATGATCGAATGTTTAGCGTTAGCTATAGTTAGTGGTGGCATGCTCAATGAACAACAAGTATAACATGGTTAGAGGTGACTTTCACAGGGTCAGCATGCAAATATGGTTAGTGGCAGCATGCACGGTGTCAGCACGCATAAGCACGTAAAAGACGAATCACATGCACCCACTAAATGCTGTGATAAACAGATGCGCTTTGAATTTTTTTAAATGTAGTTAAGTCAGGAGATGTCGTGACTCAAGTCGAAAGTGAGTTCCAGGCTTTGGGAACGCACGAACTAAAGGCATGGTCTCCAAAGGATTTGAGGTTCGCACGAGCTTTTTGTAAATGATTAGATTCCGAAAAGCGAGTGGTACGATGCTCAGCCTGACGGGTGAGTAGATCCGATAGGTAGGCTGAAGCCAAAGAAGCAAGAAACCTAAAAGTGAGGAATAAAACCTTGAAGTTGATGCGTTGCTTGACTGGGAGCCAGTGCAGGTCGACGAGAAGTGGTTTATGCGACGAAAGTGACTCTCACGACAGACAAGCCTAGCTGCAGAGTTTTGCACCAGCTGTAAGTGCCTGATTGCACAGGCTGTTATACTAGCAAGCAGTGAGTTACATAAGTCGAGACAGGATGTCTCAAATGCATGGACCAACTTAGATGTGGTATCCTTTCGTGAAAAATTTCAAATTTTAGCAACGCTATGTAGCTGAAAGTAGGCAGACTTGATTGTGGAGCCGGTGTGGTCGTCTAATGAAATTTCACTTTGGAACAGGACACGTAGATTTCGTGCAGATTTTACAAGAGGTATGCTGGCAGAACCGACTGCGAGCATTAAACTTTCCTATTTCTGAATCGCACTCGGTTTTCCCACAACTAGTGAGATGATTTTATCATCAGTAAATTTAAGAAAGTTTGCTGCCAGCCATGTGCGGATGTCATCAGTACATGCAGCAAGGGCGTTGAGAGAATTTGACGAGGTGAAGGGTTGGTAGGAATCGAGGCAAAGGCAAAACTGAGTGTCATCCTCATAGAAGTGAAAGCCTAGATAGTGCCTGGCAATCAAATCGGCAAGAGGGAGTGTATAAACCGTGAAAAGAACGGAACCAAGCACTGAGTCTAGAGGTACCCCCATACTTAAGAGATTCCTTAGATGATCTTTGTCCATTCACACCAATACTCTGGAATCTCCAACTGAGATAGGATCTGAACCTTTGCAGTGCCATACCAGTGATGTCCAAGCGAGATGAGAGGCGCTCAAGAATGACTTGGTGATTGATAGTATCAAAAGCTGCCGATAATTGAGAAAAACACGCAGATATACTCTACTTATGTCTGCATTCCTATAAAGGCCGTTAAACACCCGAAGCAATGCTGACTCTGTGGGTTGATTAGCTCTAAAACCAGACTTGAACTTGCTAACCATGCTTGTAGTTTCAACATAAGATTTCAGCCCGTCTGCCACGACTCGTTCCAGTGTCTTTGTTAGGAATGGTAGAAGGGGGACTGGGCGAAAGTTGCTCAAGATCTCTAGGTCTTGTGTTGCTTTCTTTAGTAGAGGCATGACTAAAGCCCTTTTGAAAGGTGCTGGGACATGACCTGAGGCTAATGACGTATTGTAGTGTTAGTAATGCTTGGCAGCAGCAGATAATAATAATAATAATAATAATAATAATAATAATGCACTTGATAAAGCGCCCTCAGAGGACTTAATCTCTTTATAAGCGCTTTACATTTGCTGCAAAGGGAAATACAATTGAATGGTAAGTAAAATTATGCTTGAAAAACAAACAAAATGAGTAACATGGTTAGGGGTGACATGCACAGGGTCAGCATGCAAATGTGGTTAGTGGCAGCATGCACAGTGTCAGCACGCATAAGCACGTGAAGCACGAATCACAGGGACCCACTAAATGCTGTCCTAAATAGGTGTGTTTTAAGTTCCTTTTAAATGTGGTCAGGTCAGGGGATGTTCTGACGCAGGTCGGGAGGGAGTTCCAGGCTTTGGGAGCATACGAACTAAATGCACGGTCTCCAAAGGATTTAAGGTTTGTACGAGGTATTTGTAGACTGTTGGATTCCGAAAAGCGGGTGGTACGATGCTTGGCTTGATGGGGGAGTATGTTGGAGAGATAGGCTGGAGCCAAAGAATGAAGGGACCTAAAAGTGAGCGACAAAACCTTGAAGTCAATCCGTTGCTTGACTGGTAGCCAGTGCAGGTCGGCGAGAAGTGGAGTAATGTGGCAACTGCGACGCTCACGACAGACAAGCCTAGCTGCAGAGTTTTGCACCAGCTGCAATCGGCTGATCGCACATGCTGGTAGGCCAGTAAGCAGCGAGTTGCAGAAGTCGAGACGAGATGTCACGAATACATGGACCAACTTAGACGTGGTATCCTTATCTAAACAAGCCCGATCAATCCGCATAAAACCGCTGATGAACAGATCAATCCGCCGTAAAAGCAGGACAGTGGGAATAGGGTCTAGAGGACTAGATGTCTTCTTTGATTGAGATGTGAGCTTCAGAACGAGGTCATTAGTGGCCTCCTTGAATGTAGACATTAAAGTGATGCATGGAATTGAGGGACAGGACTCCAGGGGCGTTGCTGCCACCACCCTAGGGATGGACTCACCATTGTCTATCATGTTGACGAAAACGCTAGAGGAGCGATTAGCCAGACCACCACAAGGATCCCTAGGTAAGAAGCTAATCTGAGAGCAGTCGTTGAGTTGGTTGATCGACGACATCAGCATTTTTGAATTGTGCATCTGCGATTCAACCATGTTTCTGTTGACGTTAGGCTGTGCGTTTGCTTGGATTGATTGGCACGACAAACAGTAGCCCGTCGATGGACAGCCAGTTTCATCTTGTGCATTTTTTCAAGCTTGCACTTAATAGACCTAGCTAGTTTACTGTCTGCGGTAAACCGAAGGCTGTCTGGGTTAGGTAGTACAGTGAGTTTAGTCAGAAGTGCTAACTCATTGAGCAGCTAGAGTCGTGTTGCAGCAATCTACCAATGACGACAGGTCGGAAGGGGGCTTTAGCCGCAGAAGCGAAGAAGATATTCTCGCACGGACGGTATCGGTGATAAGGGTTTTGAGGTTTCGCGATTCACAGTTGATTTTAGATGAGGAGGATGAGGAGAGAACACCCTGTAGACTGAATGAGATCTGCATGTGGTCACATAAGTGGACTTTGGAAATAATTGGTGATGATAACGTGCAGTTGTAGGAGAACATTTGGTCGAGTGTGTGACCATTGATGTGAGTAGGGCCATTCACATGAGCCATAAGAGACAATGAGGCAGTCAGTGCACGAAATTTGGTGCTGAAGGCGTCAGATAAGTTATCAAAAGGAATTTTGAAATCACCCATACTGAGGAAAGATCGATTTCTTGCTCACAGAATCGAAATGAGATAAGAGAAATCTGAAATAAAGGAAGACTTGGTACCTGGTGGGCGATAAACTACTGCCATCATCGGTGGCTTGTCGTCGGGTGAAATCAAGACAATAGATTCGAAATACTCTTTCGAGGGGACCACAAACGGCTTGAAATTGAAGGACAAGCGTGTAATAATAGCGATTCCACCTCCAGTTTTGAATGATCTAGGGGTGTGATAGAAGGAGAAGCCTGTCGGGGTTGCGTCATTAATAGTCGGGCAGTTTACCGATTTTAGCCAAGTTTCGGTCAAGGCGAGCACGTCCAGGCCTTTTCAGAAACAAATTCACTTATAAATAGGGGTTTATTGCACATTGAGCGAGGATTACAAAGAAAAGCGCCAAGTTGGGCTGATGGAATTATAGCAAGCCCGATGACCACTAAGATACCTGGTACAAACCTTAAATCCTTTGGAGACAGTGCATTTAGTTCGTATGCTCCCAAAGCCTGGAACTCCCTCCCGACCTGCGTCAGAACATCCCTGACCTGACCACATTTAAAAAGAACTTAAAAACACACCTATTTAGGACAGCATTTAGTGGGTCCCCGTGATTCTTCCTTGATGTGCTTATGCGTGCTGACACTGTGCATGCTGCCACTAACCACATTTGCATGCTGACCCTGTGCATGTCACCCCTAACCATATTATTCATTTTGTTTGTTTCTCAAGCATTTTTTTAACTTACCATTCAATTGCATTTCAATTTGCAGCAAATGTAAAGCGCCTAGAAAGAGATTAAGTTCTCCGAGGGCGCTTTATCAAGTGCAATAATAATAATATTATTGTTATTAAGTCAGAGATATTCACAGCAACGCTCGAGGGAGAACGCACTGAGAGGATCGAGACAATGCTAGTAAATAACAAAGGAGTGGATTCTCAGCTCTCAGCCCCCCCCCGCCAAGCAAGTGGGGTTTCAGTCCGCGGCCTCCGTGTCGGTTCCGGGGTGCTTTTCTTTTGCTAATGCATAATTCACAGGTCTCAGCAATAGCATCCAGGAAGGCATTTGAATGACGATGACGAAGCGACATTATGTACGTACGATCGTAGCTAATAAGCAGGTCAACAGCCGCTGGCGTATCTAACGCCACCGCCGCCGCCGCCGGCCTGGCGGAGCCAGCTTGAAGCGGTAAACATTTCGATGTTCCTAGGCACGTAACTTCTTACTCACTTCGATCAAACAGATACGCTTTAGACAGGTCTTAGCTGTATCGGTTTCCGTATATGATATTCTCAAAAACTTCGGCTTTCGAAAGACAATTCTGCAACGGACAAGAAACGGTAGTAGCGCTTGGCTTCAGGACCCGAGAATGATATTACACACCAGCACTAGATGCTTGGATGTTTCTTAAATTCCATTTTAAAGAAATGTCGTGGTCTTAGGGTAAGGCAAAGCATGGTAAGTAAAAGAAATTAGTTTGAAATAACCCGACTATTGGCAGATTCTTTGTTAGAGGCAACTTTGTAAGCTGATGGTATGGAAAAAACCACTTCTCACTGAAATTAATCGACAGGAAGAATTTCTCTCTTGAAAGGGCTGCTACCAGTTCGGATTTTAGCAAGCGAAGTTTCTATTTACTGCAGGCTTCTATTAATCAAAGTGATTTCATTGCGTCTATGGTTATACATAGGTTATACTTAACCCTAAATGCAAAAACATCAGCACGAGCTTTGGGTAAATAGATCTGCTATAGCTAAGATCACTGACTAGATCTAGGAATAACGCAATTATGAGGGTTGATATCTGCGAGGTGAATCCAAATGCAGGAATAAATATGCAAAGATTTTTCGGGATTTGGGCAGTAAAACTACTAGGTATGTGTCAATTTCCAGGATAAACGATAACAGATAGGTCTGTCAAATATTTGCTTTGGTTTACCTTGATTCTTGGGTAGCTACAAGCAGTAAGGGTTATTTTCCAATTTCCTTGGTTTCAAAAGTACAGAAAACAATCATTATTCCCTACAAACGTTGGCTTATATGACCAGATCGGGACTATATTAACAACTTACTTATTTTTTGAATATTGCAGATGGCTAATACTCTAGTCTTTAGATAATTCATATTTCTTTATCAGCTGTATCTTTCGTACGTAACGACTCGAATAAATTATTTTGTTATCAAACTTGGTCAGATTGTCATGCAAAACGTAGAACATTTCGGTTTTTGACTTCGGTTTGACTTTCGGTTTTTGTCTAAGTTTAACTATTTGAGCAGATGTAGCTCATATTATTACATAAGGATTATTAATACCTTCCTAATTAGTAATTAGTTTATACTTTCCTGATTAGTCATTTCCAATAATATGAATAATAATTCAGACAGAAGAACCTTATGCCCACTAATTCAGCTTTGTCCCAGCTGCCTACATGGAATTGGAAAGGCTGACGCTCAAAATTGGCTCTGTCAGCATATCTCCAGTTGAATCAACTCAAAATCTAGGTGTCATATTCCAAAGCGACCTCTCGTTAGACGAACATCAGCTCCACATTCAAATCTGCCTATTTTCAGCTTCATAACATTGCTAAAATTAGGGTTTGTTTAGATAAGGATACCACGCCCAAGTTGGTCCATGTATTCGTGACATCCGGTCTCGACTTATGCAACTCACTGCTTACTGGCCTACCAGCATGTGCGATCAGCCGATTGCAGCCGGTGCAAAACTCTGCAGTTAGGCTTGTCTGTCGTGAGCGTCGAAGCTGCCACATCACACCACTTCTCGCCGACCTGCACTGGCTACCAGTCAAGCAACGGATTGACTTCAAGGTTTTGTCGCTCACTTTTAGGTCTCTTCATTCTATGGCTCCAGCCTATCTTTCAGATATACTACCCCATCAGGCCAAGCATCGTACCACCCGCTTTTCGGAATCCAACAGTCTGGAAATACCTCGTACAAACCTTAAATCCTTTGGAGACCGTGCATTTAGCTCGTATGCTCCCAAAGCCTGGAACTCCCTTCCGACCTGCGTCAGAAATTCCCCTGACCTGACCACATTTAAAAAGAATTTAAAGACACCTATTTAGGACAGCATTTAGTGGGTCCCTGTGATTCGTGCTTCACGTGCTTATGCGTGCTGACACTGTGCATGCTGCCACTAACCACATTTGCATGCTGACCCTGTGCATGTCACCCCTAACCACGTTACTCATTTTGTTTGTTTTTCAAGCATAATTTTACTTACCATTCAATTGTATTTCCCTTTGCAGCAAATGTAAAGCGCTTATAAAGAGATTAAGTCCTCTGAGGGCGCTTTATCAAGTGCATTATTATTTTTATTATTATTATTATTATTATTAGTAAATGAATTTCCCTGAGCATCAATATGCTGCAAACATAGGGAAAACCTGCAATAAAGATATGAAGGCAAAGGCGAACAAATAGTTATTGGAAGCAACAACTTACTAGTTCTGAAAAGCAAGTATGATTGAAAAATTTGGAAACTTAACGCTCAAAACCGGTTCCACTCGCATATCTTCTGCTGCATCTGCACAAAATCTAGGTGTCCTGTTCCAAAGTGACCTTTCGCAAGATGAACACATCAGGTCCACAGTCAGCTACACAACATTTTTAAAATTCGGGCACGTTTAGACAGGGATATTGCATTTAAATTATATCATGCATTTGTGATATCCCGTCTTGCTTTCTGTAACTCACTGCTTACTGGTCTACCAGAATGCACAAGCACTCTTACAGTTGGTGCAAAACTCTGCAGGCAGGCTTGTTTGTCGGGAGCTTCACAGTTGCCCAATAAAATCAATTCTCGTTGACCTGCACTGGCTCCCAGTCAAGCAACACATCGACTTCAAGGTTTTATCCCTCACTTTTAGGTTTCTTGCTTATTTGGCTTCAGCATACGTATCAGATCTACTCCCCCGCCAGGCTAAGAATTGTAACACTCGCTTTTTAAATCAAATCGTTTATTTATACCTCTTACATATTTCCAATTCTTTGAAGACCGCGCCTTTAGTCCATGCTTCCAAATCTTGGAAATCACTCCCGACTGGCGTCACGACATCCTCTGATTTGACGATATCTAAAAAGAAGCTAAAGACGCATTTATTTTTAACAGCATCTGGTAAGTCCGTGGTGTAAAAGTTATGCTAATCAAAGAAAGACCACAACGACTTGATCATAAATCCTGATCTCGCCGAGCCTAATGCCGATATTTGATGTCTAGGCTGAGGCAGCTGAACGTTTTGGATGTAAAAGCAGCATGCATGTCTCTGATCAAGAGGGAGCTTCAACAATCGTTCTCCATTTTTTCATCAGTGGAGAAGGTTTCTGCCTCTGCCGCAACGGGAACATTCCGCTTCAGGCAATTGGAATTGCCTGTAACCAGGATTAGCAGAACCGATTTGCACCGGCAGCCCGTCCAGAAGCGTAAGCCATGCCTTCCCGTAATTGGAGCAAGCACTTACCTCTTCCGCAGGCTCACTCCGTGCACACCAAAGAGATAACGAAAGCGTTAAGAGCTTGAAGCATGCCTTGAGGTACGACGAGTTTGCCGAGGTTGTCGAGGATATAAAAATGGCGGCACTCCCAAATGAATTTCTGAGACAGTTTCGCTAAGGTTTTCCTGCTAAGTTTCCTAACTTTGGGGATTCCAAGGACCACCATGCACAATAACACTGGCGAGACTGGCCCCAGTGAATTTTACTCTCTCTAGGGAGCAACCATGTCGAGTGGAGCCACTGAGTGGACCCTCTCTGACAGGTACTGCTGCCACCATTGCATACATCAAATTGGGCATTGTGAAACAATTCGTCGCAGCTCTAGATAAAGAGCCTTTAGCCTTCGAGTAGCTTAGAGACTTCTCATCCAGCTGTCTTAGGCATGTTAAAAGCCAGTCGCTGCGTAATACCGCATCATTGAGTGCAAATAATTCCCCAAAAAGCACAGTAGTAATGAAAAAGCGGGTTGGAAGAGCTACGTCGTAGTGATTAGGGGTTTTCTGGACAATCACAAAGCGGAAAAATACACAGAGCTGGTTGAGGCTATTACTACATACAATTGCACAATGGGCTGCAAGATTTTCTTTAAGGTCTATGTCTTGATGTTTATCTTTCAAAATTCAAGAGAAACTTGGGGCCTACTCGGATGGCTGAGCGAGCGCTTCCATCAGGCTTCCCTGAATTGCGGATGTCGCTACCAAGGACTGCATAACGAGACCATGATCGTAGATAACATTTGGAAAACAATCCATCAAGAGAAATATAAGATAACGGTAAATATCAGAAAAATACACACTCCTAAATTTTCTTTGATAATTTTTGTATAAATTTGAATTAAATACGCGTTAATTGTTATTGATTCATTGTTTTTATTGACTAAACGTGAAAAACGACACAAATTCATTCCGAATTGTTCATCCCCTCTTATAATTAAAAATAGTTTGGATTTAAATTTATTACCGTTTAAGTAACACAAGCAAAGTTTTTCTGGAACATTTTCCGGCCTGTATACTCATGAGGCATAAGCAATTACAAGATAACACGTGTTGCCGATGAAAAGCGGTATTATACAATTTAATAACTTAAATATATCTCTCAAAATGTATAAAAAAGCGCCATCCAGGACCATTTTTTTCGAACAAACACTACGTACGCGACGAGTGCTGGACTTCACAGCCATTCTTTACTGATTCATGCCTCCATAAAGCCCACTCCGTCTGAAACAATTGCTGAATCGCAACGTGTGACCTTCCTTAAACATTTTCCGAGGTTTCTGCATTCGATGTGGCTACCTTAATGTGGTCTAATAAAAAGAGCTCGTCTCCTGAAGGCCCTATACATCTTTGTGGTTCTCACTGGCAGACCAACTTGCCCAGCCATAACAAAGATTTTTAAAACCTGGATTATATACTGAGTTCCTTTCAAACTATCACCCAGCTTCACTTTTTTCTTTTTTTGTCAAATATTCTTGAAAACATTGCCGCTAAGCAGCTGGTATAATCTATTGAAAAGAATGAAATGTCGGAAACATTTCAATGGGGTCCAAGCGGCAGCACTCCACTGAAACTGCTCTCTCCTCCACGTAACAAATGGCGGCATGCTATGCAGCAACGATGACGGGAATGCCACTACCCTAGCGTATCGGCTGCCTTCGACACTAATGATTCTGTATCCTACTTGAACGATTGAGAACAACGACCAGTCTGGGAGACGAGGCACTGGCATGTTTTAAATCGTATTTGTCTGATCGTGTTCAATCCGTGTCATGTGAGGATCAGGTCTCATCCACGAGACCAGTCACCTGTGGAGTCCTTCAAGGGTCCGTCCTCGGTTCCTAGCTGTCTTTCATTTATACTCGACCTCTGGGAAAAGTGATTCAGGACCATGTTATATGATATAAATTGTATGCTGATGATTGGGCAGTTGTATTTGTCATGATCAGGGAGTCCATGCCACGGGTGGCAGCAACCCCCCTGGAATCATGTCCCTCAATTCCACGTAGCACCTCAATGTCTTCATTCAAAGAGGCCACTATTGATCTCGTTCTGAAGCTCGTATACCAACTACAAAAGACAAATAGTCCTCCAGACCCTTTCCCACAATCCTGCTTCTTCGATGCATAGATCTGCTGCTGCCATACATAGCTAACACCATAAATATGTAATTAGCCTCAGGTCATGTCCCATCATATCTCAAAAAGGCTGTAGTCACGCCACTACTCAAGAAAGCAGCATTAGATCAAGAGAACTTGAGCAGCTTCCGCCAAGTCTTCCATCTACCGTTCCTATCAAAGACACTAGAACGAGTCGTGGCAGACGGGCTGAAATCCTATGTTGAAACTATAAACTTCGTTAGCAAGCTCCAGTCTGGTTTTAGAGCTAATCATTCCACAGAGTCAGCAATGGGTTTATAACGACCTACTTTGGAATGCAGACTTAAGTGAAGTCTCTTTGCTTGTTTTGCTCGATCTTTCGGCAGCTTTTGATACTATCAATTACTAAGTCATTCTTAAGCACCACTCATCTCACCTGGGCATCACTGGCACTGCGCTACAAAGGTTCAGGTCCTATCTCAGTGGGAGACTCCAGCATATTGGTGCTAACAGACAGAGATCATCCGAGGAATTTCTTAAGTATGGGGTACCTCAGGGCTCTCAAGTTATGGGCAAACCAAGTGAGATTCAGAAAGTGAAAAGGTTAGCGCTAAAAATGAGCTCTGCTAGTATATCTCCTTGTGAATCAGCACGAAACCTAGGTGTCATGTTCCAATGTGACCTTTCATTGGACGACTACATCAGCTCCACAGTCAAGCCTGGCTACTTTCAGCTACAAAACACAGCTAAAATTCGGGATTACTTAAACAGGGATACCACATCTGAATTCGTCCATGCATGTGAGACATCGGGTATCGACTTCAGTAACTCACTGCTTGCAGATCTACCGACCTGTGTAATTAAGCACTTAGTCGGAGCAAAACTCCTCTGCAACTAGGCTTGTCTGCCGTAAGTGTAGCAGTTACCCCATCACACCACGTCTCGCCGACCTGCAGTGGCTCTCAGTCAAGCAATCCATCGACTTCAAGACTTTGCCACCCACTTTTAGGTCTCTTCATTCTTTGGATCCGGCCTACTTATCAGATCTACTCCCCCACCAGGCTAAGCATCCTACCACTCGCTTTTCGGAATGTAATCGTTTACATATACCTCGTATGAACCTCGAATCCTATGGAGACCGTGCCTTGAGTTCGAATGCTCCCAAAGCCTGGAACTCACTCCCGACTTGCGTCACGACATCCACTGACTTGACCCCATTTAAAAAGATACTAAAATAGATCTGTTTATCACAGCATTTAGTGGGTCCATATGATTCGTCCTTTACTTGCTTATGCGTTCTGATACTGTGCATGCTGCAACTAAGCATTTTCGCATGCAGATCATGTGCATGTCACCCCTGACCATGCTATGCTTGTTGTCATTGGGCATGCTACCACTAGCCATTTGATCGTGCTTCCTTGCAGCAAATGTACTAAGTGCCTAGAAAGAGACTGATTTCTCTGAGGGTGCTATATCAAATTTATCATAATTATTATTACTTAAACCGTCAGAATCTGCTGCAGCAACTGATCAACAGAATGCTTAATAATAATAATAATAATAATATTGATAATGCAATTGATAGATATTGCCATCAGAGAAATGCTTGCCTTGCCAACATTCGATTCTCAAAGTCGGCAAATTTCCGACGACGATAAAACTGAACTCCTTCTCATTGGACACCCTAAGCATGAGGCTGGTGGACAAGAACGTGATGCTGCTGTAAGACCGTCAGCATGTGCTCGGAATTTAGGTGTCGTCTTTGACAGTTGCCTAAATTTTGGAAGCTTCGTTTAGATGACTGCTTCCACAGCTAGCCATGATATCCGATCCCTATCTAAGATTAGGAGTTGTCTTTCGCAGTGGCTTTGAAAAAATTTATCTAGCTCCTTAGTTCTGTCTCGGCTAGATTATTGTAATTCCCTTTTGGCTGGGCTACAGAAAAAGCATTTAGGCAACTAGAGCTGGTATGAATACGGCTCCAAGGCTAGTTTTCAAATCCCAGAGTAAAACCACGTGTCTTCTCTGCTGAAAGAGCTAGGATGGCTGTTGGTTGATCAACGGATGCAGAGCAAAGCTTTTACGCTGACCCACAAGGCCCGCCACGGCTTGGCTCCTCCATACCCAGCTGAACTGCTGCACCAGTTTCAGCCTCCTCGTGACCTCAGGTCCTGTATAGACAAAAAATTAGCGCTTGTATTCCTTCGCTTAAAGATCATTGTCGATAGAAGCTTTTGTTTTGCAGGTCCTAGACTGTATAACGCACTTCCACGATTCTTAGGCAGCGACTACTCTCCAACTGACGACTGTGGCACATCCTTTTCAGCCGTCATTAGCAACTACTTCCATGTTATTCTCCACCTCAACTGCTCTTCTGACTCTGCTATCCTCCCAACTTTCTCTTTTGTTGCGTGAGATGAAGTATGTCAACTACCGAATGCGTACCGAAAGCCGCTCAGGCTGTGAGTGCGCTATACAAAACTCTCCTGCGAAATACCCATATAGTCTTTGTGGTTTTGTGGGGCTACAGACAGAGATGAATTAAATTGCATTAAATTACACGCGAGCGATGCCTGTAGTAAAGTAAAAGTAAAGAGCTGCTGATTTGATAGCGTCATAGATGACGTCGCGGCAGAGGATTCTTGTCGGCTTTTACCTCTGCATGCAGAAGGCAGAAGGAATTACTCGCTCTCTAAGGATCGACCTGTGACGCAATGTGCGAGTGCTGCTAGGCTATGACCGAGCAGAACTAACTCACTGCAGCATGGCCGCCAAATTGTACGATTGTACTCCTCCAATATATGAATGATATCTATATATATATGATAGCCAAACACAATCGCGGTCTACTCAATCCAATACCTGAGAAACCAACTACAAAACCTGCATGAGGACATCTGGCCAATTCCAACTCCTTCATTCAGCTTTAAATGACAGCAAACACGCACGCTTATGCAGCGGTTTAAATAATGAAATCTGAGACTACGCCTCACGTGGCTCCTAATGCTTTTAATCCACAACTAGTGAGTACACTCTGTTTGAGAATAAAACGTAATTCAGGACCGATTGAGACTAGATTGTGTTTTAGTACGTCATCATTCGCGGCGGCAATGTAAAAATGTGACTTCAGTGTTTCATCTCTGGTTTAAAAACTGTGTATTTTCAATGAAAAGTACCATAAAAGGAAAGGTTCCTGGCTGGTATGGGTAGGGGGATAGGGGTATGACATAGTTTAGCAAGTCCATGCTTGGTCTGCAGATCAGGCGCATGCTAAATTTTGTTAAGATCTTTCTCAGCCATTCGCCGTTCCCCATGTATGCAGAGCCTTTAGGGAAAATGAAGCATGGCAGTGGCATTACCTCTAAGTTTTTATGCCGATAACACATGGTTGTACTAGTCAGTTACAGCATTATAATCTGCTGCAACGACTATTAAACTGAATGGCTGGCTTGTCTAAATCTGTTCCTGATTCGATCGGCCAATTTCCTTGTGCTATAAAGCTTAACGCCCAACCCCTTCATATGGAAAACCATAAACGTAGGTCCGGAATAAAAAATAAATACTAACTGATTTAAAAGCTTCATTTGTATAGTGGCCGAAGAGCCTTAATAGCTATCACTGCCGCTTGCAGTTGGCAATGAAGGATTGCCCACTGCAAAATTCGAACCCATGACCTCGGTCCTGAAGAGCGAGCACATTACCTCTTGGGCCATCACGGCCAGCAACTTTCGTCATCTAATTAATTGTGCCGTAGTGTGACCGTCAATGAAAGTGCACAATTTTGGTTTCTTCTTTGGCAAGATGCCTGAAAGTTTTATTCAGAAGAAGTAATGTGGAAGTGAGTTTCGCAACTTAGGAACCACTAAGATAAGATTCTATCGAAACGCTCTTCAAATGAACAATGGAACAACTAATGCATTGTCGCGAGAGATCGTATGGGCATGAGATGGCTGAAACTGAAGTTTCAGGTGCAGAAGTTTCGCTGATATGAAGAGCCAAATCTATGGCTGGCCTTTTTAGTCAAGGTAACATCCTATCTTGGTATCCATAAATCAACCGAAAGCCATCGTAACTACTTTACCAAAAAAGGCATATTAATGAATTCTTTGGATTTATTTATCTATTATACATGCACATTTATCACTAATCAAATTATCACAAGCGTCCTTCACCTCAGCTTGTAGCGACACTGTACTAATTCCGTCACGTACAGGTATGGCAGCTAAGACATCGCTAATCGTTTGCACGTCCAAACGCATGCAGCGGCTATTGCAAAAAATCTATCTAACATAAATCAGAGATAATCTAGCCTACCATCAGGCGATACAGGCAGAGTTGAACTTGTATTTCAAATTTCACTCTGATACGTGAAGTATTAGCCGAGTTGTGGAATGTGCTAGGCATCAAGCTGTACTGAAAATGAAGCCGCATAAAATTCCCAATAATGCACTTCAACAAGCTTCAAGCATAAATCTCGATGTACCAAAGTTCAGCAAGTTGGGATACAAGTCGCATATGAGGCAGAGATCGGTAAACATTTTATTTGTATATATGTTGCTTTCGGTTTTCATCCGAGCTAGATATAATATGTATAACCAGTCTTTCTTTCATGTGGAAGTCGTCAGAATTTCCTATCACATTTCTAGCATGTTTGTCTTTCGAAAGGTAACCCAAACAAATATTCGCTTGTTGAGTACATTTTATAAGTATTTTTTATATTCCTCTTTAGCAAGTTGTCTTACTAAATAGAATGGACGTTGTTTTCAAGGGCAAATATTTATGTACAGCTTTGAAGACACTTTATTTACAAGGTGTATACATTTACAGTCAGAGCTTCTTCTCTTATACTTCAGTATTTAACGAATGAATGAAATTCATGAACATGAACTAGTTTTCCACAATTTTTAATCTCTTCTTTTTTGAAAGTAAGATGAATGCCACCATAGATGCATGCATAATTGAGGAGATATTTCTTACCAACAGTGACTGAGAACGGCACGCGAGACATATCTTGAAATAGTAGGAATAGCAGCAGACTGTATATTTACTATACCTCGGAGCACTCTCAAAGGGTTTTAAAGGGGCTCACATCAGGCCCGAAACTTGGTGACATTAATGCAGCTGACGGAGGATAGCTGTGATAGAATTAAAGAAAGATCCCCTGATTTAGCATCCTTATTTTACAAAGCGGCAAAATAGCTTTACGGTATATTACTTCCACCTCCATTGACAACATGGGATTGCCGGCCGCAGAAATCCAACCGAAGACCTGGGTCATGAAATATCAGCACCTCCTAACGCCTTCGTTAAGACAAAGAGGCAATGGGACGTTTCTGAAAAATTGCCACAGATCAGGTAGGGAGTCTGAGGCCAGAGTGAGCGAGCGACGTTGCATCTGCAAGGTTTCGGCTCTAGGTAACCGCATTCACTTCTCATCGAATTCAGCAGCTCCATCCTAGCTTTAATAGTTATATTAATAATAATAAATGTGTATAGTGCACTCGGGCAACTGAATCTCTCTCTCTCTAGTCAATGTGCAGATGCTGCATGCATAAAATGCATAACCAAATGTTTGGTGGTAACATCCGCAAGCGGCAGGCGCAGTGTAAGCGGGTGCACATATAGCGAATCACAGAGACCCAAAAAATGAGCAGTACTGCCCTATCTTTAAAGAAATAGTAGCTGATTTAACAGCCTCTTTTCTGTAGCGGCGGAAGAGCCTAAAGGCTATCACCACTGCTTGCAGTGACAATAAAGGATCGCCCACCTCAGGATTCTAACTCAATACCTCGGGACCTCGGTCGTGAAGAGCCACCGCCTTACCTAGTTGGCCACAGCAGCCTACCTCAAGAGCTCTAAGGGTTGACTCAAGTTCCCTATCACGGACGAGCTTAGGGACGTCATACTGTTGCCAGACTAAATAGAGCCCTTTCAGAGCCACGGAGCTCGAAATGCATATATCTTATGGGGTTCAACCTCTGCTTTGATCCCTCCCTTCCAGCCCTCCAGCATGACGAACTCTCTCAGTTCCTTTGCTACGCACGTTGCTGACATCCGCATATGAATGGCAGCAAGCTTTCTCAAATTACATGAGGATAAAACCAACTTACTAGTTATGAGCCCAGGTGTGACTCCGAAGTTTGAAAGTTGTACGCTCATAATCAGCTCTGCCAGCACGTCTCCTGTTGCATCTGCACGAAATCTAGGTGCCGTGTTCCAAAATGATCTATCACTAGTCGACCGTATCCGCTCCACCTTCAGGTCTGCCTTATTTCAGCTCGGGCTTGCTTATACAGGGACACCATGTCTAAATTGGTCCATGTATTTATAACATCCAGTCTCGACTTCTGTGACTCATTGCTTTCCGGTCTACCGGTATGTGCAATCAGGCGTTTACAGATGGTGCAGAGCTCTGCAGCAATGCAGGCTAATCAATCATGAGCGTCACAGTTGCCACATCAAACTGCTTCTTTCCGACCTGCACTGGCTCCCATTTAGCAGCGCATCGACTTCAACGTTCTGTCGCTCACTTTTAGGTCCATTCTTTCTCTGGCTCGAGCCTACCCATCAGAACTACTCCCCCCACCAGGCTAGGTATAGTACCACTCGCTTTCCTGAATCAAATCGTGTAGCTCGTGTACCTCGTGCGATCACAAAAGTTTTGGAGATTGCAGTTTTAGTTCATACGCTTCCGAAGCCGGGAGCGGAACTCCCGACTGACGTCAGCATCGTCCAACTTGAGGAAATTAAAAAAAGCTAAAAATGTACCAGATTTTGAAAGGCATTTATTAGATCCTCGAGATTTGTCCTGTATGTGCGTATGCCTGCTGACAATGTGCATGCTGTTAGTAACCACATTTACATGCTGATACTGTGCAGGTCACCCTAACCATGTTTTGCTCGTTGACATAGTGCATGCTACCGTTAATAATTTTATCATGCATCCTTTGCAGCACCTGGAAAGTGCCTAGAAAGAGAAGATAATCTGGATTATTATTATAATAACTACTATTCAAGTTTTTACGCTGCTTCGTAAAATCTATTTAATTAAGAGTCCTTGCACCAGCTGTGGAGCAATATTTTATCTGCCAGGGGTGCTCAATTAAGGAATTCTTATCGTTTATTAAAGCGGCAGTCTGGGAAAGCTTATCGCTAACATTTGACTAATAATAATAATAACTATACATTTGATATAGCGCCCTCAGAGAACTCAATCTCTTTCTAAGAGCTTTAAATTTGCTGCAAAGGAAGCGCGATCGAGTGGCTAGTGGTAGCATGCCAAATGACAACAAGCATAACATGGTTAGGTTGAAGGGGGAACATTTTGAAAAGATTTTCTCGGCAGGGGCCTCTGGCTCGTAAAGTAAAAGTAAAGGCTAGCCGATTACAGCATCATTTATATGGTAACAGATGAGCCTTAATGACTACCGCCGCCGAAAGTTGGCAATAAAGGATGGCCCGCTTCACGACTCGAACTCACGACCCGTGTCATGAAGGACAAGCGCCGCATTCCCCTGCGTCTCAGCCCAGGGGAATGCGGCGCTGAGCTCTGCAAAAACGCGTAGATTTAAAGTGACAGCTAAAGTGAACGGCTAGCACAATAACAATAATTGATGTATCTAGTTATGAGAGGAATAAATAATGAGCGTTTCCAGCAAGAGTAAGCTTACTTAACAGCCACAATTGTATAGTAGCAGAATACCCTTCACGCCCATCACCACCGCTTTTCGGGATCAATGGAGAGTCGACCGTTGCAGAACTCGAACCCACGGCCTGAGTCGTGAAGAGCGAGCACCTTACCCCTGGGCTATAACCCAGGGGCGAGATTTCAGCGTAAAATGTTTGATTTTTCTGCCGCATCCTCGCTGCAGGGGGTTATGCCTGTCCGCGCCGCAATCTCAGATATGCCCTTGAACAAGTGATGCGCTCGCTACAGGCGTGCCATTCGCAGCAGGATGAACGTAAGGCACGTAGCTAACAGGAAATAATTGTAACGCTGAACGCTCGGCGGAGGAGGTGCACCCCACCGCTTGGCAAGCGGCTCAGCAAACTGCCAGGCTATGATTCGGTGGGCGAAACGAAAGCAGATCGCCTTGCCTGCCTCTGGCAATTCTGCCGCTGTCATACTTGCCTTGACCTTGGGGTGGCGATTTTTGCGGCGTGAATCGAACCGAGGTACCTACCAGGAAGCATAACTAGGGGATTCTAGTGAACTCTATTTGCGGGCGGCGCACGCTGTCGCGCTGCGTCTATTTCAGTGCTGTCCCTATGCTGTTCGCAAACACTCGCCAAGAGGCATACGCACAGACCTCGCCCTATACACCAAGATCTACTAAAGAGGAAATAGCTAGCTGCTCTTCTCTGGGCTTCCTGTGGCTCAGCAGAAGCCGCTCGAGTTCCCCCCCCCCCCGGCAGCGTCCGTCGTTCGGCGTCCCCTACTCCTCTGAGCGGGAACAAGCGGCGGCGCGCGCGTATACGACCGCGTCGTCTGCTCCGACGTGCAGCGTCCGCCTGTCGAGCCGTTTGCCACACACGCGACGACGCCGGAACTCGGGGCCTCGCCGATAGTTAGGCGAGAAGATGGATGCCTGCTCCGCTCCTTGCGTGGCGAAAACTGGAGCTCGGCGCGTCGTTACCTGGCCTCGCCGACCCGTCGTGCCTGGCTCCGCTGTCGCTCCTTTAATAGGGCTAAAAATAATAATGATAACAACTCATTTGTAGGGCGCCCTCGGAGAACTGAATCTCTATCTCGGCACTTTACAGACACTGTATAGAAAACCCCCGAATGCCCTTGGTAGCGCTCGGCTGCTCGGGAGCTACGGCGCCGCTTCGCTCTGCCTTCCGGTTCTTCATCTGCCTTCCGCTGACACCAGTCCTCCCGAAGCTCCCTGCTTTCAAAATCAATTAAAATCTCGCTGCATGGGCTTCGCCTCCCTAAATAGTTTGGGCTATCCGTGCCCTCACCCTGCCTAACTTAAAAAAAGGGAAAAAAGTCCACGTCCATGCAGCCGACGCTTACCTGCGAAGTAATAAATTGACCTACCGTTACTCTAAACTAGTAGCAGCTCGCTGCCACTGGACTCGCTTCGCCCAGTCGCAATTCCGTCACCAGAGATAGCGCTGCGCCATCTTGCCGCCTGAAGCAAGTTTGCCGACTTGTCACGTGACACAAATCTTCCATCCGGCGGCTTGACGGACTTTCTCGCTTTGATTTGTAGAGATAAGCCTGACTAGCGGCTTATTTTTACAGACTTAAACCCTAAACTTATCAAAGCACTGCTTAGCCATAGGCCCTGGACCATCATAAACGCGTGTCTTCATCGCTTATCTGCAAAGCTGTAAATCTAAACCAGAAACTATACACCTAAATTTAATCACCGACATGCCAAACCGCTTTTTAACCTAACAATCTAAAAACTAAATCTACCAAACCGCTATGCAGTCACTGTTCTAAATAGCCTACCCTCGTGTCGATACGCTACGCAACTGCTGGAGTTCCGGCCTACTTCTTGGGCAGACGGGACAGCCTCGCCTCCAATCATAGAGCAGCTCAGCCGAGTTCCGGCAAGCTGAGTCAGAGTAGGAGCCTATTACCTCTATGCAAGGGCTCGGCGCTCGTTTTCGCCGCTTGACGAATAACGCCAAATGAGTCCAGTCCTCCACGACGAGACGTCGCAATGAAATAGCGGCAAGTCATATTCGCTATGAGGGTTTATCCAGCCAAGTCTCTGAATTGTTTGAGCTCTATAGGAGTCGCAGGCATACTGTAACAGTTATCTCGTGCTTCTCGCGAGGATTCGCCGAATATTTGACTGTTCGGGTGCAGCTAAGGTCGTGCGGAGTCGCTCGCTGACCGGTTCTCTACGCGGATGTTTGGCGGTGCGACGAGGCAGTGCGCAATATGAAAACATTTCCTGATACTACGAATTGAGACTTCGTCCGTATTCTGCAGGTCAGCACGCCCGGCACTGTCACCTCAGTCAAGCTACCGCCAGACTGAAGCCTGCGTTCAAGTCGACCCGCGCTTCGCTAGAGTCGGTCTATACGTAGTTTGCCGGAAGTGACGTGCGGTCACGAGCTACGTCCCGGCGACGAATAAATATCTCCCGAGGTGAGCGCGAGCGGAGGTCGATTGAGCAGCTCCTAATCAATGTTCATAGAAGCGGCTGCGGCACGGCAGCACTGGAGCCCAAGAATACTCAGCGGTCGCACAAGCAAGAGGACCAGAGGTGCGTTCCTTGTGCGTGCGGCTCCCGCCCCCACCACACTCCGCCCTCACTTAACGGTGGCTCGTGGCCGCGTACCGGCCGCAACCCTCTGCGTGTAGTTCGAGTTTTCAAAATTTCCACAGCGAAACTTGCAAGCCGCACTCATTAGTGAGTGCGTGCTCCTATCATGATTAATTTTAGTTAAAGAACTTCTTAAATAGCGTGCGCGAGCCCATTTATGTAGGCTGCCGCAGCAGAAGCTTCGCAGGAAGAACATTGGCGGCTCTCCCACCCACGTGACCAAATTACTAACCGCGGCGCGGCAAGTCGTTTTGGCCGGCGTCCGGCACTCGTTCCATCGGCGGAGCGTGCATGGTGGACGCTCAATAGCACCGTTCGTCGTCTTGGCACGTAAGCGACCCTGTTATATCACGCGCCTTTTACTTCGTCGGGAGAAGCTGCAGCTGTAGGAAACTTGTTAGGCCGTTCGAGCGTCCCCGCTCATTTTGGCGCCCGAACGTTTTGCTGGTCGGGCAGTCCTGACGACTGTAGCGAGGCTTTCGTCTTCAAAATAGTGGCCAGAGCCCCGCGATATCGTATCTGAAGTTTCTCCCCTGAACGTGGCGACTCATGCTTTGCTTCTATACCGCCAGCTCTCGCGACGGCTCAGCCTAATCGTCTTGCAAAAGCGGCCGCTCGGTAGCGTTACCAACGAGCGTTCTCTTAGCGAGCGCGTCGGGCTCACGCACGTGCAAGCACCGGGACAAGCTCCGGCTGCCGTCGTCGGCGTTAGATGTTCACGGGTTTACGTTTTAGTACGTGCCAGATAAGCTCCAAGGATCGTGGCGCGCCGTCGCAGGCGGCATGTTCTGTTCGTACCTCGAGTCTTGCGCCCCAGCGGCCGTCAAACCGAGCGGTCGGTCGTAGCCATTCGCTGCCCACGTGGTTGTGAGATAGCGAAGTTGCTCGGGGGTGACATGGCATGCCTGTTATTGCAGGCTGCAGTCGGTACTGGCTGACCTCACCGCGTGTGCAGCAGGTTGGCATTTAAGCTCTGGTAGGCGAAAGCACGGAGGCTTGAGGGAGCTGCCATCGGAGGCTTGAGGGAGCTGCCATCGGAGGCTTGAGGGAGCTGCCATCGGAGGCTTGAGGGAGCTGCCATCGGAGGCTTGAGGGAGCTGCCATCGGAGGCTTGAGGGAGCTGCCATCGGAGGCTTGAGGGAGCTGCCATCGGAGGCTTGAGGGAGCTGCCATCGCTATACGCTTGCAAAGCACAGATAACGCTGGTCAGCCGGGAACTTGAGTCGCTGCAACTCAGCATGTTACACCCTTGTTCGAACCTGGCTTATCTCCACTGCCCGGTGACCTCTAGCAAAGTGCTGTTTGGTTGCCGACATCCTTTTAAGCTGCCTTCGAGGAAGTAGGAATCACAGAGCACCAAACTTAGCCCCGAATAGCTGCCGAGCGCCACTACTCTGAGGTAGCCAAGCAGAGCCGAAGGCCGAGATCGGAGGATACTATGCAGGGTAGCAAGCAGAGAAAATCTCTGCTGTTCTTCTAGAGAGTATGAGATATCGTCGGCAGAAGGGGACGATCCATCGCGAGGCCTTGGCTAGTTTGCCTCAGAGTTGCGACCAGCCACGTTTCGTTGGTCAGCCAGACCTCCCTCGCTTCTCACACCAGATCGACAGCTGCTGCTCTTCTTTGACGTGGCAGCAGGCAGGCCAGATCTGCCCAACCCCTAGCCGAAGAGGTTCAACCGTGCTGCCGGCTGGCTAGGCTGGCCACTCGCGATCTAGTCAGCTGTTCACCTGCAGTAGGGTCTGCAAATGTAAGTTTTGCTCAAAGCCCGACTATTCTGCTTGGAGTAGAAGCACCGACCACGAGCAGCGTAGCAGGATGTAAATGGTAGTGCCTAATGCAGTCTTCAACCACTGTTTACTGTTTCTGTTGCAGGGAGTTTTAAAGCTCCTTGATTTGAGATTTGGTGCTCTAAAGGTGCTATGCAAATGACCTATTATTTTTATTATCATTGCTTTCATGCCACTGACTTTCTCAACTGCCCCCTGATTAAGATATCTTCTCCTGGCGTCGATAAGATGAAATCTCTCAGCTAGTATGTGAGCATTCGAAAGCTGCTTGGACTTTGATTGAGCCACAGAAAATTCTCTAGCATGATACCACTTGGCCTTTGTGGATTTACGCACGGTGATACATACATGCTACGTACCTGTATCCATACACTTATTACCTATGTGCATGCATAGTACTCAAGTTATGGAAGCTTTTGTCACCAACTAGTTGATATGCTTAATTTTTAGCTTAATGCTTAGAAAGAGATATGGCTTGTAGGTGCTATGCAGATGTAATTATTATTATTAGTAGTAGTATTTAGCTTTGCAAAGCAGCCATAGCAGAGTTTGTCAGTGACCAGTTCTGAACCCCCTAAGCGGTCAACTTCAGCAAGCTGTCAGTTTTGGCGTTTCTGTGTTCTTAGTGATAGTGAGAAAGATAGCCCACATTTTTAGTGACCCTCAGGTAGTGAATAGTTGCAAAGGAAACTGGTGTCTAATGCACCTGATATATGCTTTTATTCAAGAGGGAGTTTCCACGTGAAAGCAGGTGGCCTATCTCGATCAGATTAGGTCGAGCAAGCTAGTAAACAAGAGATTGCCAAGAATGGGATCGTGGATTGAAAGTTGCATTGCCACCGGTATAGTGCTGGAAGCTTAAATATGATAAAACCGAACTGCTGCTCATAGGACACCCTAAGCTTGTGGCCGGATTAAAAGGCTTTGCTTTTCTAATAGGTGATGCTGTTGTGTGGCCCTCACCCCGTGCTCGAAATTTAGGTCTCATTTTCGGCAGCTGCCTAAATTTCAAAAGCTTCATTCTGAAAACTGCTTGTACAGCTAGCCATCACGTCCGATCCCTATCCAAGATTAAGAGCTTTCTTCCACAGTGGCTTGTAAAAAATTTAACTAGCTCCTTGGTTCTGTCTCGGCTTGATTATTGTAATTCCCTTTTGGCTGGGCTACCAAAGAAAGCAACTAGGCCACTGCAGCTGGTTATGAATATGGCTGCAAGGCTAGTTTTCAAGTCCCAGAGCTTTAACCACGTGTCTCCTTTGGTAAAAGAGCTAAGATGGTTGCCGGTTGACCAACGGATTCAGAGCAAGGTTCTTACGCTGACCCACAAGGCCCGCCACGGCTTGGCTCCTTCGTACCTAGCTGAACTGCTGCATCAGTTTCAGCCTGTTCGTGCCCTCAGGTCCTGTGTGGACAATAAATTAGCTGTAACATTCCTCTGCTTAAAGACCGTTGGCGACATAAGCTTTAGCTCTGCAGGTCCTAGACTGTGGAACTTGCTTCCACAATTCTTATGCAACGGCAACTACTCTCCTGCTGCCGACTATGGCTCATCCTTTTCAGCGGTCCTGAGCTGCTACTTCCATGCAACTCACTACCTCAACTGCTCTCCCGACTCTGCTATGCTTCCCACTTTCTCTTTATTGCGTGAGACGAAGTCTGTTAGCTACCGAATGCGTACCGAAAGCCGCTTAGGCTGTGAATGGGCTATACAAAACTCTCCTGCATAACACCCACATAGTCTTTATGACTTTGTGTAGTTGCAGACGGAGATACAATACATTACGCTAGAGCCATGGCAGTTAGTTCCTCAGTCTAGTGCCCATAGGGCAAACAATTAGAAAAGGGTAGTTGATATGCAGATAAGTTAAGTAGCAAGATAAAGTAAATGAGCAAATGAGTCAGTGAAAGGAAGTAGAGTGAGCTAATTTAGTCAGGATGAATCTAGTTGGATAACTTGATAGTCTCGGTCCATATGATTTTCGTATGTCGCAAGGTTCGAGCCTGAGACATTGGTCGTGAAAGGCAAGCATCTTGAGTCTGGGCTCTTACTGGTTCCTCTTACTAACTCGCACAGTATTCCTATCTAGGAAGACCCACGGGTCTCGATGCAGCTGTGCTGATCATGTCGTCTTTGTGGCCGTTTACCTCTCGAGATGACCTGTGCTGCTGCCTTTTTCAGCCTGCCGTCTTGGCCCAAGGTGACTTGACGACACCCTGACCATGTTCAAGCGCCCTCGGGAGCACTCCTTGCCTTCACCGTCCGATGGAGAGACCGGTGCTGTTGGGGCTGGCTTGCATGATCGTAGCAGCAAGAGAGCTCGGAGGACAGGGGTGAGAGGACACCTGTGTTGTAATGGCTCAATGCCAGTTCTTCCAGTGGTTGCTGAACTGTTGCACAACGCTCTGTCTTTCTCTATGTCTTTCTCTCTGTCTAACTCTGTCTTTCTCTCTGTCTAACTCTGTGTGTGTGTGCGCTTGCGCATGCACGCGCATGTGTACTGGTTTGATGTAAGCACGTGCTGCATGTCAAGCTTATTCTTTCTCACGTTCTTTACCTACTGTTCAGCATTCTTGCAGAAAACTACCGGGACTATTTTCTTACCAGTTGGTTGTTCGTGCACGTTTTATTTCGTTATTCTAGGTCACGGGGCTGTTATGCATTGATAATTTCATGAATAGATGTGGCAGCAGTTTCTGCTTGCTGAGCCAGCCTCATCATATGCTTTGATATAATTGTTGTTCTGAATATGGCCACATATCTACTTCTCCAGAAGTAGATCTGGAGAATCGTTGAGAGGCTTATCTGTTGCTATTGGCCATGGCTTGCATGAACGTTTTGCTGCGAAATAAGCACCAATGCCTGTCGGGCTGTGGCAGTGCTTTGCAGCTAACTGAGGCCTTAAGAATGGTAAACGTGGCTGGTGGTTCAAACCTACAAAATAGTTATGCCGTTACATGCAGCTGTGTGGATCTAATCGTAGAGGTGGGTGCAGAAACCGTTTGGCTTTGTTGAAAGTACGGTTGCACTGTGGAGTTTGCGCTTTATTATCCTGGTTTCATCCAAATCTTGTTTTTGAGGCTCGAAAGCTCTCGAGAGCACCAGACAGATTTATTAAGCGCATTGCCCAACATGCCCCTAAGTACTCTTTAAGGTGACTTTGTTAGCATTACACACAGTGTTCGACCTCCTGTGTGTTACCGGTGTGTATGCAATGTGTCATTTAACCAGGTTCGTGGCAATTTGGCAGTGGCAACAAGCAACCATGCCGAGGCCACCGTGCTAAGCAGTTCTACAATATAGTTATCTAATGCAAATTCTGCTAGTCAGCGATCCCAGTGTGATCTTTTCTTCCAGATAATCCCTCCCACCATGCTCGTTCATAGTAACCTTAAAGGCAGCTATGGGATAAAGGGGGATTGGCATAGGGCTTGAGAATTTCTTGATGTCACCCAATGTCAGAAAGGTGGAGAAGCAAGAAACATTAAGCACAGCTGCATTTCTGTGGTCTACCTAGCTTAAATGCTAGAGAGTTTTGTTACTGTCGCTAGTGGTTGTGGCAGATGCCAAAAAAACATTCTTTTTATGCTCATCAAAGTGGCCACTCATCGTGCTGGTGGCAGAGGAAATAGTGAGATGTGATTTATGCACCTCAGTTGTCCAAAAAGTTGTGCTCAGATTTGTATTCGGATGCCATGTTTATGCTGTCAGTCGTACACTGCTTGCAGTTGTAGGGTGAAAAGAATTGGCAAATGACCCAAATACAAGGTCATTGCAGATCAGAAAAGTCAATCCATGTTTAGTATGAGTTGTTTGTCTAATTGAAATTTTCATCTTCTCTGTGTATGTGTTTGGCTTTTATTTTTGACCGGGGGCTGGTGGTGGGATGGATGCTTTTGGTGAAAGATTAGATGTTGAGCAACGAATGGAACTAACCTAGGTAGCCCTGCATGGTATACGACGATTTGCTCATGGTGGGCCTAACTAAGCACTCCTATCATTGGGTAAGTAGCCTGGTGTGTTTTATGCAGCGATGCATAGTGGAAAAGCTGCATTTGCCTTGTGCGTGCAGATGGTCGAAGCTAGGTGACTAACGATGAGTGAAGTACTCACTGTTATAATTCGCCTCCGTGAGCAGCAGTGTTCTCAGTTGTCGACCATGGTTTTAACAATGCTACCAGACTGCAGATGTTTAAACCGCATTCGATGAATACCTCCGATTTCCTGACTTAGTAGACCGCCGAATGGGAGTGCACATTAGCAGTAAAATAGTGCTAATTTTCCTGCTTACCTATCGGCTAACTTGTGCAAATTCTTGCACAGGCTATGGAAACGGCTTTGTGGTACCGAGTAATACTTGGGTATTATGATGATATTAATATTAATAGTAATTAGACATTTAAATGAGACCATAAGAGAACTAAATCTTGTTCTAGGCACTTTACATGAGTACGCTTTACTCCACTGCTTCACCAATGACAGATGCTAGTGTATCACGAGAACGAGGTTTTTCAGCTCCTTAAAAAATGCTGAAAAACTACTGGTGCTGTTCATAAAGAACCCTAGAAATTACTTAGACTTTAAAGGAAGGTCCATAGCTTTCGGCAAGTTGTGTTCAATTATACTGCTTGGCTGGTAAGTGGTAACAAGTCAAATTCCACGAGGACCTGCCCAGTGGCAAATCTCTTGCAACTACTCCTGAGCGATTACTCTTGGCACCTAGCTTTTCTATCCGATGATTGAGAATGGCCACAGTGGATTATAGAAATGGCTAAGAAAGCCCTGCATAGTTGGGTGACTATAGTTACTCTAAAGATATTGCTCAGGATAAGGGGGGCGGCAGCTGTATTCGGGATTGGACTGGCTCGTGGCGATTCTGTGATCCCAAAATTGGCAGATCCCATGATCCTTGGCTGATGTCCAAGCCGATCTAGCACAATCTTGCTGCTGACAAGGCATACAATGCTCAGCCGTTGGCCCTTGGATTGTATTGCTATTAGGGAGTGTTTTATGTGGTAATGTAAGCCCGTCGGTCGGCTGTGTCAGCGGGCTAGGGTGGTAGCAAGTGAAAAAATACAATTCTTTTGTAGAGCGCCCTAATAGAACTCGATCTCTATCTAGGGGCTTCACATATACCGAAGGGCTTGAGCCCACAACCTCTGTTGGTCAAGGCGAGCACCTTTACTTTACCCCTAGACCAAATCAGGGCACCCAAAGTACTCTTATCTCAAATTAGCCCACAGCACGGCTATTCCGGCTGGAGTACGTGCTCTGGTCTTGCAGTAAGTGCTCGTTTGCTATCTTGGACTGAGTGTGCTGAGGGTTTGCTCGGTTATCTGGCTACATGAGTCTTTCGGAGTCGGTCGTGCACCATCCACATCTCTTTGCTATCCTTGTTATTGGCAAGTATTTAGTGGTATGCAATGCTGCATAAGGTGTATGCATAGTTTAAAGCGACGTGCATGTACATGTATATCATGATTTCTGAGGTAAACAGCCACCTTGACAAATTGTTGCTCTTTGTCCTAGTTTCGGCACAAACATCTTTGTCCTATAATCCTAGACCCACACAGACTTGAGGCCATGCGAATAAAGCGATTGATTTCTATAAGTTGCACGACAGGAACTACAAGTGAGCATGTTAATGTCCACTGCTTTCTTGAGTAGCCTATGCAGAAGTTGAGACTTGATCGTGGACCTAAAAGCACCTCTTGCTATCAGAGATGCTTAGATTGACTGTGCCAGTCGATGGGACCGTTATGGCCACATCTCACACCGTATAACACTTAAGCACATCAGCATTTCTGAATAGAGTGAAGCATAGATACATTACAATTTATTTCCATGGCTTGCGATAGTAAAAGTAAGTACATGTTAACCTATTCACCATCCTTATTTATATAAAGACAGGAAAGTCTTAGCTGCTATCACTCCTGCTTGCAGTGGGCAATAAAGGATCACCCAGTGCTATACTCGAGCCCACTATCTAGGTCGTGAAGTGGGTGCACCTTACCCTTGTGCCAAGACCCTGGGACGCGCACAGATTATGCAGTGAGTGCACCTCAAATTATACCTGTCTTCAGGCTTCAGCTACTTTAAGCTCCATAAAAAGCAGCTTTTAGTAAGCGACTTTTTGGCCGACGATCAAGTTAATATACTTTCTAGATTGCTTAGGAAAGAAGGAGGGTGCATAAACATATTCCCTAATAGTACTTATATGGAAAAATTTCCGAAAACCATAGAGGGCTATTAGCCCGGTTGGCTTTTTGTCCATTGATATAAATCCCCCTGATATACGAGACGTCGTAACCATAGAGCAATGTGAAGTGTCGAGACAATGCTTGTTCATATTGTTACTGGTCATTTAAACACGTGTGTAGTGTCACTTCATGGCAACATGTAGTGTGCCGGTTGGGTAGTGGCAGGCAATGCCTGCTGATGGCTGTTCTTGCTAGCCTTGGACCTATTTTGATTGCAATGGGCCAACGTTGCTTGCAATTGGCACTCATGTTTCAGGTACTGGATAGCAGCCCAAACTGGTTTATATAGCTTGGCAGTGCTTGATCTGCTAGCCAGGACCACAATAATCTGAAAGCTAGAGCCTCTTATCTGCGCTCACACCGTATGATGGTTTGCTAATGAGACCATGGCCCACTTGGCCGTGTTGGTCTTTGTGCACAATAGTTGCTGACTTGTCGTTTGCTGTATGTTGCTCTAGGATGGTTTAGAGTTGAACCAATCAGGCAATACGGGCATTGCTGCTCCTGCTACTTCAACGAGGCAGGGTGCAGGTGAAGTCACTCCAATACAGAATGGGAGTTATGCTATTCCATCTTGCAGCACTCCCCAACATGTGTCCACATATGTGAGTACTCTCATCGCAAGCTGCAGCTGAGCCGTGAAGGTATAGCAGTAGCAAAAGTGAATATTATTCAAGTCAGTATTCAACCATTGATTCAGGCAGCACCTAGTTTGGATTGTATTTATTGCACTTTCATAATATCGAACCTGCATGGAATAGCTTATTAAGCTAGCTTTCACGGAAGGGATCAGCAGCGTTTGTGTTTTAATTGTATATGTGAGCATGGAGTGATTGTAACATAGGTCTTTAGTGCTAACTGCACTGGGAACTTGCCCAAAAAATCAACCAAATTACTCAGCTGGGGCATACATAGTGAAGAATGTTGCCTGGCTTTGCCCCCCCCCCATTAGGCCAAGAAAGCTGCACCAAAAAATAGGATGTTTCGCCCAGCCATGATTTCTAGCTCGTGCAAGGTCAAAATTCAGCCTTATTCTTAAAAGGTTCAACCCCATTGTTATATTCCTGGCACTATTCGTGAACTACATACATCACCATGACTGATCCCTGCCATTGGTGTTGATTTAATCATTCCTCTCTAGCATCTTGTGCAAAAACCTAAGCGATTGTATGCACTAGTCACTGCATGCAGTCATCCTAGCTGATTTAACAGCCTCTTCTGTAGAGCAACAGAAGAGCCTTAAAGGTTATCCCCACCACCTTGCAGTAGGCAATCAAGGATTGCCTACTGCAGGATTCGAACCCACGACATCGTGACTAAGGTTATGAAGAGTGCCCGTCTTACCTAGTGTACCATCATTGCTCATTACTGCAATTAATAATGTTGAAGCAATGTTCTAATGGTAAACTATTTCATATTGGGAATTATCAATTTAATGGTTTCACTGTTCATACTTAAGTTTGTGGCTATCAAAAGTCAATCATGCGAGTCACTGGGGGTATGTATAGTGCTTCTCTTTCTGAGCATGATCTCATAACTTTGTTGAATATAAAACTCGTATCAAGTTATCTACACCCTAGATACTTCCAGTATAGTATTAATTAGCACAACCGATCCTGTTTTCCTTGCTGCTTTACTTGCTTATTTTTCTACGTTTTCAGCTTGCATTACTTTGACGTGTGTTGCTTAAGAGTGCTCATACTGCATGTGCTTGCATATATTCAACTGCGGTTTTTCTGGCTCGATTGTGCACATTCCGACGTCTGTTCAGTTTGTTGTCATAGCTCTCTCCAATTATTTTCCTAAGATTGCTTGTAACCCTAGGCTTTTTAGTGCTAGTATGACTACCGGACTAGATTTTAACATGAAGTATATTCCTTATTGTAGCCTTCCACCGAAGTGGGCACCATCGAGCGTATCACACTCAAGAACTTTATGAACCACAGTCATCTTGATTTCAGTTTCCATCGTCATGTCAACGTCATCACTGGCCGAAATGGCACAGGAAAGAGCGCTCTGCTTACTGCTGTGGTCGTGGGCCTTGGTGGAAAGGCCAGTTGGACAAACCGCTGCTCATCCCTCAAGGGATTCATCAAGGATGGAAAGCAGTGAGTGAGGTGTTCACTTCGACTTGAACTGGGCACCCTAGATATAAGCACTCCATCTAGAGACTTTTGCTGCCACCCCAATACTGACAACATGTCCCATTAGATGTGAAAGAAGCAGTGTAGAACTTATTCTGGAACCAAAAACAGAGTGAACTGACATGTACTGCCAACAGAAGTGTTGCCACAGTAAAATGATTACGTTTTTGACTTGATCATGCTTGAGGCTCCAAACATAGTCTGGTTATCAAATCGCTGATTCCTATTAGTCCTGTTATTGAAGGGACTCTCCCTGTCAGTAGAGTTCGGCAAACTGTCTGTCTAGTTATCCAAAGCCAACGAAAAATGAATTCGTCCATCGATGTATATGGCAGCTTGTTGTCACCTTTTAGTTTACTGCTTTCTCTGTCAAGCGTCCTAGAAGGATCAAATTTGGGCTTGCTGGTGCGGTTTAGCCTAATAGTGGCCGTGGCATGTATTACCAGGAAGCCTATCAGGCTGATCTGATTGTTCTGACAAAGGCCAGTATCAAAATTAGCAACACAGATTTTGTCAGTTCGCATTATTTTTTATAGTTTTCCCCAATCGTTTTAAATGTCTTAGTCGGTAGTCACGCCTCTTTAGCTGGCAGTATTGTTATCTTTGAGTGCTAGTCACTAGTTTTAAATTTCATCGGAACGAATGAAAATGTTGTCTTGCAACTTGTTCATCGAGTTATAATATGCGATTCAGTGGGGTTTCCGATGTGAAGATCCTGGAGATGAGCACTTTTGCAGCTGCTGTGGCTGCCTCTAGTTTGCTGTGAGCCTGTTCACCCAGAATCCAGCCACTTCAGCAGGCTATGCTCTCGCTGAAGGTGGGTTGCTGTGTAATATCCCGGCGGGCATGCGTGTGTCCTCTTGTTCTTGCAGAGTAGCCGAAGTCTCTGTTCAGCTGAACAACAAAGGTTCAGATGCCTTTGAATTCGAAAAGTACGGGGAATCGATTGTGGTCTATCGCAAGCTGAACATCAGTGGTGCCACCGAGTACCAGCTACGATCTCGATCCAGTATGTGCTGCATGGTCCCTAGTGTTCATCGGTTAGCCACTGCATGAGCACCCCGGCATGTCTCTGAGTTATCGTTTGGCAGATAAGTTGATATCGAAAAGGCGCGAGGACCTGGACAGGATTCTCGATCACTTCAACATACAAGTGGATAATCCAATCGCCGTGCTTAATCAAGAAGTTAGCAAGAACTTCCTGTGGTCCAAAAGTGCAGCCGATAGGTATAAGGTAAGCTGCACGTGATATCCATGTGCTGCTGTTGTTGGTGGTCTATTCATTGAACTAGCCAATGTTGCTGGATATGCCTATAGACGGCTATGGCATGGCCCGATGATGGCGAGGTGACGTCCAAAATGCGTGCATGTTCTTTCCTCAACCACCCAACCCACCTCCTTTATTTGACCGATCAGTGTCGTGGGCTCGAGCCCCGAGGCATATGTGAAGCGCCCGAATAGAGATTAAGTTCTCTGGTGGCGCTATATAAAGGAATTATATTTTATGTAATTTTATATTCACATCGTTGCTGCACTTTTTATGTGGCCAGTGACGTACGACTATGTCTTGCTATAGTGTTGCTCTTTATTGCCAATTCACTGCCCTCGTTTTGATTTGCCTTCCCCAACCAATCCTTAAAGTAGACCTCAGACCTGTTTTTTTATATCAGTACCATATTCTGGGTCTTTATATTTATGCGCACCCTGTTGGTGCCTGGTGCGTGTACCCTCAGCTAGTCGTTAATGTGGGCAGGTGCTGTGCATATGGGAGCCAGTGTCTCTTTCGAGGGTGCCGGCCGATGTGTGCCAGCTTGTCGATGTGGCTCGCAGCAAACTTTCTTAAATTTACTGATGATAAAGCCATCTTACTAGTTGTGGGAAAACCATGTATGATTCAGGAATGGAAAGTTTAATTTTTTGAGAAAGCTCAAAATTTGTTCTGCCAGCACATCTGTTGAATCTGCACGAAGTCTAGGTGTCCTGTTCTAAAGTGACCTTTCATTAGACGATCACATCAGCTTCAGTCAAGTCTGCCTACTTTCAGCTAGACAACATTTATCAAATTTGGGCTTGTTTAGACAGGGCTACCACATCTGAGTTGGTCTATGTACTTGTGACATTCCGTCTTGATTTCTGTAACTTACTGCTTGCTGTTCTACCTGCCTGTGCAATCAGGCGCTTACAGCTGGTGCAGAACTCACCACATCTCGCTGACCTGCACTGGCTCCCATTCAAGCAACACATCGAAATTTAGGTTTTGCCTCACATTTTGAGGTCCATTCATTCTTTGGCTCCAGCCTACCTATCAGATCTGCTCTCCCAGCAGGCTAAGCATAGTTCCACCTGCTTTTTCGAATCGAACTGTTCAGCTATACCTATACCTCGTGCAAACCTCAAATCCTTTGGAGACCGTGCCTTTAGTTAGTATGTTCCCAAAGCCTGGAACTCACTCTTGACATGCGTCATGACATCTCCTGACTTGACCACATTTAAATAGAAGCTGAAAACTCATTTATTTGAGACAGCATTTAGTTGGTCCCTGTGATTCGTCCTATATGTGCTTGTGCGTGCTGACACTGTCGATGCAGCCACTAACCATACTTGCATGCTGACCCTGTGCATGTCACCCCTAACCACGTTATTGTTGTTTATTGAGCATGCTACTGCTAACCATTCGATCGTGCTTTTTTTGCAGCAGATGTAAGTGCATAGAAAGAGACTGAGTTCTCTCAGGGTGCTTTATCAAACACATAGTTTGTTATCAAATGTCTGGATTTGCTTGCAGCTTTAGTGACTACCGGCAATCGTTTAAGTCTCAGCTAAAGATATGCTTTTTCAGCTCAGTTAACTTCCCCTAAGCAAACTTGATTCTTTTGTTGCCGTGAGTGAGCCTTTACCTATACCTGTACACGATTCAGTATGTGTAATTAACTTGAGGTGCTACTCACCCGTGTTCCTGAGTGTTTTCTGTGCTTAGTTTAGTTTAGTTTAGATGTGCTTTAGTATGCTGGCCTAAGCAATGTACGTGTTTTTCTTTTTTACTTAGTGCATGTTATTAACCATTGGTTATTGATTCTCTTGCTATGAGTTATGAAGTGTCTGGCTAGAGATTTGTTTCTCTTCGTGCGTTATATAAGCGAACTATTATTACTGTTATTATCCCCTACCAACTTTCCTACCGCACTTTTCAGAGCCTTGCTTCAACGGTCGATGCTCTACATGCAATAGGTGTTAAAGAGTTTGCATTTTGGTTTCTCTTTGACCCTAGTCACTGCTTTCCTTATTTGGTTCATATGATTAAATTATCTCTTAAGTATATCTGTACTTGCCTGCTATTTGGGGCTTGCTACCTGGCTTCCCTGCATGCGAGCTCTTTCATGCTCTGTGTATGCAGCTGTTTATCACCGACGCACCTGCACATCACAGCTGTGCCCAAACCATTAATCACTCTGACTTACTGCCTCCTTGTTGTTGATGCTGTGCCAGCTTCACTTGCTCACCAAGAGCTTCGGTGGTAAAACTGTTTGTGACTAGAATGTTGGTCTTCCTGATTCGACATCTAGCTATCCGTTTGTGCTGGAGTTGTTCCGACTTACGACACATTGATCACTATTTCTGCTGTGCGATGTTTAGGTCAACCCGAGTGATGCAGCATCGATTCTCACTGTTGGTTTTTTCTTTTTTGAGCCAGTTTTTTCTCAAAGCCACGCTGTTGGATCAGATGAAAGAAGATCACCAGAAAGCAAATGCAGAGAAAGAGCGAACAGCTGAAATTTTAAGGAACAAGGAAGAGGTAATGAGCTGCGCGAGTTCAGAAATTCCTTTCTGTGTGTATGCTAGATCTGTGTGGATGCTTTAATTGCTGCTTGGTCTTGGCCAAGGGTCATGGCACTTGACAAATCAGGTCATCAGTTCTAGTGGGGTGACTGGTGTTGAAGCTTGGTTGCTGGTTTATAAATGAGGATATTTTCTTAGCTGATCCCTATCCTTACCGTGTAATCGTCAGCGACTGCTTTTTGGGATATTTAATCGATTGTTAACAGTATTATATTAACACGATTGATTGCAATTTGACTGAAATATTTTTTGAATAGGATTGTGTGTTACCCAAATAGAAATTTGTCGTGCAGCTGGCTCGTGAATGGCTGACTATTATTGCTAAACAGTGCTAGTCTTAGCATTTAAGCTATTATCTCTAAAGCTTATTGAAATAGATTTGTTAAAGAAGCATTATTCTGTAACTATCCTTATCACGGCTCAGTCGACAGCGTCTTGACCTCAGAACAAAAATGCCGTTGATTTTATGAGATTTAGAGAGTTGAGTCGTTTGGATAACACCCTAAGCCAACCAAATCTCTATCCAGTTGCTTTACAACTCGCTAGAAGAGAGGCAGTAACCAAGGGTTTAAAATGATAGTAATAATAAAGATACATTTGCATTAAAACATCTGAATTTAATTTCTTTCTAGGTGCTTTTTATATGCTGTAAAGGAACCATGAGCATCTAGTTGGTGTATGCAGTTTCAACATGCATAATAGAGTTAGTGGTTGCATGCATAGTGTGAGCTCGCATAAGCACACAAAGGAAGGAACAGGTACGTTTTAGCTTCATTTTAAAATTTTGACATGTCAGATGGATAATTTGACCTGTTGGAGCAAGTTCCAGGCTTTGGGAGCATAGGAACTAAAGGCACGGTTTTCAAAGGATGCGAGGTCGAGCCACGATGATTGAGCCAGAAGAGCGGTTGGTACGATACCTAGCTTGGTTGAGTAGCCAGAGAATTTAAAGACATAACAGTGAGTGGCAGAAGCTTGAAGTCGATGCAGTGCTGTATTAGGAGCCAGTGCAGGTCGGCGAGAAGTGGTGAGATGTGGCTCACGACAGACAAGCCTTGCCGCAGAGTTTTGAACCGACTCTAAGTGAATTATTGCGTAGGCTCAAAGACTCGAAACCAGTGAGTTGCAGAAGTTGGAACGGGATGTCAAAAATGCATGGACCAACTTGGTTCTGGTTTCCTTGTCTAAGTAACCTTAATGTTTGCAATGTTGTAACTGAAAGTAGGCAGGCTTGACTTACGGGCTGGTGTGGTCTTCTATTGAATGGTCACTTGAGAACCGGACACCTAGATCTCGTGCAGATGCTATGGAGATATGCTAGCTAGATTTTGAATGTGAGTTTTATCGCCATGCAATTTGAGAAGCTCATGCATGGAGAGCTAGTTAAGCTATCAGTGTATTAGAATAGCAAGAGAAATTGCTCTGTTGTAGTAATTCCAGATCAACCAAGTGGTATTTCTGTGAACGTTACATGTCAGATATCCTTAATTTAATTAAATGTGCCCCATTTTGCTTGGACATATTGGTGGTTGAGCATTTACAATAGCATATAGCAATTGCACGAAGCTATTTAAAATGGGCAACGCCTTTGCAATTTTACCATCAACATCACCAGTCAAACGTGGATAACACGGCTGTGGCAGCAGAAGATTCGCCGAGCCTTGTCTGACCCCATGAAAGTTGCTTCCGAACTGTATTCATTGCATAGCATCTTCACAAAATGAGTGCCCGGGGGGATCCACTTGCTCAAATGGAAAAGTTTAAAATGGCAAAGGAACGCTGACGGGAAGCTGCATAAGCAGGAAATCCGGATTGCCGGGCTCCTGAATGATTACTGTGATGTAGCCAGAAAGTGGCGTAGTTCTTGCATGTGGTCGTCCATGTTTGTGCTGCTGGCTTACACTGGTCGCATCTTTGCATGTACCCTCTTCAAGCTTCCAAATAAGTTGGCCGGGCAGGCCATTTTACCGTGGCACTTTAAGGCAGTTTCATCTCAATCTAAAACGTTTATTGAATCTGTTGCTATACGACGAGACCCAGCTGTTTGCACGCTTTCTCATTTAATGCTGTTATCGTGTGTGTCAAATATAGTTATTCCGGGAATGCTGTTATCATGTGTGTCATATATAGTTACTCCGGGAATCGAAATTTCTGTCACACGAAAAAGGCCAATTGTGATGCTTGTGTTTAAGGTGCTGCCCAGGCTTCATAAGGAGGTCAGCGAATTGGAAGCCAAGTACAAGGCTCTTCAGTACAGAGCCACTAATCTGCAGGAGCTTCGAGATGAGCTGGCAAAGAAAGAGCAGCAGCTCCTGTGGGCGATGGTAGAACTAAAGGAGTCGGTATGATTATAGAGTAGTACGACAGTGCCACTGCAGATCGGTGGAGGCAGCTTGCAACTTTGGTGCAAGCGTTCTTTCTTTCTTCCTTCCTCCTTCATGCCATCGAGTGAGCGTGTGCACGTGTTATGTATACATGTTTTGTAAATGTGTGTGTTCTGAGCTGTGTATTGTATATATGTGTGTTCTGAGCTGTGCCTATAGTGTGTTCTGAGCTGTGCCTTTGATGTGTGTCTGTGTGCGTGCTTGTGTGCTGTGTCTGTTATGTGCGCAAGTGCTTGCCTTGTTTGCTAGTTCGCCTGCTTGCGCTGCTGTGTGCACCTGCTTGCACAAACGCTTACTTGTTGTGCCTGCGCGTGTGCATTCGTGTACGTGCAGTGCACTTTTAAAGTTGTGCCTTGGATGTGCTGGGCCACTGAAGGCATCATGCATTTTGTTACGATAGAGATCAGGTATTTGAGCCGTCGCTGTAGGTGCTTAGCGACAAGGAAAAAGACCTGGCTAAAAAGAGGACCGGCCGCTCTAAATTTGATCAGAAAGTTGGTGAAGCTAAGGTACTTGTTTAAACCAGTATTTATTTGATCAGAGTGCACTTCTGTTATCCATACTCCACTCTCTGCAATGTGACTCTTATGCCCCGCGTTCAGCCTTGCTTTGTACCCTAGATGTGCGTCTGCTTGTTAGGTGAAAGCTGTGAAAGGCTCCTATGGGCAGATTTAAAGAAACGTCGAATGGTCGTATGGCATTTTACCGACAGACGTACCCGAGAATTCGTCTGTTACTGCAACAAGCAGTTTTGCCCATACTGGGACAGGGCATGCATTATTCGAGGGCCAGGCTGTACAGGTGTATCCCAATCGTAATGGGTATTGCTCTGCTTGTAATGCATTAGATGAACCCACCGGCTTTGGCCGTATGTTCGGCCTTCCTCGAGTAGAGGAAATAGAATGAAGCTGGCTGTTCATAAAAGCAATCGCTATGGAATGGATTAATATGCCTTCAGGAAAATTCTGAAAATTATGCGAGAGCTGAGAAGTCGTGCCTGTATTTAATATCTGAGGAATGCTAAGGCTAACACTATCCTTCTCTTTCGTGGTCACACATACCTTAACCACTGGGCCGGTTCAAGTGATTGTTTTGCAAGACTTCAAAAAAGTATTAGCTACTAGTTTAGCTACTAGACTAATTTCATAAATACATTCCTTGAAGGTCTAAAATAAAGAAGGGTTTGTATCAAGCATGACGTTCTGCAAATCTTCATTTCAATCCTACTGCTCGCACACTTCAAGCCTATACTCATAGTTTGAGAATTATGCAGCCAGTCGTTCCTTGGATTCTCACAAGACTAGCATTAAGGAGATCCATTCAGCATGTATTCTTAACTGCAACTATTCGAATTTTATAGCGGCTGCCAACTCATGTGCATTTTGATTAAATATAGAGCAATGCTGGTACCAAAAGTGTGTGTAGTAAGTAGTTGAAATTATAAAAAGCCACAATCCAGCCATTATCGTGTATCTTGCACCATATTTGTTCTGGGTCCCACGAATAACTGTGATGCACTGCGATCTACGAAGATACGCCGACACAGCTTCCATTTCCACAATAAACGTCAGAAACTGCAGGTTTGATTCTAAATTATGCAGGATGGTGTTACAGGTTTACGTGCCGAATTTGATGCAATTGTGCGTGCCCATTCCCTGCTTTGTCCAAAAATAGCTCGTGCCTGCCAGCCTTTTTACGCATTCGAACAGTGATACAACAGCCCAAAATATTCGAACTGCAATAATGTGGCCATTTCCACAAAAAGCTTTGTGCAACTGCAGTTTTAAATTTAAAATATGCCAGGTTTACCCATCAAATTTCAGCCGATTGTGCTGGCGATTTCTTAGGCGTTGGCCTTCAATGGCCCAGCTCAAATGGCAGCCCGAGATAGTCATGCTTCCATACAGCTGCCGTTTGAGCAAAAAGATTTAGCACTGTTTTCTATAGTGTGGAAACAAAAATGCAGTTGCCCAACGGTTATTATGGAAATGACAGTGGATCACAGTTCGATAATGTAGGGAGGCTGGCTGGCCCGGACCATCGGAGGCCATAGCATGAGAATGGGCAAGCACAATCGCATGACATTCGTTCAGTAAACCTGGCTTTTTATAATTAGTAATCAGACGGACGTTGCAGTTACTTTGTGGAATACAGACGGGATGCGTTACATTATATGGCAATCTGTCGGTCGGACCGTGATGGCATACTGGGTAAGGTGGTTGCTTTTCACGACCGAAGTCACGGGTTCGAACCATGCAGTGGGTGACGCTCCGGTAATAGCCGTAAAGGCTCTTCTGTCGCTATGCAAAAGAGAGTGTTAAATCAGCTAGTATTTATTTATTTGTTGGGCCAACTTATTTGTTGTTGCCTCATGCTGCCGTGTTGGGTCTGTAAGCATGATACTCGATGAGCAGTCATCACCTTCAATATTAGGTAACAATTAAATATATTTCACCATTATATACCACTCTTCATGATTATGTTTAATCTGGCACGCTTTTTGTCGGGTTACCTAGTACTGAAAGTTGGGGATGTGCAATTTCTTCAGTTGCATTATTTCAATCAGTCATCTTTCGATTTGGCCGTCGAATTTCCAAAGACAATAACTCCGGAACATGTAAAGGATTGTCGTGTTTTAGAACCTCTGATTGCCACCAGCCTAGCAGATTCGAGAGGGCTGATCATATGCCAAGGTGACCATTCATTAATCGGTTAGCAGTGCAGTGTCGCTGCTGTAGAGTGAACATTTAGCACCGGGAATCCTTACTGGTGAGTGCATGGTCTACAAGTGATCAGTAGCTGGTAGGTAGAAAGCAAGCTACAAACAGCATAGACCTTCTTATAGTGGCTGAAAGGCTGAAGAGTGACCTTGGAGTAGCTTCTTTAAACTACCTGAATGCATATGCACACTTTTAATTTCCCCAGCTGCAACCATTGCGTCTGCTGTAGTTAGCAACCAGAGGCTATGTCCACTGCTGGAGTTTACAATTAAGATATGTGGAGATTACTCCACAGACACGCAGTTCACTGAAACGTGGTCCGACACTGAATGTGTGCATAACCTTTGACTGCCCTCGGGTCATAGCCCAAGGGTAAGATGCTCGCTCTTCACGACCCAGATCATGGGTTCGAGTCCTGAAGTAGGCGATTCTGTATTGCCCACTGCAGTTAGTGGTTATATCTGGCAAGGCTCTTCTGCCGATTTATAAACGAGTCTGTTGAATAAGCCCACCTTTATTAGCTTTTGCAAGTGAAACAGTAAAATGGCCATGTCTTTGCTCCACCACAGCAACTGTGTATGACAATCATTTACTACAGTCTTAGGATACACTGATTCATGGAAGCATGTCAGATCTAAAAAATTCGAACATTGTGTTACAACTTAATCACAGAGTACCTTATGAATTTGGCAAAATCATTTCCGGCATATTTTTTTGAATATCTTCATGGAAATCATTTCAAGTTGAGCTTGAAGAGCTTTGTCAAATCACTTATACCAGTAGTCTAATCATTATGCCGTACCTTTGGATTGCTATCGTTCAATTCTCCCAACGAATGTCCTGTGGGTATCTGAGCATATGATAATGGTTGAAGCTGTGGATGGATTGGTCAAGCGTTACACACTTGGCTAGCAACTTGGCATAGCCCGTAGATACCCTACACAAGGTTGTAAATTTAGTCTTTATAACCTTATTTTTTACCTGCTGAGAGTCTACTCTGCAGGCCGCAATGTTAGGTTTTTATAGCGTGAGCCGTAATGGCTCACTAGATAAGAAGGTTGCTTTTCACGACCTCGGCCCCAAGGTCGTGGGTTCGAATCCTGAGGTGGGCGATCCTTTATCGCCACTGCAAGCGGTGGTGATAGCCGTAAAGGCTCTTCTGTCGCTATACAAAAAGAGGCTGTTAAATCAGCTAGTATTTTTTTTTTAAAGATTTGATCGTTGTCGTGGTGCTCTGGGGCTCGATTGTCCGCTTGTGTTTTTTCATGGGGGATGGTCTCATCAGTGATGCGTGGGTGCCTATCCAGCCGGCACAAGCTGATTATTCGTACTCGACTGTCGAATGAGTCGCGCGGTTCAATCCAGCTTCGACGATTTGTCACACTCTTCTTATCCTCGACCTTTTTTGTACAGGCAAGCCTCGACGACGCACTAAAGCAGAGGAAGGACATCGAGGAGGAGATAAAAAAAATGAAATCTTCGGCCGATGTGTATCGTCAAGAGCACGAGACTGCTAAGCGAAAGAAGGACGAGACCGGCAAAGTGCTTCGCGAAGCACAGGTAACGACCCCATAATTTAGCTGCCATTCGGTGCATGCTATCTCGCCCCGATCACGGAAGCATTCACTCACGTTTAAAGTGTTATGGAGGAATCAGCAGGGGGGTGTACCTGGCGAGAAGGAGGGTAAGCAAGTTACAAGCGATGGCGAAGACTGTGGCGGAGCATTGCTAGGGACGTCTTCAGCTCAGTCTCTATTCGTGCGACTACTTCGAGGAAGCCTACGCACCCGTGGTGCTCTAAAGTCAGACTGGAACTTACTAGCAAGGTTTGAAGTTTTAATAGACGAGTTCAGCTGGTCTGCCACGACCCGTTCCAGTGTCTTTGATAGGAATGGTAGAAGGGAGACTGGGCGGTAGTTGCTCAAGTTCTCTTGGTCTAGTGTCACTTTCTTGAGAAGTGGCCTGACTACAGCTTTTTTGAAAGGTGCTGGGACATGACCTGAGGCTAATGACATATTAATGATGTTATGCATGGCAGCAGCAGATCAATGCAACGTATGAGCAGGACAGTGGGAATAGGGTCCAGAGGACTTGTTGTCTTCTTTGATTGAGATGCGAACTTTAGGACTAGATCACTAGTGACCTGCTTAAATGCAGACAGGTGCAGCCAGGAACCGAGGAACAGCATTCTAGTGGGGAGGTTGTCATCGCAGGGATGGATTCCCTGATCTTGTCTATCTTCTGCACAAAGAATCGAGAGAAGTGATCGGCTAGACCATCACAAGGATCATCGGGTAAGGAGCTAATCTGGGAACGGTTGAGGAGATGGTTTATTGTCGACATCAGCATTTTTGGATTGTGCATCTGTGATTCAACAATGTTTTTATAGAAGCTAAACTTGGCCTTTGCTAGGATCGATTGGTACGACCTACAGTAGTCTTCATATGCCTGTCGATGGACAGCTAGTCCGGATCTTGGCATTATGCGGCTACCACTATCATTGTATCATGCTTTTTAATAGCATATGCCAAGTGCCCGGAAAGCGCTCAAGTTCTTCGAGGGCACTATGCAAATTTGTTATTATCATTATCATTATTCATTGTTCATTGAATGCAGATGCTCCTGTAAGCCATTTTGTCGGGCATAGAGCATTGCCAACTACCCCTTGCGGATTGCCAACCGTAACTTGTCGTGTAGTAAGTCGCATTGTCTTGAAGCTTGCCTTGGTCAATGCACTGGCATTAGCCAGCAGATATGCAGCAATTCTGTGAACCCTGTGAATGCCCGAAGTCATACCGTTTTCAGGCCAGGTTGCGTGATGCCGAGAGACAGAAGAAGGATGTCGAGCAAGACAGGGACGACCTGCGGAAACGCATCGACGAAATCCAGAGCAGGTAAGTCGCGGCTGCGCAGCCGACCTGAGGCTGCCGACTGTGTTTGTCTGCCATTTTCTTTCGGCGCCTGGAGCTTAGTATTGTGCTGCTTACGGCTCCTAGCTCACAAGACTACTTGGCGATTAAACGAGAGCGTGAGAGCAAGATCGCAAAGCTTGAAGCCGACCTCGAGTCTCTGAAGACCGACCGCCAGGTGAAGGACTCGGACGTGGCTCGGCATCGGCAAGAAAGTGTCAAACTTAAAGATCAGAAGAACGATATTGGGCAAGTTCGAAGGCTTGTCTCCCGGATTTTGTTCGTACTTTAGTCTATTTCATTTGCTGTGTGATCGGCAGTGGTCGGGTGTATGGTTTACATGTTGTACCTGGTGTCGCTATTGATTAAGCCTTTGAGTGATTGCACAGCCGTCGGGATGTGCTCCCATGCCCAAAATAAATAAATAATCGGCGAGATCTCCTAAAATGGTCGTCAGATTCAAAAGGTTTCGGTGCCGATATACGAAAAAATGTTACTGTTAACATGCTGTAATCATGAGCAGTATGAAATGAGCTTACATAACATGTTTGTAACTTTTCAGGACAAGTATATTCTTATTGCCAAAATACAGTTGCACCACCCACGATATGCTATCTCTATGAGCCGCTTGGATCTAGAGCAAACTATGCTTTCATAACCATTCGGCCTTATCGCTCTCTAAGTGTCCTGCTAACTTAAGAAAAGTAAGTCTTCAGACTGGGATTCAGATCTTAATGTTGACCTGACTACTTCATTAGCATTATGGCCTTAAACCAGATTAAACAGTGTTTCGGAGACAGTATTGAACGAGCTTAGCCGCATGCTTAGGCTCGTTGCTCTGTTTGAAAAGAAAGTGATCTCTACGGCTCACTGTACTATGTACAATAACGTTCTGGAGTATTCGGAATAAGCATCTTGCGTAATGATGCCAGGTGTCCCTACAGAATAGCTTCAGACCATAGCCCCTTTGCAGCCAGTCTTCTGAAGGCAATCATTAAAACATCCATTGCAGCAACGACACACGTACTGTACTCATTTTTAGTTACCAAAAATTAAGAATGGACTCATCACTAGATTTGATTTTGCTCCTGTCTTTGTAGGTGCAGTCTTTGCTCTTGTCCTAGCCCACTCAAAACCAGCCACTGAATGCTTGATGGACAAAAGTGGCCTCTTTTTTTGCGTTCTGAGCGACCACTTACTGTTCATCTAGTCGACATGTATCCTTACCAACTAGCTTCCCAGTAGCAGCCTACATGATATGAATACCAACACTCACATGGGCGGAATGGTGCCTAAAGCTTCACTCTTTGTTAGTCTGTCTCGACCGATGTTGCATTATCTGGGAGACCTCTCTGCATTTTTCATAATAAAAAAAATCTAGCTGATTTAACGGCCTCTTTTGTAAAGCAACAGAAGAGCCTTTACGGCTATCACAACCGCTTGCAGTAGCATTAAAAGATCGCCCTCCACAAGATTCGAACTCACGACCTTGGGACCTAGGTCGTGAAAAGCAACCGCCGTATCTAGTGTGCCATCACGGCTCACCATGACAGTCATTGGCATTTTCTTCAGGTTGAATTTTACCAAAATTTACTAATTCACAATTGTATAGAAATTGCATCTTTGCCAATTCAAGTTTGATGCAAAGCTCACACTTGGCCCACAATAAAGGCACTCGACTAGATGGCATTAAGTATTCCTAGGCGATAGTGTGAGATAAGGAAGTGACTAGCAGGAGCACTGTTGTTTTCATACTAGTGCGAGTGTCTAAGTACCTCCACAAACAGGCAATGAAGTCGTTCTCAAGGTGCTGTCAAGATGGGACATCCTCCATGTTTATATGAGTTTTATGAGTCGACAACGGGTCCTCCCTTTAGTTTTCATTGTACGCACTGGTTTGTGAAAAGGCAACCGTGAAAGGTCAATTGGGCATATTCGTCGTTTTTATGCTTCAGTCTAATGGTTCATGATCGTGGGCCTGCTACTCATCATAGATAAACAGTCGGCATACTTTCGTGCTCCAGTGTAGATCTAGGGGTGTTACCGGTTCTTGCCGTATCGTAGCACTTTGTCGACATTTCTTACTGCCTGGTTACACTTTTCTTTTTAATCTTTTGGTTGCCCCTTCCTGTTACACATCCATCAGCCTACCTCATTTCAACACCGACCGAACACAGCTGTGTTTAGACTGGTGACTTCTTTACTTCTCTTAGATTGATTTTGTGATTTCAGCTGGCTATGTCACTTGGGGCTGTGTTGAGAGATAATTTATTGGTAGGACCGAGGGTCAGCCGATTCTGATAAAAGTAGGCCATATGTGCAGTTGGTTTAGTACGGCCAGCCGACGGTTCTTAAAATGGCACCAGTTTTATTATGGAGCTGCCCTAAACAACAATGGCAGCTGACTGGCCTGTCGGGATACAAATGTCTGAATAGTTTCAGGATGAGAGTAGGTTTGCTGAGGTCCATTTGAGTTGCTTCCTCCTCATCGTAGCTGGGTATGCCGGTCGAGGACCCGTTAGGCAGTATGCACGACAGACTCGCAAGTTCATGTCATATTTCACACAGCACCTTGTTCAATACAAATTCCTTTGCTAAGCTAGATTTCTTTGTTACTAGTAGGTTGCATGAACGATTTGATGTGACAGTTCTAATTGATTGGCAATCACTATTTAGCACTTGAGGAAAGCAAAAGAAAGACGAGCATCTGTCCAGCCCACGCAAAATATTCTCGAGGCATTTACTGAAGAAAGCCCACAATTTGGATGCGCCCGGCCGCCTCTATTTAAAATTGATCCCATGTTGCTGCCGATTTCGGCGATCTCACATCGAATCGTACCCACTGCCGTGTCACCACAATTTACCCATTCGTATTGTGAGCTCTAGTTATATACACGTCGTCTTCGTACCCAGTGTTATGTGGCTGCTAGCTAGTAAGCATCTTTACTTCAGTCGGTCACTTTGTTTGGTTGCTTTGTATGTCCTCTTTCGCTTGCTAGCATACAGGTGTAACTGTTACAGCTTGTCATGAGGGATGGTAGCTTTGTATTCTGATGGTGATCACGTTGCTGCACACTTCTGTTTGTAGAAACGATCTGCGTGACCTCAGGAGGGTGAAGGCAGCAGCTGAGGAGCGGATAAGGACAATGGAGGCTTCAAAAAGTGACTCACTACGGAAATATGGTCATTTCATGCCCGAGCTTGTCCGACAAGTGCAACTTGCTGTTCAGCAGCAGCGGTTTCACGAACGCCCTCGAGGTCCACTTGGTGCTCACGTCAAGCTAAAGGACCCCAGTTTTGCTCTGGCTGCCGAGACAGCTGTAGGTAAAGGACTGCTGACCGCTTTTTGTGTCAGTGATAGCCACGATGCCAGTGAACTGAAGTTCATCATGAAGAAGGTGTGCACCAATATCCGACCGCCAATGATTATCACGACCCGCTTTGAGAATCAAGTGTACGACACACGTCGACACGTAAGTAAATCATTTGAAGTGCAATAACTTTCTGAGTCTTATGCTGATTTTGGGCGACTGCGCTGACACCTCCTTCTGGTCTAAGCCCTAGGTTAAAGAGTTGCTGAATTCGGTTTTGCTACCATGTTGGATCCCAGCATCCTTGCTGCAGCCTAGAAAGAGATTAAGTTCTCTGAGGGCACTTTATCAAGTGTATTATTATTATTATTATTATTAGTATATTAAGATTTCAGGCATCTGACGCTCATCGTCGATAAGTCGTTTGATGGAACTTACTGTTGCTGTCTTGCCGAGTTGCCCTTTCTGTGCTTTGGGAGTTGGTTGCTGTCTTTTCCCTTCCCTATCAATAGGTAAACAGGCAGACCTTGCTATAGATTTTTTACTGGTATCATACATCACTAGGCTACATGACTAGATTTGCCATCTTTTCCGACTACATGTGCTTTTTTTGGCACTTCTTTCCTAGCTACTTTTGGCAGTTCTGTTAATAATAATAATAATAATAATTCACTTGATAAAGCGCCCCCAGAGAACCTAATCTCTCTCTAGGCGCTTTACATTTGCTGTAAAGTGAAATGCAATTACAATTGTATGCCCTCTACTGTTTTCGGGTCTCTGCTGCTAGACTGTTCTCTGGCCTCTGCTTCTAACTTGTAGGCGACCCTGTGATATGTTGTTATCGACAGGTTGTACACCGATAAAAACTCGGATCTGGTATGGGCTGCTAGCAGTTCATAAATCTATAAGCTTATGAAAATATTCACAGCCTTATATTGCAGATTGTTGGTTTTCTGACCAACACATGTTCAGTTTATGTGGGATTAGGGAAGCGTTGTGTGCTTTCGGTAGTGAAACTGGTCATTATAATAGGAGAGAGAGAGAGAGAGAGAGAGAGAGAGAGAGAGAGAGAGAGAGAGAGAGAGAGAGAGAGAGAGAGAGAGAGAGAGAGAGAGAGAGAGAGAGAGAGAGAGAGAGAGAGAGGGAGGGGAGAAAGAGAGAGGCTAACGGCACTTAGAACATACCTCACAAAGAGTTAGATGGAGGTTATTGAGCTGTGTACATTCAGAAGTTCAGAAGTATATTTTTTCTTATAGCTAGTCCTGGACTTCCATGTGCACAACCGTTCACTGTTTGACTGCAGATGGTGCAGAAAGCGTTGCACACTAGCGTGTTTACTTGTGTGTGCGTGCGCGTATGGATGCTAGTGACACTGGCTCGAAGAACATGTCGTTTTATGTATGATTACGCTGCTGCTTGCAGAAGCTTCAATCTGCTACCTACTCGTCGGTTTATGACGTACTGACCATTGATGATCCAGTGGTGGCAAACTGCCTCATCGATCAGGTATGAACATGCAGCATCCTTCTATTTGCCTTCGTGGCAGCAGCAGCAGTAAACTCACATGTACTGCATAATATTGCTGTTCATTAGTGTTCGGTTGCCTCTTATTTAGAGAGGCATTGAGAGTATTGTGCTAATACACGACGGCCCTACTGCTCGACAGGTGATGAAGACTCATCCTCCGACCAATGCCACTGAGGTAAGATGCTTATTCCACTAATGGAGCACGCTGCTAATATTTTGTTAGTATGTTATGCGATGCATCTCGGTGGTCCTGAGTTTTCTTTATTTTGGCTGCACTTGTCTCAGTTTTGATTTGGTTTGTCAGTTGTTGGTGACTGATGCTGCCTCCAAAAACCCCAGAAAGATCTAAGTGTGCATATTCAGATCTTCGCTTGAGCGCCTCCATGGCACGAGTGTCTCATTGAGCTGAGTGATAAATGTAAATGGAACGGTTGATCAGCACTCATTCTGAGTGGTTTTGAGCAGATTACAACTCACTGCTGTAGAATCAATACCAAATGGTTAGTGACATGGTATCAAGCGTGCAAAAGCAAGTGCCATGCTTTGGCCAGCATGCTAAAGGTATGCCTACACTAACGAACGTTCGGATTCGAGATCAGTTTTCACTGGTACGGATGGTGACCTGTGGCTGACGGGAAGGATCTGTGTCTCGAGCAAGAGTTTGGAATGTGGTAATTTTTTTTATAAAGCTTCCTGTTGAATGATGGTGGCTAAATTGTTGATGACTTGTATATAAGCATATACAGGCAGCAGCAGATACAAATCCTTTGATAGCCTCTGCTCAATATTCATGTGGTGCCAAACGAAAAAGTGTACGACCTTCACACTTCCAAAATCTCTTGTTGCCAAGTGAGAGCAAATGTACCAGCCCGAAAATGAGGCTAGTCTTGCCTACGAACTGTACCCAGTGTAGACATGGCGATTAGACGCTAGTTAACCCTCGACAAGTTTTCGGGTTTCTCGAATCCGAACGTTCACCAGTGAAGACGAAGCTTTAATGCAAATACTAATAAACGCATGGTTACCGGCTAGTGAGACCTGTGGCTACCAACCTGCACCGAATCATGAGCACATGCACGTGCAAAGTAGAGTGGAACAGAAAAAGACCAGTCTTCTGGGGCAAAGGGAAGACAACCGAAAGAGATACATTGGAGATGAGACTCATCGGAAGCAAAGTCATTGCACGTAGTTATCGTACCTGAAAGCAAGTCACAGACTTTTGGTGTGTACATGCTAAGGCCTCGATCACAAAAGATTTCGATTTTGTCCGATGGATGGCAAGATTAGAAAATGTGTGTGAGCTCACCAGCTGGTGAAGCTGGTGAGCGTTGGTGACCGAGATGCGTGTGACTCGGTGCCGACCTCGACTGCTGGAAGGCTGAGCTGTGTAGGGACGCAGCCAATGCTGAACTGTTAGTGACAGGTGGTTTTCAGCTCCCACACCTTCCCCCTTCCATCGATCGATACTCTACAGGCCTGACTTGCAGTGCTTCGCTTCCGTGTAGCTTAAGTAAGAGCCCACTCAGTGTTTGCTTCCATACCTCATTGTTTAAGCTGCACTTTAGTGGATCCCCCACTTTGACACCAAGCGTTTGGCATCTGCCAGAGCGCAGCATGTGCGAGAGCCGCATGACAAGTAAAGAAGGCGCTAATTGCTTATGCTCTACTTATGTAAGTGAAGCTCTGCTGGGAGATGTGAGTGCCTGCTGCAGCTGGGCTGCCTGCCATGCCACGGCTCTGGTGTTGTCAGCATAAGTTAGTTTGCCATTGGGGAGCATTTAGTAAGACGGGGCATGCAGATTAGCTTTCTTGTGTTTTTTAGTGTTACACGGGGAAAGGTGACCAGATATTTCCTTCACCGAGTTTCCGCGTGTACTCTCAAAAAGCGAATAGTCCCATCTTCCTGAGTCACAATGTCGACCAAGATATCCGGTATGTTCTTTGTCGTGTGGCATGTTCCGAGTTCTCTGAAAGCTTGCACCTACTGCCTTTACTTTGAATTTATTTAACAAGGCTACGCCAACCTCGTATTCCAAATGTCGGGTTGTGATTTTGTGGTTCATTTTCATTGCTCAGCAAATGGAAAGCGCCTAGAGAGAGACAGAGATTGAGTTTTCTGATGGCACTTTATCAAGTATATTATCATTATTATTGCTGTTGCTTTACTCACTGCTGACTTAGGCATAATCACAATGCTTCTATTAGTTTGGCACTTTGGACTCATGTAAGCTTGCTTCATTAGTACATCGACCGGCAAGCTGTGTGACATCCCGGACGTTTAAAAAGAAGCTAAAACGCACCTGTTTAATACAGCTTTTAGTGGGTCGTTTTGATTCGTCCTTTGAGCGCTTATGCTTGCTGACACTGCATGCTACCTCTAACCACATCGACATGTTTCATTTGCAGCATACGTTAAGTCCCTACATCTAAATAAGTCATGTACCTCCTAGTTGCAAACAGGCACGAAGCAATGCTAAACACAATAGAACTGATGGTGTATGAAAGTGAGCTGCTGAAAATCCTTCTATTGTTGTAGAAAAAGGGACGTGAAAGTGCAAAAGTTGGCAAAATTATGGTGCTGTTATTTATTTGCTTTAATTTACTGTGTGTCTTCTTACCAGAGGTTATTATTTCATTTTGTAGTTTGCTAACGTGTCTGTTGGTGTGTTTTGCCAGCCATTGCGACCAAGGGTGTCGGCAGCCTTGATTCCTACTGATAGTCTTTGTATTTGTATGTGCTACCATGCTTAAACCAGAGGAATGTAGTCAAGGGGCTGACAGCTGATGGACAAGAGGCAATAGTTTTATTTCATAGTGGCTAGCTGACATATTTCTAAGCAAATCACAGACTGGCAGCATGTATCAAGTGGTATTTGGAATCTAGTTTTTGTGTTATAGGGCCGAGAAAGAAAAAATTGGGGAGCTTGATCAGCAGATTTCTGAGAAGACCACTGATTTGGCTGATGTGACTCGTGAAATGGACTCTGTGACCCAGTTAGAGAGAAATACGCAGAAAGCACTGCAGGAGATTTCTCAGCAATCGTCTCGAATGAACATGGTGAGACAAATACATATGTATGCAGCTACTACCTGGTTCATGTGCATGCAGTTGGTTGAATCGTCCTTCCTGTGCTTCATTGTTCTATGTTAAGATTTTTTTGTGACTATGACATATCTGTCATAACATTGTAATGTGATTTTAGAAAACACGTCCCTCATTGACTGGTACTATTTCAGGTATTGTTAGTTAGCCTCTATAGTTTAGACATAAGTCAGAACGTTGTTAGCTTCGTTCCTCTTATCTCTGAACAGTTTTGAGTTGGCAAGTGATTTCATTGACTAGTAACTGTCCGTCAATAACTTGTCAGAAGTGTCAACTGTCCTGTTAAGGCACGGTAGTTATGAAGAAGCAGCAGCGCCTAATTTCGGGGGCATGTTTTGTGCTTCATTGATATCGCCTCGTCATACAGCCAAATACTAAAGCTTTTGTTGGACCGTGTTCATAGCAGAGCAGAGCGTCTTCCTTTTTTTTTTACAATAGTGCCAGTAGGAGGGATTTATACCTCAAACGACATTGCTTTTGTTACTAGTTAGCATCGAATAAAAAAATGATTGGGGTCTTTGTTCTTTCAACTTGTTGCAGTATCACAGGGGCCGTCTTTACGTTTTACTTTGAGCTGTCATTTGTGGCAGCTGGCTAGGCACAGCTGGCTGACGATTTTTGTGTGCGTGCGGTGCAGGAGCTGGTTGACCTAAAGAATGCTGCCGATGAGCTGCCGGTCGATGTGGCAACGCTTGAAGAAGAGGCCGATCGATTCGATCAGCAGCTGCTCGAGCTGACCTCGATTCACGACGGTGCGCGCGAGCACTATGTCGATGCCAAGGCTGCCGCCGACCAGGCCCAGGCAGATCAGAGCAAGGCACATGCAGCCCTGCTAAAGGTCGTGTCGGAAGGCGATCCGAAGAAGGTGAGCAGCCGTGTGCCGGCTAGAGCTGCACCCGAATCATCAGCCTCTGAAGTATGTTGTGCTACTACGTGACCACGGTTTCCTTTGCTTTAGGAAGATCTGTCAAGGATCGAACAGGAGGTGGACCGGGCTAAGCATGCCTGGCGACATTACAATTCAAAGCTTGCTGACTATGACAAGGAGATTGAAGGTTTTGAAAAAGAAATCAGTATTTCGAAAGCGGGTGTCGAGGTCAGTGACATTTATTGGTGCAATCCTGTCTAGTTTGTTGTTTTTGCCAATTCCTGTTGTGAGGTTTCGTGTATGTCTTCCTCTCCCTGAAGTATCCTCGATAGCTGTGCGCGGAAGGCCACAGGTGTCTATGTTCTCAGAAGAGCTGCTTGCAAAGTCTAATGCATTGCGATTGATTTATATTTGCATTGGTTTATAGAATATATATTGTCGATATATAAATCAATCCTATGTCAATATGGTCTGCTCACACGGATGTGCGAAATCGCATATGAGTGCCTACCCATGCATGAAGGAAAAGGAGCTTTTCTTTGACACGATGCATCAAGGAGTTAGGAATTAAAGAGCTCCTTACTTAGTCTCATCTGAGGATCGTGTCGATGCACTGAAGTTTCTTGGGTTGAGGTCATTTACCTGAATGCCAAGCTGGTTTGGTCCAGCGGTTAAGGTGCTTGCCCCGACCAAGGTCTGGCTGAGGTCGTGGGCTCGAGCCCCGAGGCATATATGAAGCGCCTGAATAGAGATTAAGTTCTATTGGGGCGCTGTACAAATGAATTATATTTATTGATTTATATTTATTGGAGTGGCAGGCGAAGGTGCACAGGGTATAGTAAAAACTTCTTGAGTGAAGTGCGAATCACCTGTCTTCGCAGTGAAGTAGGCCTACCAAAATGTCATGGCGATTCTCACCCCAAATTTAGGGCCATCTAAGTTACATTAGTCATCCTCCCCCTTCCACGTGTCAGCATGTGGGCAGCTCCTGGCAGTGCACCATCGATCAGTTGCTAACAGGTACGACCGAAACGGCTGCTAACATGTGTGAATTGTAGCACAGTAGCTTTACAGGCCGATCATGGCTGGCTGGGAGGGCTAACAAGCGTTTTAAGCTGGTCTTATTGTCGAGACTAGGGCAGCCTTGTGTCGGTGTTCTATGTTTACACAGCACGGGCAAAGTGATGTCAGCACACGAGCCCATCCCTATCAAGACTTTCGGATAGCAACCGACGTCTCCTGAGGGTCACTTTGTGTCTGATGACAAACAGATATCTTAGTAAGATGCAGAGGAGAGTACCATGCCACATTGGCTTCATTTAGTCTTGCCAGGTGGTGTCAACTCAAACAGCCGTTGTGTCGCGCTAAAAAATTCACAAGAATTTTCATAGCAAAGGCAAGTCTTTTATGTCTTTACAGCAGGGGTGGCAGCTAGCAGGGTAATGAATGGCCACACTGGCTCTTTATTACGTCGGCTGCACATCTGCTTGACTTTTCAAGTCCTTTTATATGCAGTTGCTACTTTGACTCTAGTACAGCTTTCTGTATCGATGCAATTAGTCGTAATAGGGCCAAGAATTAGCCGTAGCTTCTCTTGATCTGTTCATAATTTTATAACGATGCTAAGATACTTAGAGCTGTTGCCTGCGATTGATTCTTTCACTTCATCGGCTTCCACTGGGTCAGCAATTATTGTTCAAGCAATAAGTAGGGTTTCTAATAACTGTTAAACAGTAAAAGTAAAACGGCTCTTTTTTGCCCAAAATAAAAACCCAGTAAACAGCTGGTTTTCTGTTTAACTGTTTCTAATGGAAATTAATTTTTTAATGTATTAATCAATTTTTATGATAATTTTATTTATAAATGTTGTCAAAAACTCAAATTAAAGTGCAATTTTGCATTGATTAAGCATTATATTAATTAAATCGATCTTGTGACATCGACAAATATTAATGTTCTTCTCAGCCACGTTTTCAGTTTGGAAATACGCTGCAAAACGAAGGAGTCCAATTATAGAAGAGCTTAGAGGTCAGTGTGGACGGTGCAGTAACATCACCAAATGTTATGGAAACTCCACGACTTGTAAGAATCATATGAAAATATGTGGAGTTGATTTCGATAAACCTGCTAGATGGTGTATAACCATGCTAGATGTGTGCTACGATCTGCTCACGAAATCACAGAAGCTTGTCAAATTAATCAAAAAATCAACTGTTTGAAATGTCTTTCAATCTACGGTAAAAGCTGAGTTCGGACGCGAGATTGAACTGCATATTAAACGTGAAGACGAGCTGGAACTCCATCCCAACAATGTTAGAGCGCTATTAAAGACAGAAGTCGCCATCCGCGAGACACTAACCAAATTCAAGGAGCTGGAAATGATTGAGACATTGTATTTCGATGCCCAGTTGGCCTAGTTGCACCATGCTATTGCACTCTTACTTATGGTTTGTAGATCTGGTTGCTTATTAGTTTCATATCCTCACTTCCAGCCAGTGTTGAAAAGTGGTGTGTGTTTGACAGATTTTGGCGATACGTGTTGGTATAAGCCTATGATTGTTGAAATTTGCTCTTAATACATTTTATTTAGCCTTTCTCCTTTGATTTATATCTAGATTTGCTAGCGGTTTCCCTTTAGTGAGTCATACGGACACCTAAAGAAAGTGTCTGTTCAGTGAAACCAACTGTCCCCATTTTTTAAACAAATTTTCATTTGGATCTATTACGTCTCGTTTGCATAGCAACTGAAAACTCGGCCTTTTGATTTAAAGGTTGGTTTAAATGCGCCCAGCAATGGCTGGAGAGTTAAAAGGGAAGGCGAATCATTCACACCGAAGGGAAATCTAATTTGTTTGGCCAATCAATATGCTCTTCAAAAAAGTTATCCATTGCTGACTGGATAGGAAGCACTATTCCAAAGTGGCAGCTTTTGTGGCTCGCAGTCACATAAGTGTAATCGTAAAGCCAACCGATTGCTTTTTCGCATCTTTTAGGAGGCGGTGCAGAAGGCATCAGTCGTCTGTCCACGTATGCGTGTTGGTAAGAATGCCAACAAGCTGGAAAAAGACATCATTGCCACGAGGAAAAGCATAGAGAAGCAGGAGGAGCAGTAAGTGGGAGTTTCCCCACTGAGCAGGGCCGGTGGGGTGGCACCAGGTTGCCTGGATGATTAGATGGTGTCCTGCTGCCTGCTCAGCTGCCTCTCGTCCACTGCTCGCCCATTGCCATTGGCAAGCCGATGCAATTTTAGGCAATTGTCACTGCCTTGCATTCTCTTTGTTGCGATTTGCTGGGCACCATGCGGCCTAGCACTTTAGCGTTAACCGTATCTTGACCTACGATGCCGTAAGCCTTGCCCGACCGATGGCACCTGGATCTCTTTTTCAGAGAAGGTGACCTAGACGTAGCAGCAGCTCAGTACAACGAGGCCTGTGCTAAGTACACAGAAATCAATTCAAACATACAGCAGTGTCGACGTTTCTTGAGAGTAAGTTGTATTGTTGTCCGGTTTCTTGTTGGTAGGCCTAGCTTCTATTTCGTCATCTTGTTTGCTCTATCGAGACTTCTTGGGTGTGCGCCTCAGCTCCCCCAATGGCGAGTTCTTTCGAAAGATGTCAGCATTGATGGGTTGTGTGCTTGGACCCTCTACATTGCTTTGCCTGCTGGGTGGTGGTATTATTAGGCAAGCTGCATTATTAGATATCCAACCTGCAAATGATCATTCTCAGTCATCTTTAGTAGATTTGGGAAGGCTTGCTGCCATAGTGTGTGCCAGAGCTTCGGTAGTGTACAAAAGTTAGTGTTCTGTAAGCTGTTCAGACATATAAGTAGGCTGTACAAGCTATCGGGATGATGTGAAAGGGAGCCTCCCACTATTCACCTGTTCGTATCTACCCAGGTGAATAGTGAGAAAACACCTTTTAAGTTAATGCTAATTTCTGTCACGAATACTTTCTGGTTAAAGCTTTGGGACTTCAGTCTTAAACTTAGGTAAAAAAGACTGGAAAAATAAACGTAACAAGAAGCCACACAAGCGCAAGTGCCGCTTCAGTGTCCCTAGCTCACTGAGCCTTTAATGGCTGCTCTTCCCTACGACATTTCCCCCTAGAACCCTGCATGCAGTTGGGATTACATGTTGACACTGTACATGTTCTCACATTTAACTATGTTACGCTTGGTTGACATTGAGCATGCTCTCACTAACCATTCGACCATGCTTCCTTTGCAGCATATTTAAAGTGCCTTAGAAAGAGGTTAAGTTCTCTGAGGGTGCTATACAAAGCTATTTTTATTGTTATTACTTGTGCACATGCACACACACGAGTCGGGTCTGCACGGTTTAAGGGTGTCCGAGTTGTGACAGAATGCTGCAGCACAGCCCATTTTTGGCAGTTTGATTGGGCGGTTTTAAATGCATACCTGCCTTACCTAGTCATCTTGTGTCCTACACGAAGTTTCTCGGCCTTCGTTAGCACAAAGCCAACATAGCTTCGAGCATGATTATGGCATGCAGCGTTGTCTGTGCTTTCTCATAAGCTGTCAAGTTGAACACTCTCATGCCGTCTACGTCTTGTAATGTGAAGCTGACTCGCGGTATTTAATTTGGGACTCGTTTGTTGGAATATATTACAAAAGGGGAGTTCCCTTGACTTCATGCTGGGGCTAACGATGACACAAGTCACATGCAACCTATCATTATTAGACAAACATGCGATAGCAAACAATTAGCTTGCACAGCGCCAGCCTGCTAAAGAAGAAGGCTTGCTACTCTTATCAGAACCTGCTTAGCAATGCATGCTCTGCAGTACTAGATAGCTGGTCTTGATTTAAGGTGTGTTCACTCATGTGCATGCCTTCAAGTTAACAAGTAGTTCTACATAACTCTAGCGGCAACCCAGGTAGTATATTGGCTTGATTATTCGTAGTCGACCTTTGCTCAAAGCTAGAGTTTGATATTGTTTCTTGACCTCATTTTTTTCCAGAAACTTGAAAGCATTATAAAAGAGCGAGCATTACAGTATAAGCGGTTGCTGAGCATGATGACGATCAGAGCAAAGATATTCTTCTCTAGCATGCTCAATAACCGTAGCTATACTGGGAGTATTACATTTATGCATCAGCAGGAGCTGCTGGATATCCAAGTAAGTTGCTAGCTTGGCCAACTTTCCTTAAAGTGCAATTTTGTGCGATGCATGTTCTGTAGTTCATTTTAGCGAGTCGCTGTCAGCTGGTGTTAATCCTAAGGCTATTTCGTGTCCGTTAAAGTCGTCTGTTAAAAGCTTCTGTTCTTTATTTAACGCTATGGACTCTCGCTCCGTGCGTTATCCTGGCCCAAAACTGCAATCTTGTGCCTTAAATGGATGCCGTGCTGAAAAAGTCAAGTATTTGATTGTTGCCCTCGAACCAATTGGCCAAAAAAATTTCAGCAATGCATACCTAGAATGGCTAGCTCTGCCAAGTGAGCCGCGATTTTCCTGGCTCAGCCAGCATGCATTCTATAGCCATTCTTCACTAGTATGCATATTAGGTAAAGTAGTAGAGTGATGGGAGGTTCGTTTTATACATTGTATGCTGATTCCATGGTTTCGAGTAAGTGTTGTTATTTTCCAATCGGGGGTTATCTAAAAAAAATAAGCGTGTTTAACCTTGGTGCATTGGCCAGAAAGATGAGTAATTTCTGGTGGTCAATGCCAATCAACTTGTCTCGATGCAAGAAACTGTTGTAACATCTTCACGTGCTGTAGTGTCTAAGCCTGCCTGTTGGTTCCAAGTGGATTGATATAGCTTTTGCTGCAAACTGCTGTGTCTATCTTAGTTTTGGCTCCTGATAGGGGGATATAGACATTTTTTCAGTGTTTTCAAAAAAAAATTATCGGCTTTTCTTTCGGTCTTTCAGGAGCCCAGACGGTTTGCTTCCCTGTATGCTCGTAGTCATCGATACCATCATAAAATTATGTCACTTGCAGCATACTTTGCATTTGCAGACTAGTAATGTGTGAAATAAGGCAAATTAGCAAAGAACTTGGCATAACTTGTATGCTTCTACAAGTGCGCTGACTTATTCAGCATTTATTCTTTGTTATTTGCGTTTTGATCTATAGAATTTGCCCTCGAAGGCATTGCCCACCGTGTAAAATGCTAGTGTGCCTTCATGCAGCTGCATCGTGGGATTTATTTAGCCAGTCTTGGCAACCAGCTGTTGTGTCATGCCGTACTTGGTTAACCTCACACTGAAACCTTGCTCGAACTCCATCCAGGTCTTTCCAGCATCATCTTCAGGTGCTGCCACATCACCTGCCAATCAGGACATGCGAGCCCTGTCAGGTGGTGAGCGCTCATTTTCGACCCTGTGTTTTATGCTGTCTCTTTGGGAAACCACGGATGCACCTTTTAGGTGCCTGGATGAGTTCGACGTTTTCATGGTGAGTTCTTAGCACCTGTGTGGAGGCCATATGAGTTAGTCCTGCTTCTCAATAGCAATTGACTATTCGTCTTATTTTTCTAGAGGCTCGCTTGAACATGGCTAATATAGTTTTGGTTGTCACACTCCTGTGATGGTAATGCTGATGGGAGCAGGGCTGGTCGAGGCCAGTGTGCAGGGATGTGCAGTGAGCAATATCTCTCATACGTGTGAGCAACTTGCAGTAATAATTCAGAGCTGACTGGTGTGTGTAGTAATGTTTCATGAAATTCCATGAGTTATGTTGTTAAATTGGGTAAGCTGTTATGCCTTTAGCCATTTGAAATCCTACGTGGCAGAATCGCATATACTGACTGCAGACTGCTCTTTCCTCACGCGTACGTATTTTCGAGTGCAGCTTAGTCTGCATACATTATTATTACTACGACGACACAAAAAATACTACTTACTCAAATGACTACTACTACTGACAACTACTGACTCGAAAAATACTACTATCTCATCGTTTCGTGAACCGATATGACTTCTTCTACTGTTGTGATGCCTATGATAGTATGGAAATTCGGCTTAGCCAGACTGTGGATCTGTCATTTCAAGAATGGATCTAAAAGAGTACTTTTTCCGCTGTAAGCAGTCAGTGCTTGGGCAGGATCAGGCACCGTTGTTATGCCTTGTAGCCATACTCATACTCATGCCTTATTTACAATCTTCCAGACTAGATTTTACTCTAACTATTTACATATTTTTCAGGATATGGTAAACAGGCACATTAGCACACAGATGATTCTGCGAGTGGCCGAGGAAAGGAAAAACACCCAGCTCATTTTACTCACTCCTCAGAATATGAGGTCAGGCCCCGAGTGCGCACAGTCAACAAGTTGGCATTTTGTTAGCATAGTGCTTTGGCGTGAACAGAATAATTTGCAGGCATCATATGCATGTGCCATGCTTCCCTGTTACAGCCAGGTTAGCCTTACTGACTCGGTCAAGATCTTTCAAATGCCTGATCTCTTGAGAACCCACCAACGTCTAGCAACTTTGCAATCGTCAGCTCGAGACGAAGACAACTGATTTCAGCCAGCGAGTCTGGTGTCATAATCGGCTCGAGCTAGTGACAGCATCACCAGCTTCGTGAAGATGTCTATCTGTGATAACACTGCATTGCTAACTTATCTAATCGTATTTTTCATCAAGGGTCGAAGACGGCCCCTTGAAATTTTTTTTTTTAGGAATTGACAAGCATGCTGCATAGCAATTAAATTGAAACCCGCCATGCTTTTCTGCCGGAACACAGCATCTTGCAGCCTTGGTTGAGCAAGTGCTCTTTCTATGAAAATACTTTATCAGTATATGTACAGACATAGCCTTCCACGCTTAACTGTTGAACGGGAGTTGTTCGTGAAGCCACGCTTTAGGGTAGGTTTGACTAAGCTGTGTGGGGCGTTTAACCATCTATTTAAGGCGCTAGTCGTTTTGTTTGAAATCAGTGGTGATGAGAATGAACAGAGTCTGCATGGATTGTCCTTTATAGTTATTTTGTACCCATACGTTGAGTAGCCTCTTGAGAGCTTGCTTGCATGCACTACTCTGTCGAAATTCTTGGTTGATTACGGTCAGGCTTTTTTGTTTCTTATGAATCTTAGGACGATACCTGTGGTACCTTATTAGCATTACAATGAAGCTAGTATTATGCACAGTTCTATAAAATCACTAGGTGAGCACAGTTTCAGCAAAGCTTGTGCTCTGTGCCTTGGCTTGCTGATGTGCCATTTTATCTTCGTGACCAGCTTCTAGGTGATAATGATAATAATGGTAATCATACATTTGGTATGGCACCGTCAGAGAACTTAAATCTCTTTCTAGGCACTTTATATTTGCTGCAAACGAAGCACGATCTAATGGTTAGTGGTAGCATGCTCAATAAACAAGAACAGCATTGTTAGAAACGAAATGCGCAGGTTCAACATGCAAGTATGGTTGGTGGCAGCATGTGTAGTGCCCGCACGCGTAAGCCCATAACGGTCGAATCACAGGGACCCAGTAAATTCTGTGATAAACAGACGCGCTCTAGGTAACAGCAGAAATCCTTCTTAGTCTTTTTGACCCGACCCTGCCTCCAGTCAGATAGGTGTACAGCTCAGGCACTTTATTGGTCTCTTGAACTGCCAAAATGGTCAACAGTAGAGAGCAGTGTTCAGTGACAGCAGGATGATACGATCGTGTGAATGCAACAATAGTGTTGAAAGACATATATGTCGAGAACATAGTAGTAGGCTTGCCTGGAAGCAGCTCAACGGCACTACCCTTGGTTTTATGCCTGTTGGTGTTAGTTAATTTTTGCAACTGCACTCGTGTTTGTAGCTCGGAAAACAACCGATTCAAATTTATCCTAGCTACAATAGGTCAGATATTACTGTTAGTATCGCCACAAACATGTCACCTTAAGCTGTGCATATTTTGTCTAAAGTTAACTGTTAAGCAACATCTTGGAACCTAAGCAACATGATTTCGCTCTTCAAGCACATAACAGCGTTATGCCTGCTGCTAGTTACCCGAGCAAGGGACTTAAGTCGTTAGCCGAGCCCTTTTCGACGCACTCGTTATGGAAAGTCATATTAGACTGGCGCCCATGGTTAAAATCCATATAAGCCTGAATCTCATGCTGACCACTTGAGATAAGTGGAATGAATCACTTCCATGATTAGAGATATGCAAGTAAACTGTTGGATTCCGAAAAGCATGTGACAGCGGGTGATGGTGCTGTGGAGAGGGCATTTAGGTCGTATGCTCCCAAAGCCTGGAACTCACTCCCCACTTGCATTACAACAACCCCTGCCTTGACCACATTTAGAAAGAATTACTTAGGACCATTTAGTGGGTCACTGTGATTCGTCCTTTGTATGGCTATGGGTGCTGACTGCATGCTGCCACTAACCTCGCTTGCTTGGTGACCCTGTGCATGTCGCCTCTAACCATGTTATTCGTGTTGTTTATCAAGCATGCTTATCACTCACCATTCAATCGCGTTTCTCTTTGCAGCATATGTAAAGCGCGTAGAAAGAGATTTAGGTCGCTGAGGGCGCTTTATTGAGTGTATTATTATTATTAGGACCATGAGGTGATTGATATTGGCTGACTTGCCAACTCCTGGCTAGCAATTTAAGAATAATGCAACGCTTGCTCTAGGACGGCTGTCGCCGCCAGCCGTCCTAGAGTTGCTGGACGGTTTCCGTGAGAACAAAAGAAGTGGCTGAAGAGCACCTGCTTTCCCGAACTGTGAGCAAGGAGCTCAATAGGTGATTGATATTGGCTGGTTTGTCAACCCTATTGTCCCGGCTAGTTATATAATGATGGGGCATCGTTCGCTATGTTCTTTGAGGTTCCTTCTTCGCCTCCGTCTCGACGCCATCGCCGGTAGTAGCACGACGCGTTCCTCTGAAAGCGAGGGAGGACGCTCTGCTCGCCGGCGATTGAGGGACAAGACGAGACAGTGCTAGGAGGATTCGGTGGACGCCACCGAATACGGTCGTATCACGACCGAGCTCACGCTTTGTGTGTTCGTGCACATGCAGTCTCGTCAGGAGTGCTTGGTGAAGTGCGTGAGGTATTCCTGCCGTTAAAAGTGGAAGCGGAGCCCTAGTTCTCCAGTCAGGCTATTTAAGATCGATCTCCGTCTATTTGGGTCGTTCCCCACTATAGACGTATATTATTATTGGCAGGAAGGATGGGCTGAGCGGACAAAAAGTTGGATCAGATGGAAGTTGGAACGCGGACGGCTTGAACGGCCGCGTGCTGTGCTTTGAGCGCCAGCCGAATACACGGTGGTTAAAGCTCACTAGATGTTCCAGTGTCGTCGCTTGTGTGCTGGCAAAGAGTCAAGCTACACGTCTTAGTAAACCTGCTTAACTAGCTCACCCAGCAGTTGTCAAGTCTATTGTAACAAGTACTTGCTTGAAATCAAGGTAGGTGTTCTCACAGGAAAGTTTAAAAAAAAGTACGCACGCGTTTAGGGTTGTCGCCCCTTGGCCTTGGTGCACGGAGAACATCTGCCGCCCCCTTCTCCCTGCAAACCCTTTAAAACGACTGATTGCAGTGGCCAATAACAGTTCGCCCTCTGAAGGGCTTGAACCCGTGGCCTGAGTCGTAAAGAGTTTGCACCTCACCCGGCGCTAAAGACTTGCAAGAATGTCGTGGAAAGTTACGAGCTGCAGTTAATAAAAATTATTGCAGTCATTGTGCTAGAGTCGAACTCGGCGGTAGCTCGGTTTTGGGACATAATTTGGTCTTTGTTGACGGTCATGAATAAGCACGGAGCCAAGAATATAGATCCAGAAAATACTGTGAGCAGCAGGTGCTCTTGCGTTCAATATTCTCGAGAGTACTGCTGCAAAGCAGATGGAGCATATGGGCATTCATGATTTACTAGGAGAATTCTGTCAGGATTTAAGTGCTACCAATCCTCTGAAAACTTCGCGAGTTAATAATGAAATATTTATTGTGATGCCATTGGTTTAGTCCTGCTTAATCTAGCGGAAGGAGGCATATAGGCTAGTAATTACAGACCTCTGCTTATGAGGTCAAGCTCGGCTTTAGGATCGTTCACAGATAGTCGCGTCGCCGATGGTTACCTCGGATATACGGCTCGTGCGAGACTAGTGGTCTGGCGTTTCAGAAGCGCTAGCTAATCAAAATCTCCTTAATCCTTACCTCTATCCCTCTGTAGTCTTGAGCGGCACTGCAGACTGCGAAACCGAGGCTGACGGCCATAAAATGAATGACTCGTGAGAAGGTCTTTGGCGAGATTCAGGCTTCTGAGACCCGTGCGTGCACCTATTTTTGCCACCGCCACCATCAGCCGCTGCAGTTGACATTTCCAAGATGGTCCGCTCGCCGATCGTGCACCGCAGCGCCGTAATGGAAAGCAGCATCGCTCACACCAGCGGATGCATCGGCCGGCGCCTCACTGTCAGCCGCGCCGTGAGACCTGAATCTGCGACACGTCATAGCCCTAGGTGGCTGCGCCGTGCAGGTGCTACACCTACGACTCGGTATTCGCGCTTCGATGCACTAGCGTCGGTCTCGCTTCTGTAAGCGCTAGCATCCGGTACATGCCCTGCGGAGATAACTCAAAGTTCGCGAGCCGCAACGCAAATCTCTCGTAACCAAAACGGGAGTCCGTTTCGGCTCCGAGTGATGGCGAGCCGCGCTGGGCATGGGGCGATCGTATCCCAGTTTATATCATCTCTTTAGCTTAACTCACGATATTTGAGAGCGAGGAGTAGAAGCAGCGGTGACATTGCGTCTTCCGTCCGTGCAATTAGAGGTTCTCACACCTTCCGATCTTTCTTCGCTCCCTCGAGTGACGGCTGCAGACTAGCGTCGCGTAGGTGCTGAGCTACATAAATGAGGCGGCTGAATAAGATAAACTTCTTTATTCAGCGAACATGTTTTTCGGAAGTGTCTTTTCATTTTCATTGAAATGGAGTTGAATAGCCGTTGCAAGCTGGGTCGCGTAGAACTCGTTAATTAGGCACGCGCCGGCCAAAGAGCGGCAAGTTTCAAAAGGTCAAGGACAGCACTACTTCCCCAAAGGAGCTTATAGTCGCAGCTCGTCCTGTGGGCGACCGCCAGCGCATTCGTCGCGTGGCCAGCGGCGCTCGCACGCCGTGGACTGTCGAGCACCAAGTTGAGCACCTTCTCCAGCGGGCAGATCGCGCATCGCGATAAGAAAATAAATTAGCGCGAGAAATAAGCCGCGCGCCTCAGCTTCCGGCCTCGGAATGATGCGCGCGCGGTCGCCGTGCGTCGACCGAAGGGACGCACTCCGACGGCGAGCCAGCCTCGGCTGGCGACGTTCAGAGCGAGTCGTCCTCGGACGACGACAGGTCAGACGGGAGGTCGGACGGGAGCGGAGACGGGAGGTCGGACGGCCGTTTAGCCGCCGAAGCGTCTCACTGCGGAGTGCTGCTCATCGATCGGTCGGTCGGTCGTCGGACGGAAGTCAGCCGAGGGCCAGGCAAAGCGGAAGAGCAGCGCTTCCGCTTTGCCTGGCCGCCTACGCCGCGGAAGTGTCGTCGGTTGACGCTGCCGTCCGGTCCTCGCAGCTCACTCGTTCCGCTTCCCGGTCGCTCAGCCGGCGGCCGGATTCAGCGCGCACGTGTAGCCCAGCGTTACGTGCGCAGCTGCCGCGGCGTACTGCTTGACTCCTCCGACGCAGGCGCCGGTGTGGCGCAGCACCCTGCGGCGGACCACGATGCCCTGGCAGCTCCGGCCTCGCGCCTGGCAGCCGCCGCAGCCGGACGCTCCGAGGTAGCGGGCTTGCACGATCGTCGGCGGATAGCGGCTCGCGTCGGTCTCGTTGTACAAGTACCTGCGAGCAGAGACGGAAGTGAGGCAGGCGGCGACGCTGTGCGTGCCTGTGCGTGCGCCGCCAAACGAGCGGCGGCATTTAATCGATACGTAGGCAGCAGATAGTTGAGCGCTCCGGTGACCTCTGGCCTCTCACTCACTCGGCAGCTCTCGCCGAGCGCCTGACTGTGACGGCCGCCGATTTCCAGCGGGTCGCCCATCTGCGGAGGCCGCCGCCAGCGCTCGCCTGACGCGGCCGGCGCCGCCGGCGCGATGCAGCTGCGCTGGCTCTTACCACGGACACGCGGCTCTCTGACGCAGCGGCGAAAAGCCGGACAGAGTTGTCGCCAGAGCGCTGCAAGTGGTCGCTTCGACCGCCGATACGGCGAATATCTCGGCCGTCGGACGACCGTCGAAGCAGCCGTGGCCGCCGCCACACGCCGCCGCCGGCTTGTCGCCGCCGGCTGCGGCGGCGCTTAGCAGCAGCGCTTCCAGATGCGCTGGATCGGGATCGAGGCCACAGGCGGAGGCACCTGCGGCCGCCGCCTCCGAGCTTCTGCCGGCCACGGCCAGCAGCGCCAGCAGCAGCGGCAGCTCGCGGTGCCGCAGTCGTCGCGGCATCGTCATTCTGAGCGGCAGTCGGTCACGAAGAGGGCGGCACGAGAGAGAGAGAGAGAGAGAGCTCGCGCGAACGTTCTCTCGCTGAGATCTCGTGGCAATGCCAGTCTCGCGTTTTTGCAGCATTATTATACCCTTGCAATCTAAACCTCCTTTTCATTCTACCCGACAAAAAAGTTTGAATGGAGAAAAGTGAATTTCCCGTCGGTCACGACGGCAGCTGCGAAACCGGCAGAGCGCCCAGCCGGATCGAGCGCCGATGATGCAAGCGGATGAAAGCGTCCGCGAAGCAGCCGACTTGAGACGAGTGACATCATTGGCCAAGCTCACAAAAGGGCGAGCCAACGGCCCATTTACTAGCTACTGCCAGACGACGCAGCTAGCCGACGCGTGAATCGCCTGCTGCGTCGCAACGGCGTTACATCGAAGGCGTCGCCAGGCGGACCGTCGGTGCTACGGGCCCAGAGAATGCGAAGACTCCCGGCAAAACCAAATACGCGACCAGGCGGCGAGTACGTCTGGGACGGCGTTCTCAGCGTACGTACGCAAGCGGCGGGGCTGCGCAACCGTTCGTGGCTCCCCCGCCACCTCCGCGGACTCCCCCCTAGCGCCATCCGGGTCAGAACGCGCCCGTCGGCGCGCACCGGCGGAAGGTCGTAGCACTTTCGTTTCGCCACTCGGGGGAACAGGGGTGGGCCTCAGCGCCACTTGGCGGTCTTCTCGGCGCCTGGCGTCCCGGCCGCCTGTCCATTCCTACCGCGACGCCGAGTTCCGGCGCCGCCGCCGGCCCCCGGTCGGTTCTTAACGAGCGGTCGGCTGCGGGTCTTCACTTTCGCCAGCCCCGCGCAAAGCGACGTGGAGGCAAGGAACCGGTCCTCTCCTCCTCCTCCTCCCTCCCCGGTCGCTCTCGCTCGCGTGGGGCGCCGGCCGGCCGCCCGACCTTCTTTTACGGGCCTTTAAGCAGGCCAACGTGCGCGCTATAACTCGCACGCCGCTTCCTCTTCAAAACGAAGTTGGAGACTGCCGACGCCGCCAATTGAAATCGCCGCTCTCGGAAGCGGCTGCTGAGAGAAAAGTTCGATCTCGGTTAGAAAGGAAACTTTTCTGTAAAGACCAGCCGGAAACGCGCGACGAACAGCTGCGGCCATTTACGTGGCTCAGCTTCTGCCGATGCATTTGCAGTGCCCAAGCAGCGAGCGAGTGTCGCACACAATCGTCGGCTCGCGCCTGTCTCGTTGTGTGCGCACCTTCGCGCGCGAGCATGTGTGCGCAAGAGCCGCGATGTCGAAAATGGCGAGAGAGACGCCGCCACAGTCGCCGCGAGCGGCGGCTGGCCAAAGCGGCTTAGAGACGCTTACGCAGATCGGTCCGAAACCTGGGCCGTGAAACGCCCACCCGGCGCTAGAACATTTGCATCTTTCGGTGGATTCTTCGTACAAGTGCAGCTCTCCACAATTCGCATCTCCTTTTGGTATCTAGTAGTGTTCTTAGCACAGGTCTTCTCGAAGTCTTGACAGCTCAATCTCAAGAGAGTGGAGGTCAAAAGAGGCGTCTCTGAAGTTCAAGTGTGGATCCGGAAGTCTTCTCTGAACGCGGTCGATCTTTCTTAAGTGCTGTACCATAATGGCAGCAGAGATAACAAGTTAAAGTTAAAAATACAATGTATGAGACGGCCAGCTTCACTTCTTGTTGCAAGTGCTCCGCTTGCGTCCTCAGAGAGTTGCTCTAAGCGACCGACAATGCTGATCAGCAGTCCATCACTGGTAGCTTTCACAGCATCCACTCTTGCACTCCACATTGTTGCAGAGTCGCGTTACAGTGATGGCTAAGACTTTCTTCAGTTCTTCTCACCTCAGAGTTGATCTTGATAAGAATAAGTAGGTGCTCTCAATTGTTCCAAAAAGGCGATGAAAACGGAATCTTGACTTGCAGCTTGAACTTCTGCCAGGTTCACGCTGTGGTTATCAGCATTTACAAAAATAGCCGACCCATTTCTGGACAGTATTCTCTTTTGGACACATGATAGGTGGCCAAACATGACTGGTGCATTGTCTTAGCACAGCCATTTAAGTAAGCGCAGTTTACGTAATCTAATAGTGTGCCGGTTCTCAGCCACTGCACACTGACTGGCTCGACGCTGGTGGCGTAGCTGGCCGGGCTCGCCCTAGGCTCGATGCAGCCCACCTGTGTGGGCACTTGGAACAAGGAAGGAGGGGTGAACGGCCGCGCGCCTGTTAAACTTCGAGCGCCAGCCGAATACACAGGGGTTGAGGCGCCCTCGGTTTTCCGTATCGTTGCGTGTATGCCACCAGAGCGGCAAGCTATAGCTTGGTCTAATTATGTAAACATGCTTAACTAACTCAAGCAGCAATACTAAAGTCCATTGAAACAAGGAATTGCTTGAAATCAAGATTGGTATTCTCACTTGAAAAAGTAGAAAAAAATATGAAAAATCCATTTTGCTTTTGGCACCTGCTTGGCCCTGGCGTCCAGGGACATCTGTCCCCCAGCTACGCTACCCTGTCACCCCTCACCTCACCCCTTACCTCACCCCTCGCCACACCCTCGCCTCACCCTCGCCTCACCCTTGCCACACCCTTGCCACACCCTTGCCACACCCTTGCCACACCCCTTGCCACACCCCTCGCCTCACCCCTCGCCTCACCCCTCGCCTCACCCCTCGCCTCACCCCTCGCCTCACCCCTCGCCTCACCCCCCCCCCCCCCCCCCCCCCCCCCCTCCCCCCTCGCCACACCCCTCGCCACCCCCTCACCCCCCGCCTCCCCCCTCGCCTCACCCCTCGCCTCACCCCTCGCCTCACCCCTCGCCTCACCCCTCGCCTCACCCCTCGCCTCACCCCTCGCCTCACCCCTCGGTTGTCGCTTGGTGTCATTGTTATCTGCGAGTACCGCAAAGGCAAAGTATCCAGCGGGTTGGAATCGCCCCGGTTCTAACGAATCCTATCCGCGTTGCTGCTGTCGAAGCCGGCGGCCTATCGTCGGTGCAGCGTCGTCTGTAGCTCTTGCTCCTCTCCTACTTTCCCCACGTGCACAAAGTGCCTTTATAAGCGAGTCAGGCGCGCACATCGCTGCCCGTTGGTTCGATGCCGACGGCACCTAGCCGACCGCTCACCGTTCTAATCCACAATCCACCGGATGCAGCTGATGCAGGCCGGATGCTGCGGCTGAGCAACTGAGCTCGGGCTTTGCAGCTAATAGGCTGCGGTGCTAGCTAGCTTTCTCAAGCTAAACGAGGATAAAGTGCGGCGTCTCTTCACAGATCGCTCTAAACGCCAGGCCCGAGTCAAGGATTAAGCGGGTTTAAGCGATGACGTCGTGGTGAGACCACCGCTGCCAGCTAGATGCAAAATCATCAAGTTCCAATCATCATCCATTGAGCTCTGATCGTCACCATCATCTCAGTCATGAAACACACTCTTCACCTTGACCTCTGTCATTAAGGGCGAGCGCGTTAACCGCTGGGCCAAACCAGACGAAACTCGGCGCCGGCCTGGCAGACAGACGAGAAGACGTGGCTCGGTCGATTAGAGCGCTCCACTGGACTCGCGGAGGAGGTCGCGAACTCAAGTCCACCGGTGACGGGAGACTCGAGCACGCGTTAATTAGGCAAAGTACAGATCGCCTCGCACTCGTCATTGGAGGATTCAAATTTGGGTGAGGGCAGCGACCGGCCACCGTTTAGCGCCCACCCACACACTTAGCCAGCGTGTAACTCAAGCAATCAATCGCTGCGCAGTGAGCGCCTGGGGATTTACTCATGACTTACGCACTGACGCGAAGAAGCGGAATACCAATGCGAATGCACTGTCGCACTCTCTTCAGCTGAAGGCTAATGGTCTTTGTCATTGCTGCTACGATAAATTTGAGCACTCTACGGCAAACTTGATACTACTACAAGCTACGGCAAAGCGATTGACGGGGTGATCCATCCGATGCACACAAAGCTCACCGAGTATTTTTCAGTATTGAGCACGCATTTAATTTAAAAAGAGTGATCATGTTAAAAGGCTCTCTGCTAAAAATTTGAAAATTATAGAAGGTTATTTTGTGGTAAAATGTATCCTTAAAAACCTGAGGCTCTGCTGTTATTCCATAACCAACGAAGAGTGAGACTAACCAGGGGATCTCGACCTTGACCAAAAAGGTCAAAGTTCGGAGTTATTTCTTGACGCAAACTATTAATTATGTTCCTGCTCATACCGGTAACGGCGACACCCGCGAAGTGGAAAGTCTTTTCATGTGGGAGCTAGTTCGAGCTCAAAATACCTCAACACTGGAGGAGGTATAGAGCCAGTGCAATAAGGGAACATTGCCGGATTCAAAGCGGAGTGGAAGAATTTAAAGCTTATTGGACTAAATTGCAGCATAACTTAAAGAGCCTGATATCTGAAAAACTTATCACAAAAATTACAGAGAAATCATTAGTTGCAGTGCATGTGCACATATATTAGGATGTCCTTTGTCTCGCCCCCTTTGCCCTTCTCCACATGCCCCCGTTTCCCGCTCGGGCTTTGTCTGACGCGTTTACTTCGTCTCACGGAATAAAAACCTCTTAGGAAATCCTCCCCCAAGAAAGAACTCGGGATCAAAGTTATTTGACACGTTACTCTTAGCCTGAGTCCGTAACATGCCCAACTAATCTATAATAATGGCCTCGCTCAAAAAATTCAGTCATCTTCGAGCTTGCCAGTGAACGCAGAGTATTATCATGCTGAATAAGAGCGAGAGAGAGAGAGGTAGAGAGAGAGAGAGAGAGAGAGAGAGAGAGAGAGAGAGAGAGAGAGAGAGAGAGAGAGAGAGAGAGAGAGAGAGAGAGAGAGAGAGAGAGAAGCAGGAAGAGAGATAGAGAGTGTGCACCCCAAAGAACGCCTGCGTTTATATGCATGGACGTGTGTTTACGGGCATGCGATTGGGACAGCCGCATGTGTGTGCGTGGGCGTGCGTGCGCACGCATGTGTGTGTGTGTGTGTGTGTGTGAGCGTGTGAGAGCGTGAACCTTAATGAAGGAGAAAGAGAGAGATCTCGAGCACGCAGCGTCTGAGTCTGTGTAACTTAGCGCGCGAGAATAGCAAACAATAAAAACAGGAGGACAGCGAAGAGATTGCCTGATAAGTAAGTGGCCTGTTATCCCGAACAGATCGCTATTTCATTCGCTGGGTTCCGTGTGGGCCTAGTACTAGTGCGACCAGGTAGTGCGTGCACCGGACCAGCATTATTGTCAATATAGCAACTTAGTGTAGAAGCTAGCTGTACAAGTCCTTAAGTCTGGTGCCAACCTATACTCTGGAATCTTTGACCAAAAAGGCCAAACTTGACCTCGAGTGGGCATGGTAGAATTTTACCGGATTTTTTGCGTCAAACGTCATATTTAGACGTTGCAGAGTTTGCTTAGCGAGCGAAAGCGCTTTTCGACCTTTTCCTGTGCTCGCTCACTCGAATAGCAGCAAACAGCAGCGCTGCTAAGGTCGAAGGTCGAAGGTCGAAGGTGATGCTATGCCGGCTGCCATCGAGCGTGCTACCACTAACCATTCGATTGTGCTGCCTTTGCAGCAAATGTAAAGTGCCTAGATAGAGAGTTTGGGTTTTCTGAGGGCACTATAGCAAATGGGCTACTTTTATTATCATATAAAGGCTCAGCTGTCTCACTCTAACAAAGCCACGGCTAAGGTAGGGCCATAATAGTATTTGATTGCGTGTGCAAACACTATTCGAAAGACAGTTCTGAGAAAACTCGCTGCGGTCCACAGGTAGCTGTAATAACGAGGACTAGACTTTTGATGAATATAACGTGCTACTGCTAGTCTTGCCGAACTGGCACCCAGCTAAAGATGGTCAGAGCTATGCAGGCTTTGGAAGGGCTCGAGATCACGTGACCGATTCCGAAGTGGCTCGCTTGAGCGACGGCCTTTGGAGGCGACCCTCAAGCTGCCCGGCTGGTTCGCCGTCCGGTGGGCCTCACTGGTCCCCAATAATAATAAAAGGAATAACAATAACTATAAATTTTGCGGGTTTCAATGGCCTCCCAATGAGAATACGGAAGCCTCTCTGAAAGAAATACTAGCCAACTGTAAAACCCAGGACTTGGAAAATCTGGGAATAAAAAAAAAGAGAGAAACGGAAACCCGGGAATCTGCACCGAAGGCACAGAGCTACCAAGAAGCGGCGCACTTTCTGCATGGCGCCGGGGGGGGGGGCGGGGGGCTCTACGTCACAGGCGCGAGCAGTCGAGAAACCTCTTAGGTTCAACCGAATCGGACGAAAAAATTACCCACCCGGCCCGCTACCCGCTCTGCTCGCCTCCATTTGAAGAACAGCTCCACCCAGTAAACCTTTTTGCCACTTTTTGTAACCCAGTAACCGTAGCCACTTTTTGCCACTTTTTGCGTGAAGCTGCAGGTTTGCCCAATTCGTAGATCTTGCTAGCAAGTTTCAATCGGGATTTAGATGCAACCATCTCACGTTTAATGCGCTACTACGGGTTTGCAATGACTTCATGATAAAATGCTGATCGACGTTGGGCATCTTTATTGGTTCTCCAAGATCTCTCAGCAACATTTGATGTTTTTCACCACCGCATCCTTCTGGGGTACATTTCGACAAGCCTAAGTGTCACTGGCACAGTGCTATTTACAATATAAATATATTCATTGTTCGGTTTTACAATTGAGAAAATAATAACAATACTATTTTTGCCGAGCTGGTTTGATCCAGCGGTTAAGGTGCTCGCCCAAACCACGGTCTGGCTGAGGTCGTAGGCTCGAGCCTGGAGGCATATCTGAAGCGCCTGAATAGAAATAAAGTTCTCTTAGGGCGCTATACAAATGAATTATATTATATTTTTTAATTCAGGGGCTGCTTAGACTCCTTGTTTTCCCTACCTGAAATCTTCTTTACGCGGGTGCCATCGCCAAGCACCATCTCTGCTTTCATTGCAACGACCTTGACACCCAGTTCTGCCGCTTCTTCGTGTCTCGTGCCTCGCTCGCCACCCGACTCGCGTAGTTCTCTTGCAGTCAGCATCAACGACATTAGTATTTAGATGGAAACTAACTTCCTAAATCTTGAAGGTGATACCGCCAACAATATACAGTAGTTGCGTATAAGTCTAGACTCAGCCTCATGGTGAAAGACATCCCTCACGTGATTGGTTCGGTTAGCACCATTCCAGTGACGCTTGCCCGAAAATCTGGGAATTCCAAGCCATAATTTCTTGCCATAGAATCATAACATCGCGTCACCAAAATCGGGACATCCATTGACAAGAGTAAAATAGCCAAACTAGTTTATTTGCGTTTGTGACTTAGCTTCTAGATAGCTACCATTTCTTTTATCCAGAACTTCATTCCTGTAAACGCAATCGTCTGGAACTAGTGACAAGCTCAGAAGCTCGTCTAGTCTCTAGTCACGCCCCCCCCCGCACAGCTGCCACACCCACCATTTCGCTTTTGTGTGAGCTTCACTATTTGTCTGTCTGTCTGTCTGTCTGTCTGTCTCTCTCTCTCTCCCTCTCTCTCTCTCTCTCTCTCTCTCTCTCTCTCTCTCTCTCTCTCTCTCTCTCTCTCTCTCTCTCTCTCTCTATCAAGGATCGAGTTGATTTAAAGATCCCCTCTGTCTGGCCGATTTGGTGGCTTCTCCACTTTCCGGCACCAGCCTGCAACAATCATCGCTTCTTCTGATTTCTGTGCGCCGCACCACCCAAGCGCGAACAATGCTTTTAGCACGCTCGCATCGAACCGTTGCGTACTCGGTTTTCTGTAGTCTCGTCGTACCACGCCAGAAAATGAAATGTTTTGGCCATCGGGCCATGAGCCCATAGCTACTGAAAGTCTGGACCTCGTTTCCAGCTGTTTCCACTACCGGCAATGACTTTGAATCTTTTAAGTCTCAGCTAAATAAGCATCTTTCCCCCTCAGCTATAGCTATATCCTCGAGCGCGTTATCTTGACTATTTTGTTCTTGTCATCTTTGAGAAGCCACCCACGCATTATTTAGGGAATATTACTAGCCACGTGTTCTACTAACCGGTGACCCTATGTGATCAGTGATCTTGACAGGTGACCTTGAACGGTGACCCAGAGTGTCATTGAGTGCGCATTTCCTTGCTTGCATAAGCTCGCTTGCTTGCATGATACCGTATCGGTCATTCAAACTTGGTTATTGGTTCTCTTACAGCGATTTGTGAAGTGCCTGAATAGAGGTTTGGTAATCTAAGCACGCTATACGAGCGACCGCAAATTGCTACTACTCTGATTATTCAGTCATTTCTAAAGGAAAACTCTGTCACCCCTTCTGAAGAAAAGTGCTGACGCTGTGAGCTGAAGGCGCGCAGCCGGAAAGTGTTAATCCCTCTCAAAGAAATTGTGTGACCTATTTCCGCTGAGTCAGACGCATCGCGCCGACGGCATGCAAACCTGCAGAAAGATATAGACCCGTGTGAAAGGTGTCGGAGTCTCCCGAAGCTGCTCGCCCAACGTTTGCAGTCCGCCAGGACCTTAGTCCCAGTGCTTGGACCTGTCTGAAAGAGAATCGCGCCTCTGGCCTTTCGTTTAATTGTTGGCATTAATTAAATTAATTTTAATTAATTAATTAACTTAATTAATGGCCCCTGATCGTCGTTATGAGTGGGCTGTGGCGCTCGATGTGGTATGTGGTAAGAATGGGCTATTAGCGATTGTTTCGACGAGGGAGTCGCGAGGGACTCCAATGGGCGAGGAGGTTCGTGCTTCCCGCTGCTCCGTGAGCATCACGTGCTGTAAACTTGTGGCGCGTTGATGGTCGGCTGGCGCTCCGTGCTGTGCGCGACGGCAGCCAACCTACAGCGCCGTCACCGCGTCTTTAAAAGTATCATAGCACGTGCAAAGATTAAAAAAACCTCTCCTCTTGAAACCGACGCTGAGCGTGCGGGTTTTCTCATTTCCCGAAATCCGCACTGGCTTCACTTGAATACAAGAAGCTGCTGGGCCCCGGAACCTAGGGAGAAACGCAAAACCTCCGCTCGCCACAAAAGCGCGTCGGAGTGAGCGTCCGGAGCGTGCCCGGAAGCGAGCGACCGGAGAGCAACGGTCCATAAACTCAACATTTAGCACGGTAGCCGTCTCGAAGCAAGCGGCCATTGCCAAATGCTCCTCGGTAACCGGCTACAAGCGACTATAACCGGCTATAACCGGCTATAAGCGGCTCTAAGCGGCTCTAAGCGGCTATAAGCGGCTATAAGCGGCTATAAGCGGCTATAAGCGGCTATAACGGGCTGAGCAAGAGCGACCGCTTCGCATCGTCTGTCAAGGCTAAGACACCGGACTGATCGGCGGCTATATCGGCAACAATGTCTACGCTTGCGTGTAGAATTCGATTAGAATTAGTCTTTGGCTTCTCACGCCGTGATAGCCCAGGAGTTAGGGTGCTCGCTCTTCACGGCGCAGGTCGTGTGGGTTCGAATCCCGCACTGGGCGATCCTATATTGCCAACTGCAAGCGGCGGCAATAGCCGTTTACGGCTCTTTTGCCGCTAAACAAACCAGGTGGCTAGACCAGCCATTGTGTAATGCCGAAGCCTCGGCGGAAGTCCACGCACACCAGGAAGCAGGAGCTAGCGGAACTTCAGGCTACGAGTTACGTGGGTATTGCCAGCGCCTCTTCCGGGTTGGCTTCTGAGCGCGGGCGCTAGAGCGCCGTAGCTGGCTGGACTGCTCATTTAAGTAGCGCTCTGGGGCGGAATCCGAACCTTGCGGAGACCGTCGCTCCGAGGCCCTCTCTTCAGAGCCGACGCCGCGCGAGAGGCACGCGAAAGAAGGCACCGCAAGGCGCCGAACTGTAGAGGCTGCTGAATAGGTCTACGACGGCCGAACGGTCGGCAGAGGCGACCCAGGTGGGGGGGGGGGCGGAGGGCGGGGCGGAGAGCCTGCGAGCGGAAGCGCGGTGCAGCCATCCGGCGCGAGCGCTTGGCTCGCCGCCAGCGGAAACGGCACTGTCCCGCCCTCTCAGCGGGCCCGTCGCACGTTTCGCTGCGGGCCGCGGCCCTCTCTGCAGCCTGATCGACTTCCGAGCGACAAGCGCGGAACAAGACAGGATAAGGAAGGGGCGGTCGCGACAGCATGGCGCCGATGCGACGGCGGAGCTCAACTTATCGGCGCACCAATCGGAATGCAGGAGACAGCTGACGGGGCGGCAGCCGCGGGCGTGTCGGCCGTCGCCGCTGCAACGGCAGCCCCCATGGCGTGCACCGACGCTGCTTCTCTCGAGGGCGCTTTATTTCTTTCAAACGCTAAGACAAACTTGCGGAAACGACCGAATTAAAGTCCCTACTCGCATGAAAAAGAGACGCGGCAGGGCGCGGCGCCGCGGCGGCACCGCCCCCTGGCCGACGCGAGGGCGCCGAGGTGCGCCGCCACCGCCGCTGGCTGGTCGCCGGCTCAAGCCCTCGGGCCAGCCGGCCGGCAAACGCGGCGAAACGGCTGCGTGCGAAAAAATCCATCAGATTGTGACCGCCGAGACATTTATTGTTCGCGGTTTCCGACTGGTGACGGCTGCGTAGCGGCTGCGTGATAATCCATGGTTAGTCTGCATACACGTTGAAGCCTCGCAGCCGGGCAGTCAGTTGTGCTCCGAGAGTGTTTGACCTCGGGGCGTCCGGCCAGGCGAGGCTTCCGGTAAGGCTAGGTTACGAACAAGGTTTATCGCGTGCGGCGGCGGCCAGTCCGGAGGCCTCCGGGCGCTCTGGGAGCCATGCGGGAGTGGCGGTCCGCCGTGGCCGCCATGTTGGGCGCACGCAACGCAATAATAAAAATAGTAATACGTTTGCATAGCGTCCTCAGAGAACTTATCTCTTTCTAGGCACTCTGCAAAGGAAGCGTGGACGAATGGTTAGTGGTAGCCTGCTCAATGGTAACGAGCATAACATAATTACAGGCGACATGCAGAGTCAGAATGCAAACATGGTGAGTGGCAGCATGTTCGTGGCTGCTGAATAGACCTCTCGACGCCACGGATTGAGACCGGTTATCATAAGGTAGGGGGGCGCTCTCCAATCGCCTGCTTCTTCGTCTGCTCCGCTCTCCCGCCGGCGCGCATTGGCACCGCGACTATAAGTCGCTAGATGGCACCAAAGTGCGCCGCTTCGCCGGTGCTCGTCGTGCCTCTGCTGCGACTAGCGCCCCGACGAGCTCTGCGGCGCCTGCGACCGCAGTTCGTTCCGAACGCGGGAGCAGCTACACCCCAGTTCGTAGCCACAGCCACAACGAGGCTGCGACCGTCGGCTGAGCATTTCGTGTCAGAGCTGCAAGGACCCGAAAGGATTGCGTCGGGAAATCCTACGGCTCGCGCGAGGCCTAGCGAGGCGTGACGAGCGAGCCGGATGCGCGCGCTGCAGAGCGCCGCGAAGCGAGCGATCGCGACCAGATGGGGACTGTCCCATACAAAAAAGTTTCCAGTCTCTTCAGGCGCTACCATCGGTGCTTATGTGACAAAACGCCAGCGACGCGGTGGAAATCCCCGTCACTCCCCGATGCGTTGTGCTTCAGTTCCTAGTCAGGAGTCGGGGCGGGGCGTAAACTCGTCGCAACAACAAAAAGCACCCTTTGCACTCGCCGGCTTGGAGATCGAGCAGGCCTGCGAGCCAAAACGAGAGCCAAAATCGCATGCCGGTAGCTCCGCTGAAGGCTGGTAGCTCCGCTGCATGCTGGTAGTTCCGCTGCATGCTGGTAGTTCCGCTGCATGCTGGTAGTTCCGCTGCATGCTACTTTGTCAATTGGAGCAGAGCGAGAGAGCAACCAATATCGCTCTCGTGCCTCACATACAAGTCGAATTGCTTAACGTGCCACATCACACCACTTCTCGCCGACCTACACTGGCTACCAGTCAAGCAACGGATTGACTTCAAGGTTTTGTCGCTCACTTTTAGGTCACTTCATTCTTTGGCTCCAGCCTATCTGTCAGATCTACGCCCCCACCAGGCCAAGCATCCTACCACCCGCTTTTCGGAATCCAACAGTCTACCCTTTCTCGTACAAACCTCAAATCCCATGGAAACCGTGCATTTAGTTTGTATGCTCCCAAAGCCTGGAAGTCCCTCCCGACTTGCGTCAGAACATCCCCTGACCTGACCACATTTAAAATAGGTTTAAAAACACACCTATTTAGGACAGCATTTAGCGGGTCCCTGTGATTCGTCCTTGATGTGCTTATGCATGCTGACACCGTGCATGCTGCCACTAACCACATTGGCATGCTGACCCTGTGCATGTCACCCCTAACTATGTCATTCAATTTGTTTGTTTATCAAGCATGATATTGCTCACTATTCCGTTGCATTTCCCTTTACAGCAAATTTAAAGCGCCTAGAAAGAGATTGAGTTCTCTGGGGGCGCTTTATCAAGTGCATAATAATAATTATTATTATTACTTAACGACTGGCTGGCTATACATTCCGTAGCGAGCACCAACCACATCTGTACACCTGTGAGAGGCTGGCAGACTGCTAGTCTGAGCATCGAATTAGCAATGCTTTAGCTGCAACTATTAAGTATTTAATGTATGTACCTCCTCCTGTAACTTCACAAAGCCATAAAGACTATGTGGGTGTTCTAGCAGAAGACGACAGTAAGAAGAGACCATTGGTAGACAAGAGTCAATCTCAGTTCATTGCATACTAATTAAAAAGCACAGTTGAGATGTCTCTCGCAGTTTTCAGGTCCAGCTTTGTCAGCCACACCAAGGATCGGTGCTCGAAAAAATAATGCGCAAGAGGCGTTTGCAATGAATCCAGAATACTGAGCATCAGCGCTGGTAATTGAGACTCCCAGGTTCTCCTATAATTTCATCTGCTGCAAGTCATTGTTCGCGTTCCTTGTTATACACGATCATATCCGATGCAGGAATCAATGCTGGCCCAGCAGCTGCATCTCAACAAACTATGTGGTATATTTCCGTCATTGTTGCCACATATAATGTCATTGTTAATACGGAGGAGAGCAGTTTCAGTGGAATGCTGCCTCTTGTACCCCGATTGAAATGTTTCTGACGTTTCATTCTTTTCAATATGTGCAACCAGCTGCTCAGCGACAATTTTTTCAAGACTCTTTGACAAGAAAGGAAGAAGGAAAACTGGGCAATAGTTTGCAAGGACCTCTGTATCTAATCCAGGCTTTCTAAGTATGGGTCTAATGATTGCCGATTTGAAGGTCTTGGGTACAACCACTGTTTATAAAGAAGCACAACAAGTTTCTGTTATTACAGGGCTAAGTTGGTCAGCCAGTGGAGACCACTGAGATGACGGTATAGGGTCTTCAGGAGACGAGCTCTTTTAACTACACCTTATTTAGGTAGCCACGTCGCATGCAGAAACCTCGGAAAACCTTTTAAGAAAGGTCACAGGTTGTGATTTCACAATTGCTTTACTTGAAGGGGGCTTTATGGAGGCACGAATGTGCGCCATTTTTTCAGTAAAGAAGGCTTAAAACTTTTCGGCTGAGCCCTTAATATCTGGGGATTCAGACCTTTCAGCATCGGCCAGTAAATGGTTTACTGTCTGACAAATCTGTTTAGGGTCCGACTGGCAGGAATCCAGCTTTCGGATGAAAAAAGAAGCCTTGAGGTTTTTAAGCTTCCGGGTGTAAACTCGAAATAAGTCTTTGAAATTGACTAGATCTGCATCACACCCCGATTTCTTAAAATGACGTCCAAGCCTGCGCTTAACACGCGCATCTTTTGAAGTTATTTTTTTATTTTGAAAGGAGTCTTCTCGACTCTGTTCATGGATAGAATGAACGGGAGCATGCTTGTCAGGTGCACTCCTGAATGTCATGTTCACTGCAGCAGTAAGGGTATCGAGGCTGTCGGTCAAGTCTGGGTGCAGATCAAGAAGACCTGCACCACAAACAGGTTTCAAAAAATTGCCTATGTCAATGCATTGTAAGTTACGTCGCTTGACAAGTCGCTTGACAAGTACGCTCGCAATAATGCTAGAAGATCCCCATCATATCACCAGCTCTAGAAGCACTCATCTCGGCTGCCACGATCGAGGTTCCAATTATACATCGTTTTTATGCACCCCCCCCGTTAAAAAAATACTAGCTGATTTAACAGCCTCTTTTTGTATAGCGACGGAAGAGCCTTGACGGCTATCACCGCCGCTTGCAGTGGCGATAAAGGACCACCCACCGCAGGAATCGATCCGACGACCTCGGGACGAGGTCGTGAAAACCAGCCACATTACCCAGTGGGCCATTACAGCTCACCAGCGATAAGCTGTGGCCGTCCTCGGTCAATTAATCAGAAGAAATCTAAGCGTGCGAATTCTATGGGGCAGATGTAAACCGTCGGCTTCGGTACCTATTCGGGTTATTTCTGGCAAGGATTTCGAGACCTTGTGGGTGGAAGACGTGTGTAGCAGCGCAGCTTCCCTTCCCCGCCTCGCCCCGCCTCGCCCCGCCTCGCCCCACTCCGGCTCGCCCCGCCCCGCCTCGCCCCGCCCCGCCCCGCCTCGCCCCGCCTCGCCCCGCCTCGCCCCGCCTCGCCCCGCCCCGCCCCGCCCCGCCCCGCCCCGCCCCGCCCCGCCCCGCCCCGCCCCGCCCCGCCCCGCCCCGCCCCGCCCCGCCCCGCCCCGCATCGCCCCGCCCCGCCCCGCCTCGCCCCGCCCCGCCTCGCCCCGCCCCGCCTCGCCTCACCCCGCCCCGCCCGCAGCTGAACCGCTAGTGCGAAGGCACCCAAGCCGCCGCCGCTGCCGCCGCGGCGGCTTGGTGCTCATTGACCGGCACGCGAAGTCGAAAGTCAAACGGCGAGCCGCTACTCAAAATATGATGTCTTGACAAGCAAAGAGCGTCGGACTTATTGCCAGCAGCCCTTGAGTGGCGTACCAGGCGTGCCGATCAGACGGTCGGATGCGGACGTGCGTTTGCTCGAAGTCTGTGTAAAAGCGCATCGGTATTGCAGTAGTTGGTGCGGCGCGCGCCGGATGTAAGGGAAGGGTTAACTAAGTCCAGGCGCGCGCGAGTCCTTTCTAACTTTGAGCGACGCGCAGAACTTGGGCGAGAAAAGACGCTTTTGCGGCGTCACAGCCGACGAGTACATGTCAGCCAGGGTTACGGAATAGAGGGAGTCCTCTAGTGATTGCTTGTAGAGAACTCCAGTATCGCCGACGCACCGAGCGACTTGCGCTCCACCACGCTATGTAAGCAGCAATGATCGGCAGTCGCAACCTGGCGTAGCTGAAGTGCAGCTTAGAGGTGAGCCGCAGGTATCCGGAAACGCGGGCGCTTCGAATGAGAATCGCTGTGCGACACATTCGCGAGTATTTTCGCAACCGCTCCGTCGGCCACAACTTCAGCCGATCCGTCGTCCGTTGAATACCGGGCGCGGCCGTGGAGGAAACTTCGACAGACGGAACGGGCGGGCCTGGGCGTGCCTGCCTTCGAGAAGTGTTTGAAAATTATTTCGTGCCTCCGGAGCTTTGGGCTTTTGATGTCGCTCTGCGACTTACGTAACTGGAGTCTCAGGTGCGGGTGCGTGGCGCTGCCGCCGGCCAAACTTCGTGGTACCCCCACGTCGTCTGGGCTCTCGATCCAAAATATTCAAATATTCAATAAATATTCAAAGGATCCTTCAACGAATCCCAATAATTCAAATGCATTTTATTGTGGAATGTGCGCTCAAATTTGTGTGGTAACCTTTGATAGGAGGGAGCTTGGGCTTGATTGGCATTGCCCGAATACAGACGCTGGCAACTATCGTTTGAAATCGAGAGCAGCTGCGACTGAGCGGGAACCCTCACAGTTGCTATGGCAGCAGTTGCTAGGAGACTGCTCAGCATTCTTTGACTAACAAATCTTCGGCCTGCCGTTGTCCAGGGATGAGGTACTCGCCTCAAGTGACCGAGGTCACGGGCTCGTGCCCTGGCGGGACTACGTAAAGCGCACGGATAGATAGTAAGTTATCTTAGGAATCGACACATGGAGGTGAAAGGAAATTTTTGCCTTTATATTTTTCAAGCATATTGCTAATAGGCCGCCGCGGTGGCTGCTGATTTAGAATCCTTGGTTTGCAAGCACTCTGCTCACAACGGAGCTAGTTCTTGACTAAGCTTGACAAATGCCGGCTCAGCCTTTTGGCAGACCTTTACCTTGCATGCCGGCCCAACGGCTGGCGATCCCTTGAAGCAGGGCTTATGAGTCGCAGTTGCATAGCCGATACACGCATGTATTGCGACAGTATCGGAACAAGGCATATTGATAAGGACGTCACTCTGCTAGAGCGTCTTTTGCTTCTGCAAATATCTCAATAGAAGAGACCTGAATCTCTCTCTCTCTCTCTCTCTCTCTCTCTCTCTCTCTCTCTCTCTCTCTCTCTCTCTCTCTCTCTCTCTCTCGAAAGGAGAACACTGGCTACGCGAACAGAGCGAACAAGAAGATCTATCCTCCTCCTCCTCCTCCGAGCGCAGCTGCACGGTCGATTCTCGCTGCTACAGGCCATGCTATTCCCTTGCGTCTTCTTTCCAATAGAGTCTGCTTTAAAAAAAAATTATTATAGAACTTCTTCGCGAGATACGCAAGATTTTTTATTAAAAGCCTCGCAAAGTCGCCGAGTACAAACCCACTGGACGACTTTTAAACGCAGCAAGCAATTAAATTACCGCAAATTGAAGCAAGACGCTCAATTAATTTGCTTCCATGACTCGCTGATTCAGCAACCTCCGAATGATCGTAGCCGTAAGGAGTGGTCGTCATGCAGGGCTAGTGGATCGCGACATTGAGTTTGCCGAGTTGTAGCCTGCATGACATGAACGTAGGGGGATTCCAGGTATTCATTGCGATGCACAAAAGCTCATGCTTTCTCGAGTCAGGAAAAGCGAGAAGAGGAGAAAGCGTCCAAGTGCAGACAGCATGAGGTCGACTCAAGCGCATTTCTCCACCGTCATTAAGCGAAAGCCTATGAGTTGTATTCACACTGAAAAAATAGCCAACCCACGGATCCGCTTACAGCTGGTGCGAAACTCGGCAGCTAGGCTTGTCTGTCGTGAGCTTCGCAAATGCCACATCTCATCACTTTTTGCCAACCTACACTGGCTCCTAGTCAAGCAGTGCATCGACATCAAGGTCGCTGTCACTGACTTTGGTTTCTCTTCATTCCTGACCCCAGCCTACCTACCAGAACTACTCCCACCAATAGGCGAAGAATCGTAAAACCCATTGTTCTGACTCAAATTGTTAGCCACATCTCGTACGAATCTCAAAACTGTTGGTGACTGTGTCTTTAGTTCCTATGCTACCAAAGCCTAGAAATCACTACTGACTCACGTTCCAACGTCCCCTGATGGAAAATTTAAAAAGAAGCTTAAAACCCACCTGTTTATTACAGCATTAAGTAGGCCTTTGTGATTCGTCCTCCTTATGCATCTACCTGCCATAATATAATAGTAGTAATAATTATTATAGTTATATTATATGACATATATATTATATATCATATAATATTATATTATTATAATTATATTATAATACTTGCAATTATTAAATATTATATTATGCCCCCTGCTTGCGAATAATAATAATAATAATACACCTGATAAAGCGCCCTCAGAGAACTCAATCTATTTCTAGGCGCTTTAAATTTGCTGCAAAGGAAACAAGATCGAGTGGTGAGTGGTATTATGCTTGATAAACAGCATGAATAACATGGTTAGGGGTGACATGCACAGTGCCAGCATACAAGTGTGGTTATTGGTATCACGCAACAGTGTCAGCAGGCATAAGCACATACAGGACGAATCACAGGGACCCAATAAATGCTGTCTAAATAAGTGCGTTTTTAATTTCTATTTAAATGTGGTCAGTTCAGGGATGTCGTGACGAAAGTTGGGAGTGAGTTCCAGGCTTTGGGAGAATACAAACTAATGGCACAATCTCCAAAGGAATTGAGGTTTGTACGAGGTAAAGGTATACAGTTAGATTCAGAAAAGTGGGTGGTACGATGGTGGGGCAGTATATTTGATAGGGAGGTTGGAGCCAAAGAATGAAGTGACCTAAAAGTGAGCGACAAAACCTTGAAGTCGATCCGTTGCTTGACTGGTAGCCAGTGCAAGTCGGCGAGAACTGGTGTGATGTGGCAACTGCGACTCTCACAAGCCTAGCTGCAGAGTTTTGCACACAAGCTGTAAGCGCCTGATTGCAAAGGCCGGCAGACCACCAAGCAGTGAGTTGCAGAAATCAAGACTGGATGTTACAAATGCATGGACCAACTTAGATGTGGTATCCTTGTCTAAACAACCCCGAATTTTAGCAGCGTTATGTAGCTGAAAGTAGGCAGACTTGATTGTGGAGCTGATGTTTGTCGTCTAACGAACGGCCACTTTGGAACATGATACCTATATTTCGTGCAGATTCAGCAGGATATATGCTTGCCGAGCCAATTTTGAGCATTAGCCTTTCATATTTCTGAATCACACTTGATTTGCGCATAACTAGTAAGTTAGTTTTATCAGCATTTAATTTAAAAAAATTGCTGCCATCCACGTGCGGAGGCCATCAATACAAGCAGCAAGGGAGTTGAGAGAATTCGACGTGCTTGAGGGCTGGGAGGGATCAAAGCAACGGTACAACTGAGTGTCATCTGGATGTAAGTGAAAGCCTAGATTGTGCTTGGCAACCGCATCGGCAAGAGGGAGAGTATAAACCGTGAAAAGAACCGGACCAAGCACGGACAACTGAGGTACCCCAAATTTCAGAGGTACCTCGGATGATCTTTGTCCATTTACACCAATGCTCTGGAGACCCACTGAGATAGGACCTGAACCATTCCAGGGCATTGCCAGTGATTCCCAGGCGAGATGAGAGGCGCTCAAAAAGGGCTCGGTAATCGATAGTATCAAAAGCTGCCGAACGATCGAGCAAAACAAGCAGAGACGCGCTACCCATGTCTTTAATCCTACGTAGCTTCGTTGTTCACCCGAAGCAATGCTGACTCTTGTGTAAAGATTAGTTTTAAAACCAGAATGGAACTTACTAGCAAGGTTTGAACTTTCAATATGTGAATTCAGCTGGTCTGCCACGACTCGTTCCAGTGTCTTTGATAGGAATAAGAGAAGGGATACCGGCGGTAGTTGGATTTTACCACCAAACATTTGGTAATGCTTTATATGCAGCATCTGTAAAGTGCCTGGAAAGAGATTTAATTCTCTGAGGGTGCTATACAAATGTATTATTATCATTTCTGCAGACACATTCAACAGCACGGTCAGGGAATTAGTATATCAGCTTGGCCTGCAGCAGTGAAAACCATCCCAGCAGCAGTTCACATTGTTGCAGTTTCGAAGCAAGTTGTAATAGTAGCTGCCTGTAAAGAAGCAACGAATTTCACTAGAAGGACCATCACGTCTTAAACTGCATTTTTAGTCGATACTGAAAACTGTGCCTGAGAATTGCAAACATCGTGTGCAGCGTCACTTTCGTGTAAAATTGTAAACTCCGGCTTCCCATGGCATCCGCATGTCTAGTCTTCCATGTTTTCACCTCTTTGAGCTTCAAAGATGCCTGCACTTTTTCTTCATAGGTCTCCTCATCATCCCTGACATCTAGATTAATCTTAATTGAAGGTTACTGTTACTTCCTTCATTAGTATGCTTAAGCTTTCGATTCTTAAAACTATCAGCATCAATTGTACAACAGTGTAAGCTATCGGTAGATTACAGCTCGGAAAAAGCCATGCTCAGTCTTGGCTTCACATGTCAGTCGAGCTGGTTTGGTCTAGCGGTTAAGGTGCTCGCCCCGACCAAGGTCTGACTGAGGTCGTGGGCTCGAGCCCCAAGGCATATGTGAAGCGCCTGAACAGAGATTAAGTTCTCTTGGGGCGCTATATAAATGAGTTATTTTTTTGTATCTATCTGTATGTGTGCATCTACACTCAGAGAAAAGGTTCTCGCGATAAAAGTACCCCACTATTCAGTCAGATGATCACTAGCTGCGAGTATTACCCGCAATTCGAGCTACAGAGGGTACACATTACCTACCCGAAATCGGAGCTATGAAGGGTTTGCCCTACCTGCAATTCGACCAATAAAGGGTTCGCTCTACCCAAAATTTGGTCAAAGTTCGGCGCAGGGTCACAGGATCGCAGATCATTGATGCGAACTTTCGGCATACTGTGCTGTAAATTCAACTCGGAGGCACCAAATTTCTCGAATACTACGCGGCTTATAACTTTACCAATCGATAGCCATGCTTCAGTATTTTGTTCACTAATGTAGTCACAAGCAATAATGCTTGCACAGGACCGTCACTAAAAGTCCTCAGCAGCTATACATCATTTCCGACGCCAAATGTTGCGGTCCAACGTCGAAGTTTCCACCGTACGTTATTTCTCGCCGACCTGCATCTCGGCTCCTCATCAAACTATCTGTAGACAACAAGGTTTTGCCACTCACTTATAGGTTCCTTGGTTGTCTTTCTCCAGCCTATCTCTATCGCTATCTTTCTCATGCCTATCTTAACTACTTTACGATCAAGATAGGCATCGTAACACCTGCTCTTCTGAATCGAGTCATTTTGCTGTGCCTCGAACCAGCCTCAAATCCTTTAGAAGCCGACGCCTTTCGTCGTGCACTTCCAAAGCGCGGAACTAACTCCCAACTGACGTCACGACCTCCCCTGACTCGACATTTAAAAAGTAGCTACACACCCACTTGTTCCTCACAGCATTTTCTGGGTCGTTCTGAGTCATCCTTTATTTGCTTGTGCGTGCTCACACGGTGCGTGTTACGACCGACCCTTTCGACATGCTTCTTTCACAGCATAAAAAGTGGCTAGAAAGAGAAATCATTTCCCTGTCGGAGCAATGCAAATGTCTTATCATTACTATTACAATTAGTAAAGGTTACAAACGCGACGTCTCCACTAAAGCTCTTTGAAGCAAACACACAGCGCTGATAACGGTGCTCGTCTTTACCGACGCAGAAAAAAAACACCGGTAAAGCTGGCGCCAGGCCGTACGGCACGAAGAGACGTTCGGGCAACACCAATGTACACGAATGCTTGCCGATAGCAGCGGAATAAGACTGCATTGAAGAACGCCCATACCTTGATGCAATAACTCCATATCCATAGGGTAAGGCAATCTATTTAGCAGCCAAACAGGGATTCGATTGTACTGCAATAGCAACAAGTTCAAAGCTCAACTCACAACTCGAAGTCTGGCGTACAACTTAACTAAGAATCAGAGTAGTTGAGCTGTTTATGCCGGCGTCAAATCATAGATTGGACCGTATTGACGGTAAATTATAAATATATTTCTTGGCTGTGGAAATCTGGCTCATATAGCACTCTAAAGGTTTCAGTATAGCAGGAAAGTCGCTTGCCTGCCTTCTGGAAGTACACAGCGCTTACTTACCTCTGGCTCTGGCTGCCGTGCTGACAGACCGTACTTTTATAAATTGCATGCGTCGTGACTCCGCAGCAGTGCGGTCCACAGATGCAGCATCGAAACAGCAGTCCACTGTTGCAGTTGTGTCTCTGTAAGTGAGAAGGTCGCCTCTCTTCGTGGCACTGTCGAAGGCAAAACGAGACAGCGCCTCCTGCCGAAGAAAACGGAATGCCTTTGGCGCATAATGGCTCTGCCGCGAAAGTAACCGCATGGCGCCGTCCAATCATAAAGGGCGACAGACGGATATTTCCTTACTCGCGCCCTATTACTAGAGGACATCGCTGGGTTGCACCCATTCGGCTGAGCGGTTCTAGTGTCGTCGAAAAAGCATAGCGGGAAACCGTATCCGGCTGCTGCGGTGTTACGATGCATGCAATCAATTTGAACGATACGGCAGTTCGTCAGTGCGGCAACGTTAACAAGAGGTGAGTGTGTTGTACTACCGGAAGGCAGGCAAGCAACTATAGCGTCTATAAAAAAAACATTGTTGGATCACGGATGCACAATCCAAAAATGGCTGATGTCGACGATCAACCATCTCCTCAACTGCTCCTAGGTTAGCTCCTTACCAAACGATCCCTGTGATGATCTAGCTGATCGCTTCACTAACTTCTTTGTCCAGAAAATAGACAAGACCAGGGAGTTCATTCCTGTGATGCTAGCATCCCTCTGAAATGATGTCCCTAAATTCCTGGCAGTGCCTTAATGTCTACATTCAAGGAGGTCACTAGTGACCTCGTCTTGAAGCTCATATCCCAATCAAAAAAGACATCTAGTCTTCTAGATCATACTCCCACTATCCTGCTTCTACGATGCATTGATCTGCTGCTGCCATGCATAGCTAATACCATTGATATGTCGTTAGCCTCAGGTCATGTCACAGCATCTCTCAAAAAGGCTGTAGTCACGCGACTACTCAAGAAAGCAGCATTAGATCAAGAGAACTTGAGCAGCTATCACCCAGTCTCCCTTCTACCATTACTATCAACGACAATGGAACGAGTCGTGGCAGACCAGCTGAGCTCATATATTGAAACTTCAAACCTTGCTAGTAAGTTCAAGTCTAGTTTTAGAGCCAATCACTCCACAAAGTCAGCATTGCTTCGGGTGTACAGCGACCTACTTAGTAATGCAGATATGGGTAGAGTATATCTGATTGTTTTGCTCAATGTTTTGGCAGCTTTTGATACTATCGATTACCAAGTCCTTCTTGAGAACCTCTAATCTCGCCTGGCAATTAATGGCAATGAATTGCAATGGCTCAGGTCCTATCTCAGTTGGAGACTCAAGAGTATTGATTTGAATGGACACAGATAATCAGAGGAGCCTCTAAAATGTGAGGTACCTCAGGGCTCCGGGCTTGGCCCGGTTCTCTTTACGGTTTATAATTATACTATTGCCGATGTAATTTACAAGCACAATCTCGGCTTTCACTTCTATGCGGATGACACTCAGTTTTACCTTTGCTTTGATCCCTCACAGCCTTCGAGCACGTCGAATTCGCTCAGCTTCCTTGCTGCGTATATTAATGGCAGCACATTTTCTTAAATTGAATGATAATAAAACCAACTTACTAGTTACGGGCAAACCAAGTGTGATTCAGAAATTGGAAAGGTGAACGCTCGAAATGAAAAAGTGAGTGGCGGTGGCCGAGTGTCCTCCAGCAACCGCCTTGCTGGTCAGTTGGAGCCGAGAGCCACCATTCGCCTCATGCCTCATGCTTGGTCTCATGGCGCCGGCTGTTGCTAGGCCGTCTTCAATCAAGAAAGTCGTGCCTCCTCTAAAGGTCATCAGTCAAACCAACGCGAGGCTAGCTATCCGAAGCCTTTGAAAAAAGCAGACGGCCGAGACGCCGATATGATTACTTTTTGTTGATTGCCTGGTGCCGGCGTGACTCGCCCTTCTGGCTGGAACAATTTGCAGCCTGTAACGTGCCTAGCAAGAGATTAATTTCTCTGATGATCAGCGCTATATCAAATGTATTTAATTATTATTATTATAAATCGGCTCTTCCAGCATATTTCCTGTTGAATCTGCACGAAATCTAGGTTTCATGTTGTTCCAAATTGACCTTTCATTAGACGACCACATCAACTCCACAAGCAAGTCTGCCTACACTCAGCTACATAGCATTGCTAAAATTTGGGCTTTTTAGACAGGGATACCACATATAAGTTGGTCACTACATTTGCGAAATCCCGTCTTGACCTCTGTAACTCATTGCTTGCAGGCCTATCGGCCTGTGCAATCAGGCGCTTACAGCTGGTGGGAAAAATCTGCAGCTACCCTCGTGAGCATCGCAGTTGCCACATCACACCACTTCTCGCCGACCTGCACACGCTCCCAGTCAAGCAGCGGATTGACTTCAAGGTTTGTCGCTCACTTTTAGGTCACTTCATTCTTTGGCTCCAACCTATCTCTCAGATCTACTTCCCCACTAGGCAAAGCATCGTTCCACCTCCTTTTTGGAATCGAACTGTTCACGTATACTTCGTACAAACCCCAAATCCTTTGGAGACCGTGCATTTAGTTCGTATGCTCCCAAAGCCAGGAGCTCACTTCCGACCTGCGTCACGACATTCCCTGACTTGACCACATTTAAAAAGAACTTAAAAAACACCTATTTATGGCAGCATTTATTGGGTCCCTGTGACTCGTCCTTCATGTGCTTATACGTGCTGACACTGTGCATGCTGCCACTAACCACACTTGCACGCTGACCCTGTGCATTTCACCCCTGCCATGTTATTCATGTTATTTATCAAGCCTGATATTACTCACCATTCAATCGCGTTTCCCTTTGCAGCAAATGTAAAGCGCCTAGAAAGAGATTGAGTTCTCTTAGGGCGCTTTATCAAGTGCATTATTATAATGATGACCACCTAACACTTTGTAATGCTTTGTGTGCAGCATCTTTAAAGTGCACAGAGAGGGATTCATTTCTCTGAGGGTGCTATAAGCATATATTGTCATTTTAACAGCCTCATTTGTACAGAGACTTAAGAAAGAGCCTTAACAGATATCACCACTGCTCGCAGTTGGCATTACAGGATCGCACTCTGTAAGGTTCAAACCCACAGCCTCAGTCGTGAAGAGCGAGAAATTCACCTCCGGGGCAATCACGACCCAACTAATAGTGCCTACCTTCACCACTCCAAAGGCGTGGTGAAGGTAGGCACTATTATATATACACGTATCACAGGGCCTACCTTCACCACTTCACATATCCAAGGCGACTACCTGTTGGTGGATCTGCAGCAATTATTCAGCTCTTTACATCGCGACGATTTACTGCCGGCACTTGATTGGTCACATCCGTTTCACGATTTATACTCTCACTCAAGTCGATGTCATTACCAGGCGTAATATAGGCTTTCACTTCTCCATAGATGACATTCACTTTGCTTTGCTCTCTCCCAGCCCTTCAGCAAAGTCCGAATGGTCTAAAATCACTTGGTACATGTATTGATGACATCCGAACATGGATGGCAGCAAACTTTCTTAAATTTAGTGATGATAAAACCAACTTACTAGTTATGGGAAAACCAAGTGTGATTCAGAAATGGGAAAGTTTAGCGCTCACAATAGATAGCAGCAGCAGCAGGCAGCACTATGAGGAAATAGGAGAACTGGAGGCACCAACTCCAGTCATCTATGAGTGTCTAGGTGATGGTGCAGCAAATGTAAAGCGCCTAGAAAGAGATTAAGTTCTCTGAGGGCGCTTTATCAAGTGCAATATTATTATTATTATGGTGGACTCACGACCACACCCACTGAACTAATGACTTATGGGAGATTCCATTTTAGGATTGCTGGCGCGTGGACCAGAGGAAAGTGGCGATTACTACCGCTAATGTCATTGGACGGGGGCCGGCGGGCAAAGCCACTCACGTCGCACAACCAGTGGCCCTATTTCCTTCACTGAAAGAGCCGATGGTGCGGCGTTTGGCGAGTTTCCAGGTCGACTCTTGAATGCGCTCGCAGCGGACGCTCTGGACGAATCAGCTGTGTGTCAGCTCGAGGTCAGCGGCGGACCTGCCTCGAGGTCAGCGGTGGACCTGCCTCAAGGTCAGCGGCGGACCTGCCTCGAGCCAATCGTCACTCATTCCGCTACGACTGCAACCCGTCAGGCTCCACTTGGACTCCTCCACGCTGGACGAAGTCAGTTAGCGATTCCACTTTAATAATAATAATAATGCACTTGATAAAGCGCCCTCAGAGAACTTAATCTCTTTCTAGGCGCTTTACATTTGCTGCAAAGGGACTTTGTGGTAGTTTTCGCAAGTAGTATTTCATGGTATCCGTTTGGTAGCCTCGAGGCGGGCAACTCTCGCGAGACCTCTAGTGGCGTTCGCCAGCAACAGGTATCTCGAGCTGGATCGAACCGATCGCTTAGCCAGAGGACACTGACAATGTCTGTGCCAGCACGAAGAGCGTTCACGCACCGATTGATCATGGCGCTATTCGTCGCTCGTCGCGCGTAGCCTCCCGTCGCTCTCACCCAACTGTCGACGAGCGCCTTTTCACGCCTCGTTCGCACGGATCGGCGTAACTCATGCTGGGTGGCGATAACTGGGAGCTGCAGTGAGGCAGACCGCGGTCGGTCGGGCTGAATTAGTGCGCCCGCGAGATCGTTGGAGATAGCATTCCTCATCTCGTCGCGTATGCGTACCTACGCAAGAACTGCGCGTGTCCGAAGATAAGGCTGCGTCGCCATTGAGTTCTCGCAGGGCTCAGTAGGACAGACCCGCTATCATTTTCATTATTATCTGGGCGCCGTACAGCGAGCCGTCAAACGTCGAGCTGGACGCGACAGGCCGGCTCGGCTCGCGGAGGGGCACGCAGTGCGGCATTCGCCAGCTTAGCAGATGTCGCCGTCCGTCGAGCTCGAACCTCGCGTACGAGCCCGACGTCGCGCTATCGAGCGCCGCCGCCGCCGCCGGTGCTCTACTGCTCGCGCGAACACGCGAGAGGCCTGGAGAGGTCGGTTGCCTCGCTACGGGCGTCTTGCGTTGGTGGCCGAGTCGCCGTAAGCACTCGGCGGTCTTAGCAGATTGCCGTTGGAGGTTCGCGCACGACGGTCCGCCGGCAGCAACCGGCGCACCGTCGTGCGCGAACTACTTTCCGGAAGCTGCTAAGCAGGCGGAGCCTCGGCGTCCGCCGAAGCCGCCGATAAGCTGCGGCCACCGGCCAAATTGCTTGAGCGATTTACAGCTATTGAGAGCATGTTGACACGCGAATCTATTTATGGGCGAGCCTTTTTCTCTTGCATCATCGGGCCAATGAGCTTGGTATGCCGGTGGCCGCAATCGAACCCAGCTTTACATCTCATTTTCGTGTTGACGCGGCTACGGTCCGGTGCGGCTAGTCTTCTCACGCCTCAGCGACGGCGGAAGCTAGGCATTCAGCAGCAGCATCGAGCATCAATAAGGTGCCTCGCCTCGTGCTCCTCCGCACCGCGCCGGTCCGTCGCGGCCAGCT